>VYXB01007503.1:71488-93351 GCA_013397135.1 Pachyramphus minor
CGGCGCGGCCCTGCCGAGCCACGGCCGGGGCCGCCGGGCACAGCGCGGCGCCTGCGGATCGCGTCACGCCGGCGGATGGGCCCGCCCGCCCCGCCAAGGCCCGGCTTAACGCAGCCAAAGGCCCGGCTTAACCCCGCCAGCCGCTCGCGCTCACGCCTTGCCTGCTCCGCAGCACGGGGTGGGTGCTCCGCGGCTTCTCCGTCGGGTGATACCCCAGGGCATCTCTTGCTGCTCGGTGATAACGGTCATCCACGTCTTCTGCCAAAAATACACGTGCTTAGACCTAGAACCAACATCTAAATAGCTCTAATTAGGCTGTACATTTTAAAGCATTTATCATAGAATTAGCCGGATTGGAAAAGACCTCTGAGATCACAAGGCCCAAGCGTTGGTCCACTACCACCATGGTAACTAGACTGTGGCACAAAGTGCCACATCTAGTCTCACCTTAAAAACGTCCAGGGACAGAGAATCCACCACCTCCCTGGGCAGCCTGTTCCAATGCCTGATTTCCTTCTCTGTAAAAAAATTCTTCCTATTTAAATGTACTTTTAAGCATCTAAATAGCTACTTCATGCTGGAGCATCTGCATTTCTTTTGTCTACAATTATGGTCTCATACCCAGAAAAAAAAAATCTTATCAGTATGATTGTTCACATTCAAGTTTCAAAATGCATCAGAAAGGAAAGTAGAAATAATAATAATAAAAAAAGTGGTTTTAGAATCAGAAAGATCAAGCCCAGTATCACCTCTGCAGCTGTCAACATTTCTGGCACTTGTTTAGATTTTCTGTGATGTCTCTGTTGAGCACAGCACATAGGCCTTTCTAGGAGGTATTTCAGCTTGTCCTCAACCCTTGAAAACAACCAAACCCAAATGCATGCTCTGAATTCTGGTGCCTGGTGAGAGCACCCTAATGCCTGGTGACAACAAGTGAGAAAGTTAATGCTGGCAGCTTTTCTCTCAGTTTTCTGCAGTTACTCACCTGTTTCTCATACACTTTTTTCCCCCCATACATCTTCACCTGGGATTGAAGTGTTTCATATATTAACATCCCTTCTTTTAAAGTCAGTCTTTGGACATGAAGAAAACAGTCAAACTGATCTCAAAGGATCTGTAAAAGGAAGCAATTTCCAAACAAATTGATGGAACATTTTTTTCTTCCTGTTTGTGTCTAATTGCCTTCAACAGAAATTATTCACTTCTTCCTTTAATAGGTTACAGTCCTTGAAATTAAGTTTGCTTCTGAATCAGGGAAACTTTATTTTGCTCTATTTGACCACTAGATATTTTATATACTTGGGAAGGGGCTGTTACAATATGCTTTGTTTCTCAGAAATATAAAAATCACATTCCAAATGTGGACTGATTCTTCCAGAAAATATGGAATAAGTCCTTTATAGAAGAAAACTCTCAAGCCTTTCCACATTCTGTAATATACCTGAGAAGTCTCTATTGGAAAAGCACCTGTTCTGTGAGTTATTGAGGCAAGTTTTATACTCACTGTTAATGGCATTTTCTTCAGGCAATTTGTATTCTTTGGGGTTTATGCTCAGGAAAAGCCTCCTCCTGCCACAGCAACTAGACTGTGTTAACAGCTCCAGCTGTAGGAACCTAATTTACTGATTTCACACAGGAAAGTGTTGAGTGCACTAACAGCTGAAAGTCATCTCGTTTCCAGAATTTCACCTCAGACTAGAAAAATCAAAAATCATGTAAAAGGGCTGTTATTTCTTTGGGATAAAGGCAAGATATTTCAGGAAGATACTTTGTTAGCCCGTGTAATTTAGGGAAGTGTGCCCCATGAGTGCATACTGTTTAGGAAAACATTAAGAAACTTGCATTGCAAAGCTAAACAGAACATCTTGTATAGATATACTAACACACAAAGGAATTCAGCAGCCAGCTTTATGAGCATAGCTTCCTGGGTTTTTTTAAATACTTGCTGGTATAAAGCTCTCAAGCTCTGTTTTCTTCTCTGACTTCTGCATTAGTTCATTTGCGCCTTCAAATCTTGCCATTCTCCCTGCTGATGACACTTCATCCTTTTTATGCCCCTTATAGAATTTCTCTGATTACTTCTATGACCCATTCTTAAAAGTCATCAGCACTTTTAATGTTGCCCAGGTTACACTCATGTCTGACACCACACCACGCTTCCACTGGCAGATTGACAATCAACAGGGGAAGACATTAAATCGGGATACTTAAGAACAGGGCTGCTAATTTGAAGGAAAAAAATCAAGCAGGTTGGAAGCTTTATCAATATCAATTCTTCCTGATTTCTACCCAACGCCTGTCAGTGAGGTCTTTAAAGAAACAGAAATATTTGACTCATCTGAGTCATTGAGTCTGCAGATACAGTGGTGCCAAATTTCTAGCTAAGCAGGAATCTTCCTTTCTTTCAGGTGTAGGTCACTGTGTGACCTCTGATGTCACATGTCTTACTGCAAAAGTGCTGTAGACATGAAGCATTCAAAAAAGTTGGTTTTGTACATGCACAATTAACTGTGTCTTCCCAGAGGCAATGTTTACCAGCAAGGCACAACACAATCATTCTGCACTCCTGCTTTAGGTTGCTCATGCACAGTCATGCAGTGATGTAAGGGCCAAGATTTCCAGTAAAAATAGGTCCATTGCAGGTCAGGAACACCTGATAGGAAATATTTAGAATAAATGCAGTGGGCGTTTATAACAGGTATCCAGAGATGAAATCATAGCTCCTTCTGGCCTTACTTCACAAAATAGTATTAATGCTTAAACTCTCTGTGTTCAGCATGCTTTACAAATGTGTACCTGTTCTCAGTGCCAATCAGGCAGGTAGATACTATCTACAGAACCAGGGCCAAGGAAGACTAGACGAGTAAGTCATTGTCAAAACCACAATTGGAATTAAGGAGTTTCTGCATTAAACACAGGTTGTTCAAGACTTTTCTCTTTCAGATACTGCCAACTAACAATGCTGTGGGTGATTTATCTGATCATGTGTGTTAGGAACCCAAAGGCACTAACAGTGGTTGGCCTGTGTTCAGCTGGGCTTGCAGGCACAGCACACAGGTTCCTGGGTCACAGCCTGTGGAGCAGGCTGGTCACCATGTCACCCTGGAGTCCAAAACAACAAATGTAAGGGAGGCTTTGCAAGGTAGATGCTTTAATCTATGCTTTGTTATCACACAAGGAGACAGCCCTAATGGCTCCGCATCAGGTTTCCACTATGAGGGAGGCAGAGCTAGTCAAGATGGGCCTGGTTAGATCAGATCTGACCCTTAATAAGCAGCTTAGGTGTCTTTGCAGTATAATTCCCAGAGCTTTTTGTTTGTGGAGGGCTTAAGTTCAGCAGCAGTTTCTTTTCTCTAACCTTTCTTAGCTTGGACTGGTGTGCCTGTTGCAGAGTCTGATCCAGATGACTCTGTAGGATTGATTTTACCTGAATAGTTCTGTTTCCAGGGTCAAGGCCCTGAGGGCCCTAATGGACCTGACCAGCTGCACCTGGAGTCTCCACCCACACCTGGTGCCCTCCGGCCCAGCGGCTCTATTTAAGCTCAGCCGTGGCTCACTTACAGGGTGTGTTTAGTTGGAGCCTGGATTTGGTCCTGTTCAGTAATCATGAATCTGCTTTGTTGTTCACTTGGATTGTATGTAGGTTTGCTTATCTTCTGGGTCTTTAGACCTGCTTCTGACCTACAGGTCGGGTTCTTAGGTCAGCCTCAGACCTGCCTCCTCTCTTGGAAGCTGTTTTATTACCTGGACTTGTGTCTGGATGTGGATCTGCCCTGGCCCCATCATATTTACCTTGAGTAAGTGTACAGTGGGGCTGGGTGCAGCTGAGGGAGTCCTTATCTTGCTGGCCATTGTGTGGGGCTCTGTTTCTCAGGGAGCAGCTGCCCCTCACGGCTCCCTGATCTTTACTGCAGACTTGGCCTTTGCCAGAACTGCCCGTAATGCAGAGCCACTCACAGGTTTGTTGTTGTGTTACTTGGTACAATGTTGTTCAGTTGTGTTCCTTGTGCAGGCAGGTACAAACTTGTATTTTTTTCTGGATAAAAACACAGTAAGGGTAGCCCTGTGTCAGACCAAAGTCCCACAAACTTAAAACTTTACTCCTGAAAAGAGGCAGTAGCATGTACATAGGGAAGGAGGCTTGAGTAGCATACAAGGTTATTTCCTCACTGCACTCTTTCAGCTTCACAAGTAGCTAAAAGAGTACTTCTGTATTAATTGGCTTTTGATTAAACTTTTTCCTGTTGATTTTGCTTTTAAAAAAAATAATCTCTAAAGACTTCTGCCTCTTCAACAAGCTGCAGCAGTGAGTTCCATGGCTTGGTAACATGCTGCACAGAGAAGTTGCTGTATTCTGCTCTGATATCTGAGGATATCAATTGCTTTCTCTTTGTACCTTCTAAAGCAGACAGAACTTGGTGTTATACTTAACATGTGAACGGACAACAGATCTGGGCTAAATGATGGGACTGTTGGGATGTATCCTGTTCTTTTGGAAATGGCTCCGAACATTCCACTTGGGCTTCCCTGGGTACCTGTCACACTACCAGGATTGCTATTTTGAATGGAGCTAAGTCATAGGCTGTGGCTTCTATATTTCCCTTCAGGTGCCTCTGTTTTCATTTAATGAAAGGAGTTCATCTGCTGTTTTGTTGCCCAGACAGTCATTACTGTGAGATCTCTCTCTAAATGGTTATACTCAGCTTGTTTTAGTAGGCTGATTATGTTCCTGTTGCCAGGAAAGGTTGTCAACTGGTGCTACGCGCTTCCCGGGACACTTCTTACTGTTGCAAAAGACCACAAGAATGGTTATGTGAACATGGACAGTTGTTAGTTTTCGATTGTTTCCTTGCCTTTAGCACGTTTTTAATGGAGTTGTGATTGCACATATTGGTGTTTGGGTGTTCCTATTAACCTACTTATTCCAAACAAAGCTTAGTTCTCACTGCTTGTTGCTTTCCCCCAAGTTCCTCATTTCTTGCTCTGTGTTTTGTTCAAGCCCACAACTTCCAACTTATTACCCTCTTCCCAAAAAACACACTCAGCTTATGTGGGGTTTTCTCATCAAGTTCCTTCAACTTCTGCCTTGTTCAGCACTTTCAGAGCAACAGCTCTTTTGCTTCTCAAATCACCTGTTAATTTATCTTGTAAAATAGCTTGTGTTACCTCATCTTTTAGCAGGGCAAGTCTTTGGGATGACAGTCTTCATGTCCAGCCCCATAGAAAAGCAGCCTCTTCAGATTGAAGAGTGGATGGTGTGTAACACCCAGCAAAAAGAGATGGTGCATTGCTGCAGTCACCTGCCCCTGAGAGCTGATGAGGCAAGTGTTCAAAATTCTGGAGTCTGTGTTAGGTATAGGTTTCACCTCATTGCATCCAAAGTGTCTGAGCATGAGATTCCCAAACTATTCCTCTTTTACTATACGGATATACAGGAGAGGAGAGAAGTGATGGAGGTACAAATTGCTGATGGGCTACCTTACCCAAGGCTGCTGAATGGCAGCAGTGACAAGGAGCTGTCCCTTAAACCAGCCAAACACTGGTATTTAAAGCATCTCTAGCAATGGATGTGGACAGTAATGTGGACATTTCTCCTTCTATGCAGCAGCAAAGCCTCTGTGCAGGCTTGGATTTGAATGGGTTAGTTCACACTTCAATGCTTTATATTGCAACAGCTACAGACTTAATAATAATGAAGCTGTTCTAAAAAAGTACTGCTTGGGTATATTGTTTCACAGATACCATTTCCAACATCTGTTTTCCAGTCTGTTAGATTTGGTGGCCTGCTTTCCACTCTGACAAAGGGCTGTAGTGATAACGAGTGGTGGAAGAAGGCTGGGCTGACTCTTCCTCTTACTATAACACTTCACTCGTCTGATTCCCTCTGGGAAGGAGCAGCAAATATCGTCAGTGGCTCTTAATGGATGAGGTGGGGGATGGGGAGAGAGCAAGGCTCGTTATGTTTTTTCCTCCTTGCAGAAGGGAGAGGGCGGCTCGGCAGCTCTTCCTCCTCTGCCAGTATCTTCCCCATGGTTCTGTGTGTGCTTTCTCCGCGCGTGGGATGGCCGGGCCCTGATGGACGCCGGTGTTTGAGGGTCCTCCTGGATGGCACATGTAAGGACAAGGGGGTTTGGCCCCGGGCGAGCCCCTCGCCCGTCACGGCTCACCAGAGCCTTCCCTCTTCTCTCCTATAAAGAACAGGGATGATTTCATAGAGTGCCACCTCCGTGGCTGATCGGGAGTTGTGCGGCGTCAAACCGCAGCCTCCTCAAGTAACGGAATAATTCACCTTTTCTCTCATTACCCTCATTTTATTTGTTTTGTTGTTGCTGTTGTCAAAGAACCCGCGGCGTTCCCAGCCTGGCACGCCCACGGCGGCTGTCGTGGGCAGCCGTGCGGGCATCGCGCCGTGCCCGGGGCCGTGCCGGGTCCCCCCGCGGCTCGGGGGCGTGGGTGGGTGCGGGGGGCGGCGAATCCCGCTCCGGCCGCGGGGATCCAGGGCNCCGGCCAGGGGCGCCGCCGCCGCCCAGAGCACGTTTCGCGGCCCGGGGCTCCTCTCCCGCCTGGGCTCGTCGCGCCATGGGAGCCGCCGGCCCGCGGGGGCCCGGGCCGTGACCCGAGCCATGCCAGCATCGCCCCTTCCTGTGAGCCGCGGGCTGGCCGCGCCGCAGCCCTGGTACGTGTGCGGGACGGGTCCCGGGGCTGCCGCGGGCGGGGGGCTGCGGGGATCTCTGCTATCGGACCCCCCTCTTTTTTTTTTTTTCCTTTTTGTTGGTAATCCCTCTGTTTCCCCTCTCTTTCCCCCCTCCCGTAGCCGCCTGGCTAATTGCAAACTTGAGCTGGGGTGGAGCGGCGCGGGGGAGGCAGGGGCACCCCCGCGGCCGGGCTCGGAGCCCCGCGGGTCGGGCCATTCCGAGGCGGGCAGGCTGGGGGCTATTCAAATGCAAAAACGCAGTCTGTTGGCCGAAAAAGCGAAAAAGTCCGGTCTCCCTAGCTGTGCTGGAGCGTGTTTGCGCTGCAGCAGCCAGAGCCTGCCTGGAAAAACCCACCAGGCAGGAGAAGCTGCCTCCAGCCTGCGTGGAGGGCAGGGAACAATTAAAAGGGTCCCTGCCCGGCCGTAGGGCCCCCGGCCAGCCGGAAAAACCCCGCAGCCCACCCCCACCATAAAAGCGGCCAGCGAGGGCCGTGCAGCAGCATCCCCCTGTGGAGGTGCCGCTGGTGTGCGGGGCCGGGGGAACATCCCCAGGGTGGCTCCCCGCCTTTGCCGCGGGAGAAGCCGGTGCGTCCGGGTGGGCGCTGCGGGTCCCCGGCGCCCCTGCTGGGGTCGGTCCCATTGTCTCCGACCCCGGGGAGGGCTCCCGGGGCTGGGGGGGCACGGCCAGCGGCGGGGCCGGGCCACGAGGAGCCGCTGCCTCGCACCCAGGAGGGCCCTGCCTGCCCCTTCCCTCCTTGGGGTCTGCCTGCCTCCACTGAAGGAACCAGAGCCCGGCGGGGCTGTAGCTCCCCGAGTGCTCCTGGGCGCTGAGTGCCTGTCCAGCTGCTCTTGGAGCTGGGGGAGAAGACGTGGTGATCTTATGGCAACTGGAGGTCTGGTGCTGGCGGGGATGATCCCTGCCGTGCCCGTGATGGAGCCAGGGGAGAAGGGTGTGGGTCGCCGAAGGGGTAAGGAGAAGGGCCGAGGCGGCTGCTGGGAGGCAGGAGCAGCTGACCTTACAAAGGTCTGGCTGCTGGCGCCCGAGCAGTGCCACGGGCTGCCTTTGCGGAGGGACCAGGCGCAGCGGCAGTCAAAGGAGTCGCGCCAATCGTGTGCCCAGCCTGTCCTACACTCAGCCAGCCTATCCTGCTGCACCCCAGAGATATTTAAAGAGCAACGTACTCCGCATCACTTGTGTCTCGGCCTATGTAGCAGCTGCCCAGGGTGGTGAGATGCTATTCCTTTAAGGAGGAGGGGGGATGTGCGATGGGCATCTGGAGCAAGGCACAAACACACTGATGTCGGTGCATACTCTGGAGTGAGGAAGACAAACAAGCTGACCGGGGGGCTGCACCAGCCTGGGTCTGGCCAAAGGGCTCCTGTTCTAGAAACTACAATAGAGTTGATGTCAAAAGTGGGCAAAGATTGCAGTGTTAGATATTTAAACATGACTGAGCAGACTTCTAGGGTAAAGGTCTCTTTAAAAATTTAAAGACAATAGAGAAACTTGTGAAAATAATAATAATAAAAAGGGCTTTATTATTTCCAAATAATAATAGTTTTTCCTAGCTGTGCTCAGTACTTTTTAAGGTACTCTTGTGGAGAAGGTTATTCTGTGCTGGGAATTTGGAAAACTTCATGTTTAGTCTTGGTCTGGGCCAAATGGGGCAAGTAGCCTGGTGGACCCTAACTGTAAAGGAGAAAAAAGCTGGTTTATGCTTTTCAGAGGCAGTTTCTCCAGCAGCACAAGGGGGGGTGGTGGTTGCTCTTGAGTTGAGGCTCAGTCCCTTTGGATAAGAGGGGTTTGTTGTGAGGAGACAAGGGCAGGCTGGGTTGCACAAAGCAGGTAATAGGGGAATAATTCAAGGTGAGATGTACCAATGAACTTTGATATTTATGGTTTCTGTAAGACCTAACTTTTCCTTGTGTAGTAATTCAAAATCTCCACTGATAGTGTTTTATTATGACTGGCATGGGACCCTGGTTGTTAAAGCTGGCCTAAGCACTTCCATCCTGCTTTCTGTTTTCAGATACTTAAAATTTCAAAACACCTTTCAGGCTGAAATTTTCCAGGCTTAATCTTTGCCTGAAGGTTCTTCCCTCCACCTCCCCCTTCTTTTAACTGAGTTTGAGATAAGGTGATTCAGTTAGTGGTGCTGATTTTTTTTCTTTTTTTTTTTTTGAGAAAAGGCAACCCCCTCTGAAGAATGGAGTCGTAATATCAAAAAGAAATGCCGTGCTTTCAACAGCATAAATGTGGAATTAGAGAGGCATATGATTAGCCAGGGTGTTCTGTTTGTTTTGCTTGGGTTTTTTTGTGTTCGAAAGTACCTGGAGTGTTCTGGTGGAAGGAGCTTTCCTTTGATGAGACTTTAGAACTGACTTTAAATCTCTTCAGTCTTTAGCGTTCCTTTCGGCTGCACTGCACAGAGGTTAAAGCAAGCCCGTGCTCCTGCCTGGCTGAAGGGAGGATACTTGCACATGTGGTGTGAGCCTTCACAATGGATTTTTGGTGTGAGTTGTTTGTCTGAGGCTTAATCTGATCTTGTGGTTTAAGCGTGTGTGCTTCCTTGCCACACTTCTTTTTTTCTTCTTTTTCTAAGTGTTCCAATAGAACCTTCCCTAAACCAGGGGGACTCCTTTTTTGTGGTATTTTTTTATCTGTGTGACTCACGGTGCAGGCTCCAAGGTGCATGAAGTCATGACACTGCAGAATGCTAACTGGGCCATCTCTCGCTGAATTCACAGCGGGGAGGGGCCCTGCCTTGTCCTCCGGGCACGGGGGTGCCTTCGGGGCCGCGAGGACGAATATTTAGGATGAAGACCGTGGTGCTTGGTCTGCTCAGCTCATCCTGCAGTACTGATATCAGTGCGGGAAGGACTGTGTGCCTTTGTCTGTGGGAAGCTGAGGTGGCATCCTGCAGTGCCTGTCCCGTGTCTGTAGTTATGGTGCTGGAAAGTGTTGGCTTAAGTAAAGGTTTAATATATGTGGATGAAATATATCTGGTTGCCTTCAGAGTGGCACAGTCCTTAAAGTAAAGCAGCAAACCTCTATGTAGTAAAATGGATGGGGAGGCCTCTGTAGAAGACTGTGTGTGAAATAACTCATGGTACTGAGACGGCAGATGAGAAGTTTCATTTTTATTTCTTAACCAAAACCAAATGGGTATTCAAGGATTAAAGAAGGGGGGAAGGGAAAATTAAAGCTACTTCTTTCCTCCTAAGTCATTTCTCTTTTCATATACAGAGTGTTGCACTGAGCAGTGAGTAGGTGCAGGGAACTAGGCTAAGTGGAAAAGAAGGCTGGCTTTGGTGCAGCTGGGAAGAACATGCAGGTGATAGGACATGATCCTGACAGATGGAAAAAAGCTTTTGCACCTAACATGAGGAGCAGACTTTTTTAGTGACTCTCTTCTCTGGTGTCTTTTGCTTCTTCCTCTGGAGCGTTTGCTGCCGGAAGATGAGGTGCTTTTCAGTTCTAAGTTGTAGCTCTGAGCTCATGGACAATTTCTAAGTCACAGGGTGGCCCTTATTGCCTGTGACCTGTGTATTATGGCTTTTTTGAAAACTTCCAGGTCTTGTTTCCCTTAAGGCACAGTCTCAAGGGACTTTTAAGAAGTTATCTAAACACTGAAACAAAATGTATGTAATGAGTGCATCTGACTGTAGTGAACCAGGTGATCAGTGAAACTAGTGCCTGCCAGCTGTGGCACTTTTCCCCATACAGTCCTGTTTGTTCAGGGGTCACCTGCCATCTTTCATGAATGCCATAAGAACTCCCACCATTTTTTATGAAGACACATCTTTTATCTTCTATGCCCCCCCTCATCTTCCAACAAGAACCAAGTTACATAACAGAATCTTGATTGACACTGCCCCTAGAATGAAAACTTGCTTTATTGTTTCTTATTCCTTTGTATGAAGGGAAAAATTTGGACTTTTTTTTTTTTTTCCTGGAGGCATTCCAGCAGTATGAAGTTAAATTCCCTAATTACTTTATAGACTAAATTCTCATTATAATTGTTTGGAATTGTGACCAAAACCAAGACTAACAGATTTAGCCTTTGATTAGCTTTTTAGCAGTATTTGTTGAGGATTATAGCAGTCAGTGGAATTTCTTCACATTTATTACTGTGGAGGAGCAAAACTCAAGCAACTGGCCTTACAACCCGCTTTCATTTCAGCTTTGCACATGAATTAGAAGAGGTGAGTGGGCTCAAGTAACAAACAGCTTTGGGATGCACTGGTGTTATCTGGGGCAGTTCCTGCAGAACCCCTGGACCTGTCAGCTCTCCTAGAGGTGCCAGTGTCCCCTCTCAGGGAGGGCATGGCAGGGCCACCTGCTTTGGCTTTCAGGAGAAAGAATCCAGGGAAGTTTGTTTCTCTCCAAGATGATAGAAAAATGCCAACCATGAGCTTCATGTTTTATAATCCTGTTATGTCCACATAGATAGTTGGGGAATATAATTAATTCCTTGCTATGAAATAGGACTGATACATAAATACAGCCATTTGTTGTCCTTAAGAAGTGACATGAGACAATTTGTAACTGCTGCAGATATCAGCAGAGTAATTGCCAATGCTTTAAATGGAAAAGGGAAGGTAGAATATTTCCTAGTGTGGCAGAAAACAAAACTTGAATACCAAGCTTTTACCGACATAAGATTTTGGTCCTGCTTGTGGAAGAGTAAACAAAGAAATAGCGATATAATTTACTTTTATTAGACTGTTAGGGTGGTTGTGGCAGACTAGTTTTCATCAAGGCTATGGGCTTTTTTAAAGGGAAGCAAAGACCTTTTGCTGACAGGCATTTCTCCCAAGAGTTTGCAGTCACCTTGTGGGTGAGTGCTCAGAGAAGCAGACAATTATAGCTGAAATATTAATAGAAGAAAAAAAAAGAAAACATAACACCCCATCCAAATATTAAAAAAAAAGATCTTGTAGGGGTCTGTTCAGGTCTCTTCTGAAAAACCTAAAGTCACTCCACTGACAAAATCAAAATGAAATGCATAAAACTGTTGCCCCTGTGCCCCTGTACTGTCATCTCTGAGTAAGACCAAGTCTTTGCCATCTTTTATAACACAACCAGGCAATTTCCTACAAATACCAGCGTTCTTTGCTTAGCAAGCAAAAGGGAAATCTTCAACCACTCTGTTCGTAGCGTCTAATTTTGGCCCTGAAAAGAAGCAATCCTTTGGTGGTGTTAGTTTTCTACACTCTTGCCAGACAGGTGTGTTAAAAGAAAAAAACTGAGCCACTAACTCAAAATCAATCAAACAAAAACACCCAGGATGATCTTGCTGCTTCAGTCCTGAAGCAACCACTTTGCAACTTTCAAATCATGCACTCATGGAATGGTTTGGGTTGGAAGGGACCTTAAAGATGGATGTGTTCCAATCCCTTGCCATGGACAGGGACTCCTTCCACTAGCCCAGGTTGCTCCAAGCCCCATCCAACCTGGCCTTGGACACTTCCAGGGATGGGGCAGCCACAGCTCCTCTGGGCAACCTGTGCCAGGGCCTCATGACCCTCACAGGGAAGAATTTCTTTCCCATGTCTCATCTAATCCTGCCCTCCTTCAGCTTGAAGCCATTCCCCCTTGTCCTATCACTGTCCAAATGCAAGTGAAGACATTATCATGTACTTGTAATAATTTTTAAAAATTACAAGGTTGTTATAAATTAAGCTTCTGGTTGACAACTTTGGTGGTCATGCTTCCTAAACTTCTACAACAGCAGCAACAAGGTAGAGAAGCAATATGAGCAAGAAGGCATTATATGCATTCAGTGTTCTCAAAAATCCAGTTGCTGTTTCCATTCCAGCCCTCCTGTATTCTCTGGTCATCCTCCTGTTCCAGGGCTGATAAAGAGAAAAGCCTTTATCTCTTCAGTCTCTCTCTTGATTTGCACATTCCCATGTTGCCTGGCCTTTGTTGTTGTTTCCTTGCTCTCCTGGTGATAGGCTCCATAGGCTCAGGTTTCCTGACCTGCCCCTGTGGTGTAGCTCAGCCACAGATGCTGCTTGTGCAGCTCTCCAGGCCATCCTTCGGAATGAGGAGACCACAAGAAACTGGGGAGGCTTTTTGCAGTCTGCCACCCAGTATTTCTTGGAGCTGATGTGATGATGCTGGTGCCCTCTTTGGTTCATGGAGTGACCAGTGATGACCATGTCCCCCTTCCCCTGTGTCTCTCCAGAGAAGGGGAGGGAAGGAGAGTACTCAGATTACCTGCAGTGTTGTGTTTGATTTACTATGTCAGTATCTGACCTGACTTCTATAGAGCGCTTCTCTGGGGCTGTTCAGGTCTCTTCTCTGACCTATGAAGCTTTGCCCACAACTATAAACAACTGCATGTGTCTACTTAGTCCTTCTAGGTTGGATGTTTTGCGGTGATGGAGGAGCGCTGCTGTCCAGCTTGTTTATTGCATGTTTGGTGGGCACTGATCTGACCTTATGAGTGTGTTTAGCCTTGCCTTGTACAGCAGTGCTGGCTCTGAAATGGTATTTGTGTGAAAAAATTGTTGTCTCAGTAATCATGTTCATCTGATATGTAATATGAAGATGTGGCACAGAATCATCACATCATCTTAAGATAAGATACTTGAATTATATCTTGTAGTACAGAGGATCATTTGGCTTACTTCTGCTCAATAAACAAGAGCCAGGCCTCAAAAAGCTTTAAATGAGCTACTCAAATAGCTTTGGGAGTTCTGTTAGCTGTGGTGGGTGCTGTGGCCAGTGGGCAGCTTGCTCAGGGCTGGGACAGCCAGAAACAAGCTTGTTTAAGTGAGCTGGTGGGCCCTGTGTGTTGTCTGTGCCAGTCCAGCCTATCCCCTCAGCAGGACAGGGAGCTTCTCTTGGTGCAGGGCTGTTTGGGCTGCACTAGCAGAGCTCTCCCCACCTTCAGCACAGCCTGGACCCGGCTGTGGAGAAGTGCAGCCTCTGTACAGTCACCCTGTTGGCTTCAAGGTGGGGTTGAGGTCATGGGAAGGAGTGGTGATGTCAGAAGCCTGGTAATGCCCTTTTCTTCTCTATTTCTTTTAAAAGCCAAGATTCCCATTTTTTTTTTACTTCTGTTTTAGCTCAGAATTTTGGACATCATCCCTATACTTCCTCTTCTTCCCTTTTTCTCCCTCTTCCACCAGTGAGGTGCAGGTGACCTGTAGGTGACTTGATTTGGGCATAAGGAATTCAAAGGAATGATGGCAAAGGGGAAGCACTCTCCTGCCTGAGACTAGAGAGCTCTGGTTCTACCTGCTCCCATTCTAGACTGCCCTTGTCTACCCATCCAACAGCTACTCCAAGAGCTAATAAAGCTTTAAAAGCCTTCCACAGGTACTTAAAAGGCACCAGGTGCTTAAAAATACATACTTGTGGGAATTGCTTTGCTTTAAAAAAACCAACCCAACCCACCTTGAAGGAAAGTGCTTTGGAGGGCAGGGACTGTCGTATCTTCTGAGATGACTCCATTGTATTTGGGAATTGGGGTACTTGTGCATTGCAGTCATGTTTGGGGGCAAAAGCTTGGGACAGATGTGTGCTGGTTTTTTGAAGGTAAATATTGGCCATAACAACAGAGCAGACTGGAGGGAAGGGGTGGTTAAAGACTTGTTAATGAAGTTGAGAACTTAGAACTGTCATAAAGCAGTAAGTGTGATGCTGCCTGGTCATTTGAGCTCCATTTATTTCTTTCTGTTAAAGGCCTTTGCAGTACACTAATATTTTCAGAGCTTTTGTGTTAATTGAACATAACATCCAATACTGATATTTCTGATTCTTCCTCTCTATTTTAGAATATTAAAAATGGTCAATGTAATACATGTGCACCCCTTATTAAATACAATGATATTAATGCTGTTTTGTATCTTTTTCTGTTTTAGAGTTGGTGCTGTATGAGCACAGAGAGCAGCAATGGGAGCGTGCAGTTTTCTGTTGAAAAGGTCTCTCAAGAGCTCATGATTTTTTTTCCATTTCTCCTCTTGACATTCCTACTGCTCCACAGACATGGCTCACCACGCAAGGCCTTCCAGATCAGTCAAAAAAGAAGAGCTGGGCAAAAGGAAAACTAACCAGGGCAAAAAGAAATCTAGCCAAGCAAGAAAGAAAACCACAAAGACTTCCACCAAAGCTGTTTGTTCTGGAAAAGGCAAAAAGCCGGCACAAGAAAAAGATGTTAAGAAAAAACAGCAAGAAAAGAAACCAATCATGAGCTCTTCAGGTAGACTTCTCAGGAGCAGTGTAACCAGAACCTTGTCTGGAGCGTCTTGGGTGAGTTTGGAGAAAGCTGACAACATCCTCTTTCACAGCCAGGATTCTTTCAACATCAATGGCTTTACAATGTCTCTCCGTAACCGACCCTTCTCCCATAGATTGTCCCAAACTCCAGTAATTGCAAAACCCAAGAAATCTGCAGTACAGAAAAGGCTGGAAACAAAGGAAATCAATGAACAAGGAACCCTGGCAGGAGTGGAAGAGAAAAGCGATGAAATAGGTGAAGTAGTTTTGAAGCAAGATTTAGCACAAGATGAGTTGGCTGCTCTGTCAGTAGAAGGTTCTCCCTGTAGTGCAGGTCCTGCTATCCCATGTGCCAGTCAGGACAAGGAGGTAGAAATACCTGAAACAAATGACTCTGCTCCAAACAGTTGGGTAACTGATGGTACAGAAACATCAGGGGTGAAATTTGAGCATGAAGGCCTGCCCCTTGAGCAGATACCCAGAGCTTTTGACATGGGTGGTTTGGCTGAAGCATTTGTTGAAGGTGCTGTGCTTGTGCTTCCAACATTTCCTTCTGACTCCATAATCACCTCTGAATCCGAGGTGTGTGGGGAGACTCCCTTCGATGTGGTGCCCAGCAGTGAAGAACCTGACCCCAGCTCTGCTGATACCTCAGACCTCAGCTCAGCAGTACTGACACAAGAGTCAGTCACTCTTGCCACATGCCACATTGAAGCAGAGCTGGACCTGGTGCTGCCTAGTCAAGAACAAGACTCAGATGCTGCAGCTATAGTTACCTCTGAGTTTAACTCACAAGATTTACTAGAAGATGCAAGGTCACTTGCAGAGTCCTGCTTGAAGGCAGGCTGGGATTTAGGATCTGAGAATAAAGACATTGGTTCAAATTCCAGCTCTGTAGGTGCCACTGAATCAAATTTGCTTTTACATTTTGAAGGTGCAAGCTCACTTACAGAATCCCCCATGAGACTGGTTGTGGATTTTGTACCCATTCCCAAAGAATTTGACTCAAATTCAGATTTGAGCTGTACGAGAGAGAAGTCAGAGTTTGACACAAAAAACATATTTACAGTATGTGAATCAGTCTCCAACACCTCTTTAAACAATATTGGAGTGGAGGACATAGAACAGCTTGTTAAATGTATTGATGCAGAGACATTACTTTTGAATTCATGTTACGTCCCCACTTTATCTTCAGATTTAGAAAAAAACACATTCAATAAAATATCTGGTGAAAGCTCTGGACAGTTCTGTGAAGGTTTTGTCTCCGAGTTGCCTTCAAGGCTGGAAATCTCTGCTCTTGCCTCAGAAAAAGCCATAAATGCAGATTTGCCAGCTGACTCAAGACTGCAGCATAATGATTATTCATCACAGCTGGGAAGTGTCGGAGTAAGCCTGAATCTGGTTCAGGACAACGTGAGCAACAGCACTGAAGCAGTTGAGGCCTCAGGGCCATCCTCTCTTAAAAATCCAGCTGGTGGTTGCCCTGCTCCATATTCATCTGTGCTCCCTATGCTGGAGAAGAAGAAGCGAAGGCGCTGTGGAGTGTGCGAGCCGTGTCTGCGGAAGACGAACTGCGAGGAATGCAGCTGCTGCAGGAAGCGCAAAACCAGCCACCGGATATGTAAGAAGAGAAAATGTGAAGAACTGAAAAAGCCACCGCCGCCAGTCGCGCTGCCTTTTGAGGTGAGCCGGGGCAGTGGCAAATCAAGTCACTCTTTGGAGGCTTGAGGTTCACCTTCAGATTCTGCCCTGGGCAATGCCATCCCCACTGTGCAGCTCTAGAGGGTTCAGGGTTGCTGTGGGAGCCAACAGGCTGTGTAGTAACTTCCCCTTGTTATCTGGAGAGGTGTAGCTTAGGGTGAGCTGGAGTTATTCTTGTTCCTGCTTTGTAAATCCATAGAATCAGAGGTAAGTATGGCTTTAGCTCTGTTTTCAGAATACTGGCACGCTGGCCAAACAATTAATTAATTGGAGGACATGAAGAGATGAGAGATTTGAGCACAAAGTGTGGGGAGGAGGGAGATTGTGGGTAGTCCTAGGGGACTGAATTACTAGGGAGAGTGGTGGTATTTCAAAATACTTCAGGCTAAAAAGCAAAGGAAGGCAGGCTCTTGGCTCTTTTGCTTCAGTTAAAATAATTTGCTTGTGATAACAGATTTGATGGAAGTAAATTTATGAACTTCAGGACAAAATTGTAGCTGCATTTTCCCCTTTCGCATCTTTCTGCCTTTCTAATTGTCTGTTCTTCTGTTTCTCTCATTTCACTTCTCCTGCCTCTCTCCCTTTGTCTTCTACCACATCCCCCATGCATACTCTCTTTTTCTGTGTTTCTTACTCATTTTTCTGATCCATCAGCCTTTTATAACCCAGGTCATTACTTTTGGAACAAAGAGGAGGGGAAAAGACAGTCTGTATGCCCTTGTGATAACAGCACTGACCTTCTGAGGGATTTCAGTTCAAGATCAGGCTTTAAATCAGGTAAGTAGGGAGTTGAACATAGATTTCCCACATCCCAACTGAATTCCCTGAGCTCTGAGTTGCAGTGTTGGCCTCTGTACCACCAGGTCCTGCTGGAAGTGTTCTGCTTCATGTGATCCAATACCACCTGAACCTCAGAGGGGGGGAGAGGCTGTCTTGGGAGTTAAATCACTAGGACATTTGCCTTGGGATGTGGGAAACTGAGGTTCAAGTCTCTGCACCAGTGTGTTCTGTGAGTGGAGCGTTTCACACTGGGGAGAATGCACCTGCCAAACCTTTCTCAGTAGCAATTCCATTGAAATGGTGTGTTCTTGCAGCAGTGAGGAATTCCTGTCAGCTGTGGAGATCTCAGGAGAGCTCTTGGTTTTACTGCTGTGGCCTGTGCTTATCAGGGTTGGCTGTGCTGGTTTTAAGGTAGGCAAGCAGAAAGAAGAGTCCTACAGCAGTGAGGGGATATGGTACATTCCCCTTTGTGGGGGAAGTATATTTTAAGATATAATGTTTAGGGAAGTAGACTTGAACAGCTTGACTCAAGAGTTCATTCAAAAACCTCTCTCTGCCTCAACTGCTCCTAAATGCTCTTAAAAAAAAAAGGGGGGGTGAGGGAGGGACAGCTGTGTGAGTAAGATATTAAAACAATGAAGGTGGTAGAGACTTAGCCTGACTTTTTACAGCAAAAGAGTAGTGACATTATGTGCTTTTGTATATTTAGTCAGCAGGATTGAAGAAGCTCATGGGAGAGAATTGGTGGAGTTGAGGTAGGAAGTGTTCTAAAAGCCATGTTTCAAAAAGGGTTTCGGCAGGGTTGTTGAAAGGAAGCACTCCAGCTTTTCTGTCAACCTTTGTTTTCCAGGCTAAACATATTTCTTTTCTTGTTGCTCAGGCTGACCTTCTCCTTGCAGATTAGCTTTGCCCCTTCACCTTTGTCCTCTCTGGGCACTCCTTTTGCTTTCTTTATGAGAGATTCCTTGTTTTTATTCTTTTCTTTGGCAGCTTTTATTTTGATGTGCTTTTACTTTTATTGGACTAGTCACATTCTGTACAGTGCATTCAGAGCTGCACCAGAGGCCTCCTTCATTTCTCGTTAAATCTTGTATGAAGTTTCAGGGAACTGCATGGAGGAAATTAAGTATTCCTGACATTTAAGAACATGTCAGGTATTTTCTTATAAAACTATATTTGAGTGAAACCTGGTGCCTTTTCAGATGTTCCTAGAAAGAAGGTTTGCCTCATTTTTAAACTCTAGAAACTGTGCTCTAAGAAAAGGAAAGTATTTCTATGATGTTATGTGAGCTCTTTAGAGATGTTGAGATCTAGGGGGAGGTGTTGGGGGGCAGGGAACATTCTGGCACTCTGTTCAGCAGCTATCCTTTAGATAAGATTGCAGGGAATCCCATTGTGTTTTCCCAAACTGGTAGCACTGGGACTTGTGTGACAGTAATGAAGGCAGCTGGGGAAAACTCAAAACTCTGGGTCTCTGTCCATGGTATAGAAAGTGAACATAAATAATCAAGAGAAACGGGATTGGCTTCAGTGTGTTCCTTGCTCAGGAGAGTCATGCATCTTTCTCATGTTGGTGGAATGTGAGCATTTTTTGGAGGTGATTCACTGGGAGGAAAGTGTAGGGGATGGACATGCTCTGCATGAGCATAGTTTAAATGTTGGTGTTTTGCCTTAAAGGGAATTATCTCTTCTCATTCTAACTAAAAAATGCAGCAGTCCCAGTGAAGTCAGTGAGAGCTCTGTATGACATGGCTGTATAGGCAGGGCAGGGGTTGGCAATGCACACATGCTGCTTATGAAAGTGTTTGTTTTCCTTGAGTACTTCCATGGATTTACAGTTCTAGGAAGTAAGGCCTGGCTGGTAGGAGCTGTGCCTGTGAACTGAAGGGTGTATTCCAACCCCCCTGTCCGTGTGTGCACAGGCACTCCACCCTCAGAGAGTATCAGTTGTGTTTGGAGCTCCTATTAGGTGACTGTTATTTCCATTAGGTCTCGTATAATCCAGATGAAGATTTGAAAACTATATTGGACCTGAAAAATATCACTTAAAAAAATAACATCCCCATAAACCTTCAATGATATTTTACCTTCCTGAATGTAATGGGTTTTGCAGGGATGTGACATCATGAAAGTTTGGATCAAGTATTGTGGGCTCCAGTTCCCAGCCCCTGTGTGTGGCAATATTGTTCCATGTAATGCCCCTCTTCCTGAGGGGTTTGCACCGGGGCTCTTTGGGGAGGAGTTAGTAAAGAAAAATCCTGAAATATAGGAGGGAAAACATTATTTTTTTTGCTTACTGAAATTTTTTGAAAGAACAGCCCAATAAATGTAAGCAGGGCTGAAAGCACATGCTGGGGGGAGCTTTAGTTTGTGTGAGGTAATTTTTAGATTTAGTGGGACCTGTAGTCAACAAACTGACAAAAAAGCATCAGGCCATTGAGTATAAGTTTGCTGGGTTGCCCAAGGTGTCTTGAGACATCTTATTTAATAGCTGTAATCTGAGTAACATGGGATATTAAATAACAATAAGGGCCTGCTTGCTTGTGGGTTTTTAACATGCTGCCGAAACCCAGACATTTGAAAAGGATGCTGCAATTCAAGTTGGTTGTTGGGAATGTTCCAGTCAGCCATTCCTTGAATGGAAAATGCTGATTTAACAGGAAGCTTTCACAGCTACTATCTGTCTTGATGCAACTGTCTTTAGGGAAAGCTTCCTAAGGTTCCAAATGAAATTCCTGCTTAAAACTTAAAAAGGGGATGAGAATTATTAGAACAGCTTGGTGGTAAGGGCTTTTTGCCTGATGCAGACCAGGGCTTGAACTTTGGTCTCCCACATTCCATCTGTCTGCTCTTGAATTTTTTTCTTTTTTGAAAGGTTTTGCTCTGCTTTGGGACACAACCAAGTGTTGAAATCCAAGAAAACCCAAACAAAAAAAACCAACCACCAAACAAGCAAAAAAACCCAAAAAGCAAAATGGAATTCTTGTTTTTCAGCCAGGCCTAGCTATAATCAAGAAACTTAGACTTTGTGGTATTTATTTTACAATAGGCTCCAGAAATATGGAAGCCACTTGAATTTTAAAATGAGTGCATAAAAACACTCTTGGAGTGTGGCCCTTGAGTTTAAGGGGGAGCACCAGCTGGGGGAGCTTGAGGTGTGTGATAAGCAGAGCTGCACAGGGGCAGGGCAGGGAGCTGCAGTAGGGCAGTTTACTCTTGTTCTACACACACTGTGGGGGTGGAAAATAATTGACTTGTGCTACTTTGCTGGTCTGTGATCCTGGGTGTGGACTCTAATGCAGCCTAAATTACAGTGAGATGGATTAGTTTGTGCTCTAGTTATTTTCAGAGGCTGTATTTAACAAGTTTCCTCTTCACTGCTCCTTACTTTCTGTACTGGTCTTCAAAGCTTTTATGGGGAAATTTTTAATTGAAGAGGTTTCTTTCTTTCCTTGGTATGAGGATCCATCCTAACATGAAGCGAAAATACCTGAGTAATAAGGAAACCTGAAACCACTCTGTACACACTAAACTGGGGACTAAATCAGAATGCTGGGTCATAGGTTTCTAAGAAAACAATTTTTTTTTCTGAACTGTGAAGCAACTTGAGTAGCCAAAACTGCGAAGAAGAATCAGATCACCGAGTGTTCTTTTTTTTGTTATGCATAAGGATCCTTGCAGACTTGGGGAAAAAATTACAAGTCAGTACTTTCACCTGATCCTAAATCCTATTTAATGCATCACTCTGGTGCAACAAATGAGGAGCTTAGATATAAGGTAGCATCAGGCAACAGAGATGGGCAGCAGCTTTCTCTGAACTGGTCCTCTGCGGAAGGAGCTGTGTGTCCCTGCCTGGGATCTGCACCAGTGACTGGCCAGGGAGTGCATTGCAGTTTAGCAGCAGAGACAGGGAACAGGTTGAGATTGCAGTCTGTAGCTGATGAAGGGATGTTCTTATTGGGTTGGTTTGTTTGTTTTTTTTTTTTCTCCTTTTGTTTAGTGTACAGCTGCATGGCCAGCGTTCTGGTTTAGATGTCAACTGCAGATGGTTTCGGTGAATGCCTCGGTGGCTGCAGCGTTAGATACGCTGTGATTTGTTTGTTGTCCCTACTTAGCGAAAGTCTGTGATCCAGGAGGGCTCTGTGTGACCCCTCCGCCCTCCCTCCATCCGTGTTAACGTGGAGCGGTGGGAAAATAATGGCCCTTGGTGTTTCTCTGGTGGGCAGTTCCCGCTGTGGTGCCTTGGCAGCAGCTCGGTTCTGTCGGAGCCGGGTCTCTGCTCGGGGCCGTGCGGGCGGGTCCGGTGCTCCCGGTCCCGAGCGGGCATTGTCGCGGTTCCTGGGACAGCAGGCCAAGGAGTTCCTTGGATGCGGGGTCGCCCAGGTGGGCGCCGGCTCCTGCCGTTCGCGGGACGCTCCGTGCGGGAGCGCTGCCCGCGGAGCCGCGGCCCGGGCG
>VYXB01007503.1:93457-152884 GCA_013397135.1 Pachyramphus minor
CGGGAGCCGCCGCCGGCCCGGGCGGGGGCCGCGTGTAAAGCACTCCGGGTACTGCAGAAATACCGCTGTTCCTTAATAAAAAAATCGGAGGTGTCTTGCCTGCCTTTGTGACCACAACTTATGTTCTGCAATTTGATGTTTTTTTAGGTTCTAACAGAAAACAAAAGGCCTCAGAGGAGGAAGCAAAGAGTTTTAAAGGTAACCGATGATTGCTTTGATATTTATCCCCTCCCGTTTTGAGCAGCATTTTCGTGTCATACAGCCCAGGAAGCCCAAGGGTTAAAGGCTGGGTAGCGGCGCTTTCCAGCTATTCAGCAGATTAGCTAATTTTAAAAGCACAGAACATGTCCTTTCGCTCCTCTCTGTCTCTCCAGCATGTTGTAGACATATTTGAACCCTTGTGCACAAGTCTGCATACCAAAAGTTTGCTTTCCATTGCATTGAAGGTTCCCTTTAATTTTCTCTGTTCTTAGTTTCATACTTCCAAAGGTAACAGGCAAATGTTTTTAGCATACAGGTTTTATGGCATCTGAAATTTTATGTGAGAAGTCAATGTTATAATGCAAGCCAAGTTAACAAAGGTGGAATTTTTATGCGTACTTTACTGTACTTTTGATTTCCTTTCTTCCATTAAACTTTAGAACTTTCAGCTGAAACTGTTTGGTCTGTGTACTTACACAACCTCCAGTTTCACATGGCAACATGTTCCTTCCACACTCTTTTAAGATGGCTATCCCTTATGATAACAAAAGACTGGAGTTTCAGTTGGAAATGTCTTTAGGTTTTATAAGAAAACACGGACTTGCTACACTCGTGGCTAACTTCTTTAAGAAAAGAAGTAACAGGTAGCAGCACATCGATATTGCATTTTCAGTTAATCTTTAGAATATTTTGATTAGAAATAAGTTGTTAATTGTGTTGTTGCAAACTAACATGTTGAAGGATGGGGTGGTGCAAGTAAGATGGATGGTATGTGGTAAGATGAAGGTAAGGAAATGAGGAAAAAATGTATGTTAAACTTTGTTGAATTAATCTCTTTTACCAGCTAAATGTGGTATAGTTTAGTTTTGTCTTAGTAGACTAAAATTTCAGAAGTTACTGGAGAAAGTGGATTTAATAAATGCAGAATGGTCTGTAGTGTAATTTTACTTGAAAACATCCCAATATCTTACCAGTTTTGCTGTCACTTTTACACATGACAGAAACTTTGGTAAGACAAACCAAAGTTAAGATGAAGTAAGGAGCAATTAACCTTATTTGACGTGCATGTATGCCCAATCTTAAGAGCATCTCTCTTCATGTGGGAGTAGTAGTGCAAACCTGTATGCTGACAGTAATTGTGGTTGTACAACACTAGTAAATGCTTTTTGTTCTTGCATTAAGTACATTGATCCATTAAAACATGAGCATTTTCATTATGTTGTGGGTATGCTTTTAATTACTGCTGCTCTTGTCACGGAGTACGTAGGCGTAGCTCAGACACGGAGCATTTGCTCATTCTGTTCTGTGCAGTTGCTGGTAGGATGCAAAGTGAGGGGTGTTTGTAAACGAGCTGTTCAGTGTGTAGCGTGTTGTTGGTGTGACACCTGTTCTGCCAAAGGGTGCAGAACGTGTTTGGTTTGGTCACAGCCACACAGGTTGTGTTGGGTGTCTGTCTGCATTTGGTGTTCATAGCTGCATCTTGAGGCTTTCCTCTGGACTTGATCTTGCTACTGGTTGGGATTTGATGGCCCAGCAGGTTGCTATGTAATATGATGCTGCCATTCCTCTCCTTTCCACAAAGCCTTCTGAGGAGTTTTTTCCCCGTTGGCTCTTGAGTGGAAAGGCTTGCCTGTTTCTGGGTGTGTGCGTAGTATCCATGTCAGCTGTTGGACTTGGGTTTCTTTCTGGTTTGACTTTTCCTTTGCTGAACTGATTCTGAGTATTTCCTCTCTGCTTTTAGGTGCTGTTCTTGGTGTTTGCTAGTATTTGTCTTTGCTTGGTGATGCTGAAGTGTATTTCCTAACGGTTTGTTCACTTGCATCCACCGAACAAGGCACAGTACCTCTCAAGGCATCTCACTGGGTTGGGGTTGGTTTTGGAGGGAAGGAAGGAGTTTGGACATCTGAAGTTACATCACAGCTCTGAGAGCTGCGGGAACTTGAAGAAAAGCCGCATGACTTGCGGAATTCCTTCCTAGGGCATTTTTAAAAATGTGACATTCTGGTCTGTGACTCTGACCTGGCTTCTGTTCTTGGTGGGACTGCCATGTGAAGGGGTATTGTTGAATTAAAACTTAAGTGTTTGATTTAATGATTCATAGTGATTGAGGGCATCTGACTAGTGATGCTCTCAGAATTTCAACACAATGTCCTTTTTTTTGCCTTTGTATTTTGTTCAAGTAGAGTTCTTAAATGAGGAGTTCGTAGTATTTTATTCCAGTAATACATGTGGCTAGTGTGTTTTCTAATCCTCTTAAGTTTTGATAGAGACACGTTTATTTACTTGGAGGGCTCATGTTCTTTCCAATCATGCTTCTCAGGACCAGCATATCCACAAATGCTGTACAGGCTCAAAATAAGTAGTGGTTTCCTGTTGAAAATGGGTTGAACACATAAAGAGGACTAAAAGTGATATTATGCTGTATCTTTTGTTTACTCTTCAGACTTGTGTTTTAATGCTCCTTTCTGGTTATTAGAGGAGTCATTTAGGAAATCCTTCAGTGCCCTAAATACTGTGTTAATTCTCCACATTTGTTTTGAAAGAACATGTGAAATATTCATCACTTCTAGCAAGCAAGTGCTCATTGAAGAAAGTCTTTGTGAGCTCATAGTAATGGATATGAAGGAAGGAATATACTTGGTTTTCCTTGGGGTTTCTATTGTGTTCTTTCAGACACTTATTTTATTCCTGGTAATGGAAAACCTATATGGAAGGGATTCATAGTTTAAAAAATCATTTGCCTGCATTTGCAAAGGGTTGTTGTACCCCCTGCTTTATTTACCATCTTTCTTTTAGCCCCTTCCTTGTGTCCTGGCTCAGTTTGGGCAGGGCACCTCCCCTTAACGGTGGGGAAGTGTTTGCAGTCACCTGCAAGTTCATCAACACAGAGCTCGTGGCATCATGTTGTCAGGGAATCCACACTCAACACGAGTAGGCAGCAGAAGCACCAGTAAGGAGACTTCCCACAGATCAGGAGACAGGCAAATACAGCCCAGGGTCCCTCCAGGGTGGTCTGTGCAGCCAAGGCTGCCTTTTGGATGGCCATGGGTGTTTGCTGCCCTGATGGAGATCTAAAAAAAAGAAAAAGAAAGAAAAAAAAAGGGAGGAAAACAGAAGGGAAGAGACTGTGGGAGAGATCCAGCATTATATATGCAGTGCTAAGTGAGTTTTGTGACTGCAGGCACAGCCTTTGTTCTCTGCCTGCCTCTGTTTATGCATAAACACTGCAGTGGTGACTGAGGGGCCAGGAGAGTGCAACGATGCTCAGGCTCCACAAAATCCCTGCACTTGAAGATGAGCCAAAAGCCAGAGATGACTCAGTATCTAGAACTTTTGGGTTGTTTATAAGCATCATATTAAGAATAGTAAAAGTTAAACTTCCATCAAAGCTGCAAATAGCTGCTTGAGACCCTCTTAATTTTTCTCCTCCACACATAAAAAGCATAGCTTTTCTTGTAAAAAATAACTTTAAAATAAAGCTGACTTGGCAGACCTGCTGTTGCCCTTTTTATGATGCAGTTTGAGTTTTGCTGCTTAAAGAAACTAAAAATACACTTTTTTTTGTCAAGGTCATATATGTGTTAACAAGGTTTAGGAAAGTTCATGATAGTGCTTTGAGTGAGCAAGGATTGAACTGATTTTGAACATTTATTCTAAATTATAGGGTATGTTTTTAGTGCAGAATATATGCCAAAATATTTAGCTGGAAGAAATTAAAGTTTATTACTTTTTTCCCCATTAAACTGAGATGAGCAAGTCAATGAATGGAATTGCAGTGCTGTGGAATTTTAGAGGGTAAGAAGGCTGAATGGTGCAATACAACTTGGAAGGGATGTTGTCACTTGTTTTGGGGTTTTTTTGAAGGGACAGTATCACCTTGGAGCACATTCCTTCAGTAAATACCGATTAAAATTGCTTTGAGTACTGGTTGAACATGTCTGCCTCTTTCTTATGTGTCTTTCTGCTCCCATTTTTTGCATAGGGAGAGCTTACTTTTGGTGTTGGAGGGTCCTACACAAATGAGTAAATTTTTATTTTAAAGAGTAAGATAAATAACTTAGCTGTTACCTAGCTTTTTTTTTTTTAACTAAGCTACAATTTTTTGAAAGTGGTGTTCTTATCTTGACCTTTTTCAAGCTGGGTGTGTGCCTGTCTGGATGGGATGCAATTTTTTTGCTCATGTGAACGTGTGGAGCACTTGCATGTTTGTACAGTTCTGCTGGGGCTACTCATGTCTGTAGATGTGTTTTGAACAGAGTTCTAACAAAGAGCCTTTGTGAGTGGTTTGTAAATTATTCATCTTACTCTAGTAATTTTCTAACCCTTAATTTTTCCAGCAAGTTTCTGGTGCAGTTGAAGCCCATCCCTTGTGGACTTTTAAGCTGGACAGGATGTGGGGATGCTGTTCCCTCTCCCACCCAGCTCCTCCTCACAGCCCTGGGCTGCTCTTTGTCCCACAGCTCCCCAAAATGCTGAGGGGAGAGAGGGACACTCCTTTGGGAGGGGGACAGGGAGGAGTAAGGGTTTGTGTTTTAACTCCTCTGCTGCTGGTGGCAGAGCAGTTGTGATGGTGCCACTCCTCAGGGAATGGTGGGGCACAGGAATGTTGGGTAAGGCCAGGCTGAGCCCTGTGATTACAGTGCTTTTAGAGGGCTTTGCACACTTTGAATGGTTGTTTATTTGTAGATCTTGATTTTCATGGTGTTTGAGTGCAGTGCTGGGCTTTCCACCTTATTGTATTTAGAGGTGGAGCTTCTTAAAAAGGTAGAAAATGTGTTTGTTATCCAAAATGTCATTAAATATCTGGTAAACACAACATAGTTTGTAGGAAGAAAATGTACATGTGGAGACAAAGGTCTGTTGTGTAGGTGTGTTGATACATTATTTAGATTTCTTAAAGTTCCAGAATTACAAAATAAACACTGGTTTTTATTCCAGATATGTTGTTTGGTTGATATTATTTGGGTTCACTACTGAACTGTGAGCTCTAATCAATATTTGTACTTGCTGTGTGTAATGTAGGCATTGAAACAACAGAATGGTTTTGCCCATTCCAGTAACCTCTTACCAGTTTGCAGTTTGTCCACACCCTTATAGACAGTGATGTCTGGCAAGTGCTTTGACAACGGGCAACTACAACGGGCAGTGTCTGCTTAGGAATGAAACTTTTGTTGCTACATAAGTTTGTTTATTGCTTTTAGTAATTGATGTGGAAGAAAACCAGTGAGGAGCCCCAAACTTCCCTTAGTGGCAGCAGATTTTTTCTTTCTGCCATGTTAAAGTGTGATTTTTGTTTGGTGTTACTGAGTATGAAGAAGTTAGTTACTTTAGCAGCTACTACAGCAGCAGACTCTGACATTAGTAGAGGCCTTGCCCATGGAGAGACCAAAAGATTTAATTCCTAATTCTAGGATTTCATTTGGGAGGTAAGAAGAATTCATGCATTTTTATAAAGGCATTTTCTTTTTAAATGTTAAATACATGAAACTTTACCAATTAAAAAAAAAAAAAGGAAAACAGGATTTACCTATAAGCAACTAACAATAATCACTTTTCATTACTTATGGAAAATTAGAATGCAGACTATATCTGACTGTCCCTAACAACTTTAATATGAAGCCTTTTAGAATATCAGGATTTTTTGAGGCTGACTTGAAACTGAGTGGTTTGTGTCTTGACTGTGAACTTGTTTCTCAGTGTTGGTGCTGTCTGTACTGCATTATAATTTGATATAATTGATGCTCTAGTAAATTGTGGCTCAAGATTTAATTTTCCTAAAATAAAGGTTTGCTGAACTTAAGAGAAGATAAAGTCATGTGTTTAAAGACGTGCAGCATTTCCTCATGTGGCAGATGCTCACTGTCTGAGTTCTGCAGTGCCACCACCACTGTTGCAGTGCTGCTCTACAACAACGTTGCTGTCCCTCCCGTATGGGACTGAAAGCTGCTCCTCCTGTGAAGAGCAAGAGAAGTGACATACATTATAAATTCCATTTTGAGCTTTATTTAAACCATAGGTCTGTGCTATGAAGAGGAAACATCACTAGGAAGTTTTTAGGCTTTTTTCCCCTCATGAGAGTAAGCAAAACATAGATGAAAAATCCTGGATAGTTCTCTTTTTAAAATCTGAATTACGTTGAGCTGCTCCTCTGAACTACCTGTCACCCACTTTACCATTGCTAAAGAGTTACTGCTTTTAGTCTTGTGGCCCCTCAGCAGGTCTAAAACCAGAGTAGAATGGTGATGTGTGTCCTTAGCAGTTCTGGTCTGAGTGCCCCTATGCGCATGTAGCAACTTGTAAACAATATAATTGAGTGTCCAACAGATGTGGGGTCCTAAGTTAAAGAACTGAGTATCTTCCTGCTTAGATTACAGGCACTGGGGGAATTAGGTTGTTAGCAGTTGGGATCTTCACTGCACTGAAACTGCAGAAAAATTTACTTGTATCGGTTTGGATCACATTTGGTAAAGTTTGTGGCAAACACTTGTTTGTGTGCTGAGAGGTTGCAAGACTGTATCCATTTATTTGGCTTCAGCATCATGTTTTAAAAATATCTCAAAACTCAGATTTGATAACTTCCATGGATGAAAAGTGCATCAGAACACCTACCAAGATGCTGAAATTCTTTGCTCTCTCTCTCTGTCCCTGTGCACCATCGTTCAAGGCCACACTTCTCTGGCCTTAACAAGACTCAGTGACTCGAAGTTATACTTTTGTCTGCTGGAACAAGGAGCCCTCTGTTATCAGCATTCTTTTCCACATAGACGGGGCAGGAGTTTGTGGCTTTTCAATTTTCTTTTTCTTTGGCAAACTGCAGAGTGTGAGTAAGAGAGTGAACTTGAGTCTTTCACTTCAAGATGTTTCAGTCCTTTGTCATTGTTGTGGTCCTTGAAGGCCTCTCCAGCATACCAATGTCCTGCTGGGGATGCTAGAACAGGGCGCTTTGTTCCACTGGCAGGTGCAGAAGTGCCAAGTACAGGAGAGAAAGTAACCAGTCTTTCCCTAATTATATGGGGTTTTATGCACCCAAGAATGTCACTGACCCTTCTGGCCATAAAGTGGCAACAGGAGTTTCTATAGTTACTGTGCAGTTGATCATTGACCATGTTAATGTCCCCTGTGAGGGCACAGCTTTCTGAGGTAGGAACCTTTTGGAAGTGTGGTCCCACGTCTGTTCCTGGACACACAACTTCTCCTTCAGCTGGAAAGAAATAAGTGGCCTGCCAGCTTCATTTAGGGAGCACCCTGTCTGCTCTTTGCATTAGTTTGCTCTTTTTTACAAGTCTGAATTTCAGTGTTCTTTGAGATCCTTGCCAAGACTGTTGCACGCTGCTGTGATCTGCTCCTGAAGCCCCTTCTGTGCTGATTCTCCATTTCCAGTGCAGGGCCAGGCAGCCCTTCCTTGACACCGTGCTGAGGGTTTCACACACCACAAGAGGCATTAGTGAGGGTGGGTAAAGTCAGAGATTGAATTTCTTTCATCTCTGCTTTTGAGTTAAAGCACATTAGGGGAAAGTTCTATTAGGGAATACATATTGCTGCTGATTGTATCATTTTTCTTTTGTTGCTTAATTGAGTGCTATATTTTCCAGAGCTGCCAGGATCTCTTTTGAGTTCTCAGTTTCATTATTGAAGACAAATGATTGAGTAATTCAAAACACCAGTAAAAAACAAACCAAACCCAACCCAAACCCCAAAGAAAACAAAAACCACCAAGCAAAATACTTGTTTATGTTTGCTTCTGTGGCAAGAAAAGTATTGTAATGTTTATGGTTTTTTCTTTCTTAACACATCTACTTCTTGGATGCTTGTGTGGGAGAATGGAGTGTCCTTCACTCTTTATTTTTTCTTGCTTCTGTTTGCAGCTTTTCTATAATTTCTAGAGCTCAGAGTTGATGGAAACAATTTGAGTTTGTGGCTGAGAGCCTATTTCCAAGTAGTAATCCAATAAATACATTTCTATGGGAGTCACCATGTTAAGCCTTTAGAGTCAGAATTAGTCTTCTATAGTTTATTTTGCTAAGCTGTAGCTTGGAAGATGTTGTTTGCTGTTGTGTCTATGGATATGGGGGAAAAAAACCAACCAGAGCAGACTTTGCAGCTGCAGTAAGATCAGTGTGAAATGCAACCTGCTGTGATGCTCAAGTTGGTGACTTTGGGTCGATTTGATCCTCGGGGCCAGGGAAGTCAGGAGTGAGGGGGATCCCTCCAGGAAAACCTGGATGCCCCAGGTCAGGTGACTTTCTTCAGATTTGTAGAACTTCTTGTTCCCCTGAATTTCTGTATAAACCAGCTTCTCTGTTAAAACCTGTCAACATAATTTTGCCAAGTCCTGTCCTATCCCTCAGTGTCATCTGTGAGCGTTGCTCTCTTGAGAAGCAGAACATCTTGTAAATGCAGGCTGTGTTCCATCAGTGCTGGTCCCCAGTCTGGTTCTCTGCACTAAGGCCTGTAGAACATGTGCCTGGTCTGAGCTGCTGCAGGAGTGTGGGGCACTGAGACTGCCATGTCCACAGTTGTTACACAAGTGTGCTGGGAACTGCCTTCTGCCTCTGGTGAGCTGTATGGGAATGGCCTCCAGCTGTTCTCCCTTGGAGGAGCCTGCTTGGAAACCCTGCTCAGGCTGCAGCCTGGGGCAGCAACCTACAGCACATTGTCTGCATTACAGTAGTCAAACACGTGGTGTGGGCTGACGTAGAAGTTTATCCTTAAATGTATTCTTGTATCTGCCTTTATTTTAATGCAAAAAACCCCCTTGGCTGTACCCAGAAGGTAGCCTGTAGTTTGCACAGCATCCCACCCCACATTTGTCTCTGTTCTAACCAGTGCCTGGCTTCCTACACAGCTCTCAGCATAAGCCACTGTCTCCCTGTTGCCTGTCCTGTCCATGTCTTATCTTCTCCCCCTATCTCCCCCCTACTCGTTCTATCCAGTGCAAGTCCTGGATTCCCCTGAATTTCTGCCTGTCCTGGGGAGCAGGGAATAAATTGTGCTGGTCAGCTGGCTGGTGCTCTCCTATCTCTGGTGAGGCAGTGACATCTGACAGGCAGACCATGAATAAAACATCCTCTTTCAGTGTTAGATGAAGTACATTTGGGGTTTCTTCCAAACAGTGTTTCTGAAAGAAAACTTCTGTTGTGATGTTTGAGCTCTGAGAAGCTGCCAGCTCTGTCTCAGCATGGAAGGGCCTGTGGGAATGGCTGCAGCCTCTGCACAGGATCCAGGCTCACCCACTGCACACAATCCCACTTGTCCTCTGAGGCTGCTGAGTGTTGGCACCTTGGAAGAGCTGCCTTTTGGGTCATCCTGGTTATTGGCACAAGCTGGGGGGGGTGTAAGCATTCTTGGAGTGTATTCACACTATTCTCATGGGGCCCTGGGCACAGTCCTACAGGGAGGGCTGATTTAGGGGACTTGGCAGTGGCTGTCATGTTACTCATCACAACTTGCTCATAGAGCCATTTTATCAGTAGTTTGTTTGGGCATCATCTGTTCTATCTCATGTCTGGGAGTATTTGTCTCTGGTGCTGTCCTTTAGTGTACAGTGTGTTGTCACCACCTATAGAGGTTTGAAATGAGAGGCACAAACTGATGGCTGCTTGCTGTTGTTCACAAGATGTGGGAATGTCTTTAGGTAGCTTTGACCATTGGATTCTGATTGTGAGCTGGTGAAGTTGTTGCATTATGTCAGCAGCATATTGTGTTAAAAGAGAAGTTAATAGTAGACCCTTTCCAGAATGTGGAATGATTTGCTGTAACTGGCTGTTTGTGTGTGCTGGAAGCATTAGTTCCCACAGTGAATTTTTGTGTGTGTGTATATAAGAGATAATATCTGGATGGAGTTTAAGTACTACAGCAGTGGCCACAGCAGACTCTGTGGTTCCTGCCCTAATAGCACAAACTGCAGCAGAGCCTAAGCTTGAGCATGATTTGTTGGTGGTTTATGTGTCCTGGCAGAGTAGTGCTCTCCTTAATGAGAGAGAGGGGAAATGACTCCTATTGATCTGGTTTATTCAGCTTTTCATTACACTCGTGTAAAAGCCCTAGAAATCAATCAGATCAGACTCATGTGCTTAACTTCCATGAGTGTTACCACAATCCCAAACACAGTGTTATCCTTGCCTGTAGTTTTCACATTTGTTTTGAGTCCTGATTCAGGCTTTGGAGGTGGATTGCTCCTCAGCTGAGGGGAGGAATCAAACGAGCTCTGTCCCTGCTAGTGTCTGCATTGCTCTTTTGGGAAATAATAACTTCACAGACAACAGACTGTCCAGTGGCCTTTTCTGCTTGTGAGAGAAAAGAAAAGGTATCTTTAGGATACATTGCAGTTCAGGAACAAGAGATATAGCAACATGGTGCTCAAAAGGCAGAGTTTGATTAAAACAATAATATCTGATTTTATGGCAATATTTATTCTTCATGTGGAAAAACAAAATATGAACTAAATCATGCCAGTGATATGATTCATCTGTTTCTCTTCCTCATTGTGTGTGGGCAGCTTGCAGTAGTGTTAGTGGAAAATATGTAAGAGGAATAATTTTATTTTAAAAGTAATCTCACTTTGCTGCTGGGATCCCTGGGGGTCTTAGGGACATATCACTGTACCTGTGCAGCACTATGAGATTGGGGGGTATCCAGAGTATTTTTGAGCACAGCAGTGCTTTTTGGTCAGATGGAGGATTTTATTGAGGAACAACCTCGTTGAGAGCAGGGTGTGACTCTTTTTGTACTGAGTGCTGCCAGTGGATTCTGTGTCAGATCTTCTTACCTCAGCTAATCGTAGATGGACCTTCCTCCTTCCCCACACCTGGTCCCAAATTACCAGCCTTAGGTGATTAGGTTTTTTAATGTAGTGAACAATCCTTCTAACAATGAATACACAATGTGTTATCATGTTGACAATGTGCAGATGGTGGGGAATTAGTTTTAATCTATTCGATTCTATCTCCTCAGCCTCCTAATTGTCTGATTAAATAATACTGAATAACAATTTTGTATTGTTGGGACAACTTTTGGATTGATAGAGAGATTAGATACACTTTTGCTGAAGAAAGAACAGCAATTTCATATCCTAGTTCTTTATGAAATAAAATTAAGGTAATTGAAATTCAGCTTTTGCACAGGTATAGAATTGTGGTATAGAATTTCCTGTGGTAGACCCTTAAAATATTTTCTGGTACAGTTGCAGAGATCTGTGTGATACCTTTACCCCTGCTAGCAATAGAACTGTTTAATCTGTTTGGCTTTGGGGATCCCATAGTAATTGCTCAGTGATCCCTGGCCCTGAGAATCAGTGATTGAGACCCACCAGGATGCAGAGGAGCTCAGGCTTATACACTGTTAGTCAGGATCTGTGTGTTATGAAAAACCATGAAAAAAAGGCATCTTTTATGTGATTCCTGCAAGTTGGACTTGGCTACAGAGGTGCTGGCTGGGTTTTTACATAGCACCTCCATGAGAATTCAATGCCTCTCACAACACCCTAGGCCATGCTCTGGGTTCCTGGGTTCGTGCTGCATAAAAGGTGAGGTGAACAGTGGGCTCCAGACAGAGCTGGCCCTGTATGCCTGGAGATTTCTTGCAATTCTGTCTTGATGGTTATAATTAATCATAAATCTAGCTTGCAATTGTTTTTCTGAGTTATCTTCTAAAAGGAGTCCATATCCTTTAGTTGGTAGGACTGCAGAACCATGTCTGATTTGCCTGAATGGTTTCCATTAAACTGGGTGGTGTTTTCTGGGCACTGCTGTAATGTGCTGTGCCAATATGGGGTTAATTAGTGGTGTTGCTGAGGTCAGAGTTGAAAAGCAGTCCTGGTTTTCTTGTAAGTCAGGTTTAAGGCTGCAGATGACTTAAAGAACTTTTAGATGTTACAATCAGATTAAGTACCAGCACTGTCTATTGTGACTTAAAATTATTTTTTAAAAGGAAATTCAATATAAAGAAAATTTGATTAGCATAACAAACGCCTTTATTGCTGTTTCTTCCTAAGTTTATACCTTAATTTTTTCTTTTTTTACTTTGGATAACTCCTTACTTCATACCCATAACACTGTCTTGAGGCCCACAGACATATCTTTCCAGGACACAGTATTCTGACTCTAGTTAGATTTTGACATTGCTTCAACCATGTGAGTTGTACAATACCAGTAAGGAGGAGGAACATATTAAATGACATATTAACATTTACTAAAATACAGTTTAGGGTAGCTTACATGAGACTGTTGAGAAACTGGAGATGTCCATCTAAATACAGCAGCTGAGCAGACTGACCTCAGGTGAGCTGCTGTAAATTGCCTTAATGTTCATTTCAGCTTAGGGCTTGTAATTCTTTCAAGGACTTGAAGCAAGAATGACTGACTGGTTTTCAGCCTTAGCTACAGTGTCCAGCCAAGTGGTACAGTGGTTTAGCCAGGTTATTGGTCTAGCCAAATCAATATAATTGTGCCAAATTACTGCTGAACTTTGTGGTACAAGCCTTTAGAGTTCAGTCCTGCTTTTAACTCAAGGGAGGTTTTCATCAGCTTCTGCAAATTCATTAAAAATTGAATTCTATACATCTTGTTTGAAATGCTAATGTTCTTTCTGTCCATTCATTTCTTTAGTCTCCCACCACCACCACATGTACACACATTCTTCCTCTGCCCCTCAGCAGTGGGGGGAAAATAGCTACAAATATGGATGGGGTCTTTAGCCTTCAGGGATTTTTATGGCTTCCTGTTTGGTATTTTCCAGTGTCTGTGCCTGTGCTTAATTAGGATATTCCTCATATCTGTCAAAGTAGGGTTTAATTGCTGGAAACCTTATGCTTACTTTTAATGTTTTTGAGCAGCTGTTACAACAACTTTTTCTGTTATTATTTATAGGCAAATTTAGAAAACAAACCAGTAAATGGCCGCAGACCAGAACTCATGGAATGCAGTATATGTGGTCATGGTGAAAAATACAGGGTGAAAAGCAACCAAGCAGTGCCCATTGAAAATGTGCAGTGCAAGGAGAAGGAAAGAATGACTGGCCTGGAAGCAGAGAAGTGGGCACATAACGAGAAGCCATCCTTTGGTGTCCACGTCAACGGCGACATCCACGGAGCTGTGCCGGGCACCGAGCACTTGAAACATGCTGGAGACAGTGACAGAGCAGTCTCTCCCAGTCAGTTAGCTGAGCCAAAAAAATCCTTTGCACAGACCATCAGAAATGGCATCAAACCCCTGCATTATTCACCACCAGAAGCCGATGCTTCACTCAAAAAAGTGTCTGTAGAAGAAAGGACAGACTTGACAAGCAACTTCCACCTGCAATGGACGAAAGGCAGCAATGTGAATAACACAGTAAACACTCTGACGACTGGCATTGGCTGTGCTCACCCACAAAACCAAGGAAATGTTTTAATGAAGGAGGAAAACTGCATGTGCAGCATCTCTGAGGATTTTGATAAGTCAGTTTTGCAGGCAGGTTCCATCCCAGGTCTGCAGGAAAGCTTGTGTTGTCCTCCCCTGCCTGAAGGGGAACTGCAGGCGGGGAAGGATGGCTTTGAAGTACCTCAGGTACAAAGTACACAGCCTGAGAATCCTACACTCCAGTCAACTTTCTTGTCCCTGATTAAAACCAGAAATTTAACTGTGGAGCAGGTTGTAGCTATTGAAGCTTTAACACAGTTATCTGAAGCCCCTTTAGAAACATCTTTGCCAGCAAAAACTGAAAGAACTGAATGTACAGAAGAAACAACTTCCAACTTGATCTATGGTTTTAATAGGGACATCTCGTCCTCCTTCACATCTTCTGCACTAAAAGAGATCAAAGACACTTCCTTACAGACTGAGCAGCAGCTCCTGGCTCACTGCGCTCACCCTCAGAAGCAGCTCCCTAATAAGGCAGTGTTATACAATGGCCAAAGCTCAGTCCCGGAATTGCAGGATAAACCTGCCAATCTGGCTGGGGAGATGTGTAAGTTACAGTTATCCTCAAGAGATACCAAAACTTTATCTGATTTAACATCTAATGCAACATCACTGTCAGGATATACTACGCAGAAAAATTATGCTCATGATCCAGTTGCCCTTGGAGGGTATTGCAACGCTTCATGTAATGTCCAGCAACCAGGGAACAACTTGGAAACTCTTGGCCAGTTAGAGCAAAAGCCACCCTCTAATGATTTGAACTTGGAAACTGGCTCTTTGATTAAGGAAGGAGCAGTTCACAGCCAGGATGAAGAAGATGTAGCTGCACAACTAACTCAACTTGCGGCACTGATTGAATCAAACCAGGCCAATTCAGAGCAGAAGAATGACGTCAAGACATCACTGATTAATCTAATATCAAATGAGAGGCAGCCGAAACATAACCAAGATGTGGTGCAGAAAAAAGAATCTGTATTTTTTAGGCATAATTATAGTTCCTTACTGATAAAGCAAAAACAAGCAACAAATAAGAAAGGCGGTGCTGTGCCATGGAAACCAAGACACAAAAAGAAGCCTCCCGAAGCACGCTATCACCAGGCTAATCAGAACCAGCTAGAGCTGCTGTCATGCCAGCACAGCGAGTTGCAGGACATTTGGATATCATCAAAACTGCACAAGCTTGGTCAAACCATGCCCCAGGACTCCAGAATAGCTCTGCCTGAAAAAAAATCTCCAAGAACCAAAGTACAGAGAGCACAGAGTCAAAATACTTCATCATCACAAGAAAAAACTAGATTATTTCTCCCCCAAACACAGATAAAATTCCACAGATGTTTACCTGAGGCAGCACAAGAGAAAAAAAAAGACAGGTTGTTTGGCTGTGAAGTGGTGAATGAGCAAATGAAAACTGCAGGCTCCCGGGACCCACTGGGCACTGACCCACTGAAAAATGAAGTTGTTGCACGTGGCCAACACAGTGACCTGTCCTCCCAAAATCCCCTGGCTGTTTCGCAGCTGCAAACAGCATCCTTGTTGAACAGACCAAGCGAAAACCTACAGATGTTTACAGAACAATGCAATTCTCAGGTACAGCAACCAGCAGATGGCAGTCAGGCACACCCTTTGCCTCCAACCCTTCACCAGTCCGACCTGAGAGCCAACGACAAGAGCAGTGAGAGCACAGCCTGTGTCCAGCAGGGCACACAGGCAGACCCGAGGGTGCAGGTGCTGCCTGTTCCCTGTGGAGGGGCCCAGGTGCCAACCTGTGCCGAGGCTCTCAGGAACATGGAGTGTGTGGGCGAGGTGACTGTCCTGACGTCATCCACTTTGGGTGCTGACCACGCACAGAGCACGGGCGACTCAGGGTCTTCCCCAGCAAAAAACACGCTCAGCAGTTTCCTTGAATCACCCATGAAGTTTCTTGATACCCCCACAAAAAACTTAATAGATACACCTACAAAAAAAGGACAGTCTGAATTGCCAACTTGTGACTGTGTTGGTAAGTGTTTCTGCTAACTTTTGCCTGTACCTTTCCAATGGGGACGTGCTCGTGTTGTTCCCTTTAATGTGAGGAATCCTGTTACAAAAGAATCAGTGCTTCACAATTAGAAAACAGGAGAAAATGATTTTTCCCCTTTTTGTAACTTTTTGCTTGGTGTTCTTTGGGCCTGCAAAGCACTGCAGAATTGAGTATTTTTGGTATTGCAACTGGCAGGTTTAAATATTCCACTTAAATTTAAACCCAAGAGGAAAAGGAGTTTTTGCTGTTTTACCACTGCTGACTTGTGCTTTACATGTATTTATCTGCAGTATATCGGGTTCTGGTTTTGATGGTCTAGAACTAGTTTCTGCCTGGGGGGCTTGGGAAAAATGTCCCAGTACATTGTCACTGGTGCCTAAATGCTGTCAGATAAGGGGGAGAGCATAGCTGGGGGGGTCCTGTTGCTGTCCCTGTCAGTCCTGATAGCCTGGAAGAGACTGTGCCAAAGGCACAGGGGGAGATGGGGTGGGGCTGAGGTGAGTCACAAGTAGTGACTTGTGAGCAGGATGGGATGTCAGACCAAGCACAGCTTGGCTGAGGGTGGCACATGCTGTGTTGTCAGACCACCCAAGTGCACAGATGGAAAGAAAGTCAGAGACTTGAAGCAATCTGCCTGTGTACAGTTGTTGTTATCTTTGTTTTCCTGGCCTGAATCAACAGGGTGCTAATTAAGAGGCCTGTTTTCTATTCTGTAGTATATGATGATTAGTTAACTTACTTTTTTCCCCTCAGTTCCCCTCTGTCAAAAATGAAATAATGTTTTCCTACTGACAGGGATATTGGGAGTCTTACTTAGTCAATACTTTCCAGCTCCTGTAATGAAAATTTGTGAAGAATGCAAAATATTTCTATAATTAGGGTTACTTTACAACATTAACAAATAAAAGCAGATTAGGAGGAGGAGAAAACTATAAAATTTTGTCTAAGGAAAAAAGCCTGCCCAATTCTCTATTCATTACATTTCAGGGTCAGAGATTTGATGTATTGTAATTTCATTTGCAAGGTGATTCTATAAACCATTTCTAAGTTTACTTTTAATGCAGTAAATAAGTTCTGTATGTGCCAACTCAGTTTTCTCTACCTGCTTACAGAGCAAATTATAGAGAAAGATGAAGGCCCCTATTACACACACCTTGGGACAGGACCCAGTGTTGCTGCTGTGAGAGAAATCATGGAGAACAGGTGAGGAAAAGTGAGCTTTTAATGCTCACAGTACTTGTGGCTGTCTAACCAGGGCAGAAGTAGAGCTCTCAGAAACGATGCTCAGATGTGCATGAGGTGAGGGTTTCAGTTCCAAACTTGGAGCAAACTTTTCTGAGCACTTGTGACCGCAGGGTTGCAGTTCAAGCGCTCTGAGGTGCCAGTAGGAAGGACAGATCAGCAGCTGGCAAAAGCAGGTTTTCCAGTGTCCCACATGCAGAGAAACCAGAAAGAAAAAGGTCACATTAGTGACTAAGTGCACTAGGATTTAAATGAATGTAACACTTTCTTGCCCAAATAATATTTCCTTGGTGACAGAAGTTTATCAGAAGAGAGATGTCAAAAATCACTCTTGCAAATAGGATTTTGAACTTCAATGTTTTTGACTTCATGAAGATTTTGTTCTGTTTTCAGTAAAGTAATCATGAATTGGTTCTTATTTTATTGAAAATGATTCCTCTTTTAAAATGGTCTACAGCAGTTTGTTTTACTCGTGAACTCTTTTAAATGCAGGTATGGAGCAAAAGGAAGCGCTGTAAGAATAGAGGTAGTGGTTTATACGGGAAAGGAAGGAAAAAGCTCTCAGGGGTGTCCAATTGCCAAGTGGGTAAGTTTTTATGGTAAATCAAAGTTGTTTGGTGTGGCTTTTAAATATCACAATGTGCAGTCCTTGAGCTCAAATATAATCTGATCTTTAATGAAGATCTGGTTCTTCAATTGATTGTGAAGTCTGCCTGAATGATGAAACTAAGGAAAGCAATTTTATTTTTTTTAATTTAAGGTGTGGTGCTGTCTGTTATTCATGGTTTGAATGAGTGTGCGAGAGAGGGGCTTAAGAGAACCTGCAGAGATGACCAAGGGGAAGAACACCCTGACAGTGTGTGAAAGCTGGAGTGTCCTGTGAAATGTGTTACAGAGAATTGTGAAAGAAAATTAGGGATGGTCGTTACTGGGTGGTTTTGCAACTCTCCCAAGCATTTTTAAAACCCTTTTTACTTGTATGAACACCTGAAGACAAGAGTGCAATGGATGAGGAATTTCAATCTCATATGCCGAGGAATTCATTACTTTTTGAGGAACTGAACTCTGTATTTGAAAGTGTGCTGGGGTTATAGTTTGCATCAAAGTCCTGTCTCATGTTGCTTCCTAGGAGCCAGGAAATGAGGTAACAGACACAAGCTCCAGGATAGAGCTTGGAAAGAATTGGTTGTCCTTAATCTCTGCTGAAGCCACTGAGGGAGGTAAAAAGTAGACTGGAAATCTTGTAAACTGACTTTTGGAAAATAATACAAACTTGGTTGTTAAAAGAAAAAAATGTATTGCTGTGTTTAGAAATTTCAGACTTGATTGAAAAAACTGTGATGGGAACTGCAGTTGTAGGGCAGTGTCTGTAATGACATGACAAAAGTAAGGTTATTGCATATTGTTCCTGAGTGAATTTGCATGTTAAACTTTTACTGCTTGTGTTTGGAGCAGTCAAAATGTGTTTGTCATACTCAATACATAAACTGCTTTTCAGAAGGGAAGCACAAATGTGTTCAGATAATATTTAATAACAAATCCAGTGTCCAAGAAAAATATTGTAAAACTTCTTTCATAAATAAAACTTTGATAAAACTGACCCAAAAAGAATGGAAAAATTGTTCCCAGTGTTTCAGGTAAATAAAACACTCAGTTTTAACAGAGGATAGGAGTTAAAAATCTTTCCTTAGAAACAGTTGTGAGCAGTTGAGGGGAAGAAAACATTTAAAACTAAGCTTAAATCTTGATCTTTCTGTTGCCAGTATCAACATACAGTCTTATAAGATAAAAATTGCATTAATTGTACCTGTGCATGGCTGTGGGTGTCCCAGTGTGTACAGTGTGACAGACAGCACTGGATGCTACAGAAGGGGCTGGTTTGGGCTATGGGGACCTGCTCTGTAGTTGAGATTTTCACATTGCTGTTTGTGCATAAGATTTAATGTTCATTTAACTGAAGTTCTGGGGAGCAGTGACTTTGTGTGGGAGTTCACACCTGCAGAGGATGAATGTTTCTCCAAGTCTGCTGTTACTGTGTGACTGTTCAGGACAAGAGGGAAGGAAATCACTGGTCCCTCCTCTGTGGAATTGTTCCATCCTGTACGAAATCCCCACTTTGGGCTGATAATGTGTTGCATTAACTTTTCACTGGCAATGCTAATTTTATTCCTCTTACAGAGCATATTTGGGGTTTGGTGAAGACCAAAGAAACTTGGTGAGATTTGTTTGCAAGTGTCTGGAAAGTGTGTGGAAAACATTTGCTGTGTCTTTGGTCCTTGCAGCCATGAGGTTCTGGTGGCTGCAGAGACTGTCCCTCACTCCTCTGCAGTGTCCCCTGGGGCAGACTCCTCTCTGCTTGGCAGGGGGACACCCCATTGCCCTCAGGGCTCCTGGGGGACCTGCTGCTGAGGGCAGCGTGATGGAGACAACATTGAATGTATCTGTTGATCATATTGAACTATTTCTCCCAAATAATTTTCCCTATTTCCACTAGATTTGTCTTATTGATTCCTTAGAAACATCTTAAGATGAAAGGAGGCTTTCTAAAATACCTGTGTCCATACATACTTCTGTTAGTGACTGCATTCCATCATATTGATTGTCTCCTAAGTTGTTTTTGCTTAAGTGACTTCAAACGTGCCCCTGGAGTGTTAAACACTTACTGAGACAGACTCCTTTCCCCCAGAGCACCTGACATCCTCTTCCTTAGATTTCAGGTTACCAGAAATGTGCAGAATCTTCCCTCCTTCACTCTTTTGATAAGAAATAAGCACCTCTTCTGTATTTTTTTGATGTATTATATTTTAGGGCAATACTTTGTCCCTCTAGATATGAACAAGAATGCTCCTATTAGTTAAAGATTTCTAGTAAATCCTGCCTAGGTTTTGAACTCTTGTGCCTGTTGTATGTGCAGGCACCAGACTGACCCCCACATGGACTGGGAAGATAAGCTTGTAATTGTTTTCACTGCAGGAGGCAGCAAATTATGTTGTCTCTTATGTCAAAATAGAATTAACAGAGTTTTGCCCCAAACTTCAAATGTGTGGATAACTGTAGGTGATAACTGTGTGATCACCTTCCCATTCTGGGACATATGCCAGGTAAATGTACTCCTCTTTCTTTTCAGTTTGCATTGCTTTGGCTTTTTTGCTTCGTCCAGGGCATCACACTCTTTCAGAATATCTTAAATGAAAAAAAAAAGCTTTGGAGTCTTGGAATTAGTGGCTTGTCATTCTTGGTGGGCTGTTCACATAATGAAAAGTCTCATGTTCCTGTGCATCCCCTACAACCAGCCAGTGAGGAGTGCCTGGACTCCCTGTTCCCCACGGTGCTTTAGCTGCTTGCAGATGTGCTGTGGTTTGGGAGCTTCCTGCCCTGTGATGGTGAATTAGTTATCCTCAGTTTCTGTGAAAGGCTCGGTGAATTTGTCAGTTGTCCCTTAGTGACTCACTGTGGCACTGACCTCACAGGGGGTCAGGCTCTGCGTCTTCATGTTTCCTGGGTTAAATCCATTTCCCTGGTCACCTAAGCTATCATTGCTATCTTATGTCTTCATTTGGAGTTGCAATGCAGTTTTTAAGGCTCCAGCTCTGCAAAAAGCTGAGCTCAGCAATGACAGTGGCACAAGGTGTGAGCACAGTTGGGTTCCAGTAACTCCCAGCTTTGTGCTTCATCGGGCTGTAGGGCAGTGCTTTTGTTCAGCTGCCTTTCATAAATGTTGTCATCTTCAGTTCTGCTTTTCCTTCCTGTTCTCTGGGAGTTAAAATGCTGCCATAATGATTTCAACCCTGTGTTCTATTCCCAGTAATTCCTTGCAGTTGTTTTTGCAGTTCTGCTGTTGCAGAGCAGTGATTTGGCAATTTCATAGTGCTTTCTATCATTATGCCAGATTCTCATTCCTGCATAGTAATGCCCAACCCTGAGCATTAACTGCACACATCTACAGTGAATTTTATCTGCCACTGTACTGCCCATTCAGCAGTAAGGACTCCTCCATCTCTCTACAGATTGTGCTTGTGTTCACTCCTGAGTTACTCAGTGTCATAACCAAACGGTGCCATCCTGGTATTTACCCTGAGCAAACAGGCCAAGGGGCTCCCAGGGGAGACACACCAGCCTTAGTCCCAGGTCTCTTCACCACTTACTCATGGAGGTCTCTTGATTTGCCCCAAGACACACTGGGGCACTTTGAGAGCCTTCACTAAGGGACCTCAATGAGAGGTTGGTGGAAATCTAGAAAAACCCCCAGTAACGCTGAGCTGGATTTGAGGGGGGGCTCTCCCTCTGCCTCAGCTTTGCTGGGTGACCCTGGCCTGGCCCCACACACACACCCTGGGGATCACTGACTGATCCCGGCCCCACACACACACCAGGCTGGGATCATGGAATCCACTGAGTTCTTCCAGGGGCTCTTACAAAGCTGAATCCTCTTGGGAATCTCAAGGGTCCCTGGTAGTAATGCATTATAAATCAAGGCAATGCACATGACATTTGATACTGCAGTTGTTTCTTCCTTGAGTTCCCTTGGATATCACTTGAACTCAGCAGGTCACTGCTGTTTAGGGGAGACAGGTGTTTGGGTTTGGATTTTTTTTAACTCTTTTCCTCTAACCACTTCTACTATTGTCGCTTAACTATAGAGCTTTAAACTTCAGAGAAAATCCTTGGCTGTCCCCTGAAGGTTTCTGACATGGGAGTCTTCCCAAACTTCTTGTTTGTGACCATCTTGAGCCTTATCTTTTTTGAAAATACAGTATTCTGGGGCTCTTATGCCCTTTGCAAGTAGTTTCTTAAAGTCTTGTGTACTGTTGGCCTCTTTTTTTATTTATAGCTTGATAGATCTTTATTTTCTTGATGTTGTCTGTTTATTTGTAGGCCATATGAAAAAAAAACAGGCATAAAATAAAGATAGATTAAAAAAACTAATTACAAATACTTTGAAAATAGTTAAACATGAAATTACAGTCCTGTACAGACACAAACCTGATATTAGCCACTGAAATTATTGTTTTGAAAGTAATGCTTAGATAGCCCATTGTTCCAATCAAGATTTTCTAGATCACTGAACCGATGGGAATTTGTAGCTAAATCCCAGAAACTACAATTCGTGGAATGCTGAGTGAGCCTTAATGACAATAAACTGTTCTACAGACAGATATTTTTTCACTTTGCTAGTTTGGTTGGAGTTGAGAAAGTGAGAAAACTGAGGAGTTACTCCTGCTGTGGCTTTCTACATATCAGCTGTGGTTAGGATTAGAGGAGATGTGATTTCTTAAGGAAATGAGCTGTGTGACGTTCATGCTCTGTGTCCTGCTTGGCAGGGATGTCTCTGGAGGCTCTGGTGCCTGTGAGGGAGGGGACAGTGGAACTGTTCTGTTCTTTGGGACATAAGAGTGAGGAATTCTTGTCATAGATTTGAAAAGGACTTTAAATTCTGCTGGACTGGTTGTATCTTGGGCAGCCAAGGAGGATGTGCAGTTCCATTCTGCTTTAAACAAGTTAATGTACTTTGTGCTTCTATTTCATTTACTGAATTATCTTCATGGTTAAATCATGTTCTCCATAGGAGAAATCTGGAAGGAAATGAATTTTAGCAGATGGAAAGGGTGGGTGGTGGGGGTTTTGTTCACCTTTTTGGACCATGTTGTATGAGAGCATCCCTTTGTCACCTTAGTGTTGTAACAGGTTAGTGTGTGTAGCTGAGCAGGGACTGTTTTCACTGTTTGCTAAACACAGAATTAGAGGAGCTTATCTGGGACAAAAATGTTTGGAACATCATCCAAAGCACAGGCTTTAGGTGCTGCAGTGCTTTGAGATTCAAAATTATTGGAAACATTTATGTGATTTAGGAAGTAAATAAAAGCATTTTAATTTTGTTTAACATGAAGAATGACTCAAATACTTTACCAGAGTGAAAATGAAACAGAAAAACTGCGTTAAGGTAAACAGCAGCAGGTGTGACCAGCACCTTGGTGTAGGTTATGAGGGAACTGGAGCTCAGCAGAGACTGAAACTCAGACTCTGTACAGAGGCAAAATCTTCAGGTTGGAAAACTTGGAGCCACAGTGTGCTAAAGGAGTCTCCTATTCCAGGAAATTACAGGGAACAGCTAAATATGTTCTCACTTTCAAATCAACTACTGATATCCTGCAAAGGAGACAGTTACTTGACTGAAGAAATTCAGAATGGGCCGGAGGAAATACTGCAGTGGAACCACATGGAGGTGAAAAAACACTAAAAGGACATTTTTGTTGGTTTTGTCACTTTTGGGGGTTTTTATCCAGTAATTTACAGCAGTGATTTTAACTCACAATTAAAATTTAGTGCTCTTTGCTAGTGGTGTCTGGATTAAATCATGTTGAAGTTAACACAACTCTTTTTGGTGATCATAATTGGAAAGTTAATTTCTCATCCCTGTGGGAATTCAGCACGTGGTACATGGAGCTTCTGCAGTTGGACTGAGCTACTTCCATAAGCGTGTCCATGTTCCTGTGGAGGGGCTGGCTCGTGGCTGGGGACATTCTTATTCACTGTGGACTTAGCCCTTGTTCTAGAGCTCCTGCCAAGGAAGTAGAACCCAGCATTTGGACAGCTGGAGGAGCTTGTACTGACAGTGCAGCTTTTACTGACTGTTCATTGCAACCCATCCAGACATGGTTTGAAAAAAACAGGAGATGCTGAGGTGCCAAACTGCTGCTGCTACAGTGTCATTCAGGGGAATGGAGAGCAAGGACAGACATCATGGATTCTGATCCAGAATGGCCATNTAGACATGGTTTGAAAAAACCAGGAGATGCTGAGGTGCCAAACCGCTGCTGCTACAGCGTCGTTCAGGGGAATTCTGGATTCTGATCCAGAATGGCCATGGAAAATAAAAGATAAAAATCACTTGATAAAGTCACACAAAAAGCAGTGTTGTAGTTCCATGTACTCAGTGGTGGACGCTGGGTTGTTACTGCTTGAGGTGATGGTTTGTTAGACAAAGCTCCATTGTCCAGTTGTGATGGAAACAGAAGAAACTGGTGAGAATTACTGAGGAGGAAGAAAGAAAACCTGGAACAGAGTTGTGCCTCTGTGAGAGGTGCTACCCCCCAGGTTGGGATCCTGTCAGTCTGATCCCCCAGGAAAGCACAGCAGGACTGGGAAGGACAGCTGGAGGTCCAGACTGGTCAGGCTGGCAGAGAGGGAAGGGAGAAGACAGGGCTGTTCAAGTCTGCAGTGGCACAGATTTGTGTTCTCCAGTCTCATCCTGGAGCTGCACTACAGGGCACTGGTAGGGGGTGAGCTCAGCACCAAGGAAGGGTCATGTTCTTTCTGTCACATAGTCTGTAATGAAGCTTTCCTGGGAATGTAGCAGGTGGTTAAAATGCTGCATGGATTTTGAAGTGAGTGGAGAAATGCACAGAAGGCAAGTGCTTGGAAGGCAGGGGGAGAGCTGTCCCCTGAGCTGCTGGCAGGTGGCTGGAAGGTACCTGACTTTGCTGGGAAGCATCTCTGCATCCCAGTGCCTCTCTTGCTGCACATCCAGAGCCAACTGCTGTTTGTCACTCTCAGGGTCAGGGTAAGGCTGAACTGTGCTCTTCTGACCTCATCCTGTTCTTGTATTCTTCAGTTTTTAGTATCCCTTTCTCTTTACTCTCCTTGTATGCAAAGTGTGAAAAATCTGACTTTTCCTCATGGGTATCCCAGAACTAAATTGCTGGAGCAAATTCTACTGCATAGGGTACTTCTAAACCTGCCATAGCTTTTGGCTCCTCCTTTCTGGTAAGAAAATTTGGGAAGCTTAGACCTTCGTGGTTTGTAGCACAGAGGTTTAGCTGTGGTATGTTGCCAGAACAGCTGCTGATTTTGTCCCACCTGACTGTGGCTCACCTGGAAGGCTTGTGCATGTTCTCAGCTCCTGCCACCTGGGAATATCTGGGGTAGCTGAGCAAATGAATCACTTGAGTTGCTGCCTTCCCTTGGGTGGGCACATCAAGGACACCTGGACAGCCATAGGAATGGAGGATGTGGTACTGGTGGGGGCACATCTCCAGCACCAGAGGGATGGGCAAAACAGGGGTTTGAGAGCAATCAGAACAACTGAGTGTCCTGCCCAAATCAGCACCTCCAGGGATGGTCCTGGTGGTGCTGTGTGTCCAATATGTGTGTGTAAGGAGGCTCTTTGGAAGGAGCTGGGTCCTGTTTTGGTGTTCCCTTTTGCCTTACACATGGCTGTGTTGGCACACAGGGGAGGGAGTGAAGCGGGGAACTTCATGCCAGGTACTGTGAGTGCAGAGCGGGGCTGGTGGGTATTGGTGGAGCATGTGGAGGACTTTGGTAGGGCCTGTTCCCTTCCTGAAGTGCAGCTGAAACATTGTTAATGTTGGGGTCTTGCTGGATACTCAGAACTGATGACATTTGGTGCCTGCTGAAATGAGTTTGGGGTGATCTGGCCCTACATACCTGCAAAAACCTGACCATGGCGTTATAGAATCCTTCAGGCTGGACAGGACCTCTGAGATTGAGTTCACCCATTAACCCATCACTGCCAAGGCCACCACTAAACCACAGCCCTAAATACCACACCTACAGTCTCTTAAATCCCTGCAGGGATGGACACTCTACCACTGCCCTGAGCAGCCTGTGCTGGGGCTGGAAAGTCTTTTATGGGAAGAAATTTTTCCTAAGATCCAACCTAAACTTTCCTCAGGGCAACTTGAGGCCGTTTCCTCTTGTCCTCTTGCTCGCTGCATTTCAGTGTTACATAATGCCTCACAGACTTGTTCAGGTCTGTTTTGTTGATCATGTTATTTTTCTGTGTGAGTCACTCAGAAGTCATGGTTAGCTTGTGTGGAAAAGTAATTGCAGGGGAAAAGTTCTTATTTTCCCATTCTAAAAATGTAGCTTTAAAGTTCTTCCGCTTAACAAATGCTTACTTTGTCATTCCTTGTAAATGCATTAGGGACCAAAATTAAACAAACTGAAGTATTAAGTGATTTACTTTATCACTGTTGTTAACTACATCACAGAAAGCATGAGTAATACCCAAAACCTTTGGACACAAGGTTTGCCAGCTGATTTGTGCTGATTCCCCAGTCTGGGGAAACACTCTGGAGTTCAGCTGTCCTGCTCCAAAGTGCTTTTTGTGTGCCCTGAGCGTGGCACTGCTGGGGGTTTAGTTACTGCACAAGAGAGGCTCAGTTCACTGCTGCTCCAGGAGTGTTGGGGTGGCCCAGGAGGGCATCCTCAGCTCCTCCGGGGAAGCAGAGTGGCTCCAGCTCAGGAACCACCCCAGCTCATGACAGGGGAGAGAAGGGCTGACCTCTGGAACAGAAGGATCCAGTGAGTGATGATGTAACTGACCCAGAGATGTAAAATTCACACAACTAAAAAATGCATGAACTTGCCTTTGTGGCCCGGAAAGTGGTGGATTGTAAAAGGGTTTGGGGTCCAGTAAGAGTATTGCATTCCCTACAATGTGCACAATGAAGCAAATTCCAGCTACACTTAACTGCAGGAAAGTGTAGTCTTAGTTTAAAGGAAACTATAAATTTCCTTTGTGTTCGTTTTGTCATTTTTCCTGCACTGTGTTTTTCCCGTTTAGAGCTACATGAGAACTTAAAAAGAGCACCTGACATTGTACAGTACCAGACTGTGTTATTTGGGTTAGATTAGAAATAAGAGAAAAAAGAAGAGTAAAAGCATCACTTCACACTGAGTAACAAAATTAAGTTGTTCTTCTGGCTAGAAGGAACTGCTGCCACAGGAACATAAAACTGTGACATGAATAACCTGTATTGTGGATCAGCCTTAACAGATTTGCTGTGAACTTCACTTAAATGTAAATGAGTTACTTTTCTTGCTTTGTAAGACATACTGAACTGTTGGTCAGTCACAGCCAAGACTCCTTGTCAGGAAGGATATATCAGAGCCACTCACTCATTTTCTCGCTTTAGAAGGGTGATACTTTCTCTGGACACAAATGAACCCTAAGCTTGCTTCTCCCTGCTCAGCCTGCACAGGTGCCCTCTCCAGCTGTTCATCTGCACAACCCTTTTCACTGGCAGAGGAACTGCAAGTGTGCTTTGGTCCCTGCTTTCCAGGAGTTCAAATGACTCAGATATTCAGAGGTGATCAGGGCAGGGGTCACATACGAGTGACAGCTGCACATCTGGCAGCACAGCAGCTTTGGATCAGTCCAACAGGGAATCTGCCTGAGCACTCGGATAGTTGGAGGTATTCCAAGAGAAAGGGAACTGAGGCCTTCCTGCTTTTCTCGTCCCTCACTGGGGCTGTTCTCTGTGGGAGCTCTGCTGGTGGAGGGGGGTGCTGGGGGAAGGCCAGAGCCAGTGCTGAGATGGAGCTGGCAGAGGGAGAGCAGAACTCTGCAGGTGCCCAGCTGAGGAGGAGGATGGGGCACCTATTGCCTGAGGGGTTTGGAGCTTCACCCTGGAGCACTGACACCTTTGCCGGAGGCCTTGAACAGGCCACGCTGGCTAAAACATGTTGGAAGAATACATAAATGTATTTTCAGAGACCATGTTCTATAGTACTTAGCCTTAATGCGTTTTTGGTGGTCTTAAATGCAACTGCCAGATTGTGGCAAAACCCTAAATACGTGGGAGTGGGACTGTCTAGTTCTTTGATAATTTTCCCCTTTTTATCCAGTGGTGTACAGTCCTGTTCCACAGGGGATAGTCTCTGTGTTTGAGGGATAAGGTTGCCAAAGATGGCTTTGTACATCATACAGGTCAGTGACAGCTTCATCATTCTAAGAGCTTTAATGGAGGTAGCCTGGGGATATGTTCTGAAAAATCCCATTGCTTCCTTCACTAAGAACACGAGCTGTTTTCATTGCTTTCTTATATTTGCAAGGTGGGGACCATCTTGGGTACTGACCTCTAACACTGGTAGCTGTCTTAACACATGTGCCTTAGGGCTGTGCTTTCACACACCTGCCTTCTGGGGTTTGGCACTGTGCTTTCTGCCTTATTGTCAGGGTACTGTTGGGTCCTTAGTGGATCCCTTGTCTCAGGATTCTTTCCTTCCAGAGGTTATTCTCCTTTTAATGCATCTCCTTTATTGCTTGTGTACAACCCCTAAAATACTCCTCCCCCTGTCAAACACACTGCTGTCTCTCCTGTAGGTGAGAAAGCAACACAAAATCCTGTTCTCCCAGGGCTGAGTGTGATGCAGTCCCGGCCCTGCTTTCCCATGGGCACTCTTTGGGCAGCAGCATTCCTTGCTTTCTGGGCCTCACCCCTCCCAGAGCGGGGCAGCTGAGGAGATGTTTGTTCACAGTTTTTCCCCCGTTGTTGCAGGTGATCCGCAGGAGCAGCGACGAGGAGAAGCTGCTGTGCCTGGTGCGGCAGCGGGCGGGACACCACTGCCAGACAGCCGTGATTGTGATCCTGATCCTGGCCTGGGAGGGGATCCCCCACCTGCTGGCGGACACGCTGTACAAGGAGCTGACGCAGAGCCTGCGCAAGTACGGCTGCCCCACGAGCCGCCGGTGCGCGCTCAACGAGGAGTGAGTCCCTTCTTCCTTCTGGGGCTGCCTGGGCTCCGCGGGGACAGCCTGGCAGTGCAGCACCTCAGCTGCACAGGGATGCACAAATCCCAAACCACAGGGGTCACCTGTGTCACACCTCATTCCTGGCTCTGTGGGAGTTGCACGGGCCGTGCCCAGGGAAGGGGTGGCCGTGAGCTCCTCTCCTGGCTCTGTGCTCGCTGCCCCAGGTGCTCTCTGCACACCCACCGAAGAGCTGCCACCAAGGTGGGCTTGGACTTGTTAAAACAGAGTGATCCTGGACCCAGGATCTCCCCCTCTGTGCCTCTGAGAGGAGCTGAGTTTGTCTAATAAGAACATACTGTAAGTGCAGTGCTGCTCTGTAGCTCACATTTCACAGACTCATGGCTGTACAGGGACCTGAATCTACTGCCTGTGTTCTTAAAGGGTCCACTTTGAAAGTCAGATCAATTTGGAGTTAATGGTATTGCTGCACATAACACAATAACTACTGCATTTGGGGGTAACCTTTAGTTGCAGGGCTATTTTCCTGGATAAAAATGTTATCCAACTGGAGAATTCAAAATGAAAGTAGCATGGGTGTATTTATAGACCTATGACTGAGAATTTATTTCCCAGACTTAGGTCTTGGGGGAGTTGAGTCTGTTGTTGGGGAGAAAAGTCAGCCCTCTCCACATGAATATTTCCTTAACAGAAAATATCTGGTTAAGCCATGTATTTTATAAATTCCTTTGTTTTATGCTCTGTATTATAAAAGAAACAGTAAATAACACTGACCTAAAAAAAACCCAGACCCAAGAGCTGTGTTGCCAGCTGACCTGACTTGTCTTTATTTCCTTTCCTAGTCGTACTTGTGCATGTCAAGGACTTGACCCAGAAACTTGCGGAGCATCGTTCTCATTTGGCTGTTCATGGAGTATGTATTTCAATGGCTGTAAGTTTGCCAGGAGCAAAAACCCCAGGAAGTTCAGGCTTCTCACTGATGACCCTAAGCAAGTAAGATTTCTTTTTTTTTTTTTTTTCCCCCCCCTCCAAACACATCTTCTGATGATTTTCAGAACTGGAAGTGGAATCTCTGGATCCCCACCCCCTTCTCTCTCATACATGTGTGCAGAGCTTATCACACACACACAGTCAATGCAGCTTTTTTAACTGTAATATTTAGAATGATTATTCCACTGAGTGAAAACTCAGTGTCACTTCTGTATTTAAATACCCTAAAATTATCCTTAAATGATTTTCTCCATGTTTAGCTCCCTGTGTAACCTGTGTGAAACATTCACTCTTGGGAATTGTAAAACACAGCTCGAGGGTTTCTCTAAGGACCAAGCCTGTAGCTCAGACATCCAAGGCTTCTGCCTTGGCACAGAAAATGTTGTACCTTGGGGTTGCACTGCTCTCTCACCTTTGTACAACCAGCTGACAGCCTGGGCTTCCCTCTGTCACCAAGAATAAACTGTTTTTTCCTCTGGACAGCATGTTTTTTAAATGGTTTTGAAGGAATGGATACACTGAAACTTGATGCAGTGAAGTGATTCTGTTCCTGGCTGGTTAGGAGTGTACTCTGAAAATATTTTCATGAAGNAAAACATGATGCAGTGAAGTGATTCTGTTACTGGGTGATTAGGAGTGTTGGTGATGTCACAAAGGTTGAGGCAGCACAGAAAATAAGGATGGATTATGTGAAGTAACAAACATGTAAAAAACCCAACCCCATTAGTGTTTTACTCTGAAAATATTTTCATGAAGAGGGAATAAAGGTGTTGTGAGCTGAAGGCAGAAAAGGCCAAACCCAGCCTCGCTTGTCTTGAGAGGGAATTCTTTTATAAACTTTGTTTATAGAAAAATGTGTTTACTGGGCTTTTTATTTTAGCAATACTGTTCCTTCTCTGTCTTCTACCATTCCCCGTGTGTTCAGGTTCTCCCTGTGTCTAATGCTGTGCATGGAGCAGTCTGTGCAGGCTCTGTAGGTTTGGGGTGCTTTGAATTAGCTGGGGAAGCCACCAAGGCAGAACCTCCCTGTGTGTGTAAGGAAACAGAGCTGAGGCAGCTCCAGGAGCTCTGTGGTCAGAGCAGGCTCAGTGGCACACTTGGTTTTGGCATTATTTTTTCTAGGAGGTACCTCTTTTAGCTAAACACTGCCTACTGATGATTTTGCAGATGAGATAAAGCTAGGAGGTATTAATAAAATTAAATTTTCAATTCAGAAAACAAATCAAGAAAATGATAGTTTGAATGATCCAGAAAGACTTGGATGCTCCTAGGCAGTGGCTGGAGTGAGATGAGTAAGGGTGTAACATACCTGGGTAAGAGTGGTGCCTAGGATAGGTAATGGAGGATATGTTACCTTCAGTGCACTTCAGAAACCCTTGTGGAGGCATTTCCAGCTGCTAACTGGCTGTGGTGTGAGTTAAAAACACACTGTCTTGTAAGGGAACACTGCATGGAAAGAAGTGAGTCTCCTGTACACTGCTGTTTACAGGGTATGGGGACAAGTGGGTTTGGGTTTTTTTAAACAAAACCAGCTGTTGTTTTTTTGCATTTTAACAAGATGCAAAACTGAAGCTGCAGTTGTGTCTCAACGCCTGGGCCTTGGAGGAAAGCAAAGCGGGTCTGTCACCACCCTCTGCCTTCCCAGTTGGTTGGGGATTTTGTCAGGAAAGGCAAAAACTTAGGATAAGAACTTGGGGATTGTTTCTATAAATAAGAACTTAAATGTGATGCCATATAAGCTCACCTAGCTAATTCTGAGTTTATATGGCTTAGCCTAAGGAAAGGAGTACTATGCCTAAATCGAGTAGGTATTTCCATAGAGTCCTGGGTTTTGCACCTCCAAGAACAAGAATTAACAAATGTTCCTGGTGAAATTTCTGTTGCAGTACATTGAGAGGTACATTGAGAAATGTACCTCTGAGAAAAGACCAGAGAGCTGAAATGAGCATTAAATGCAATTGGCAGTTTCTTGTACAGTTAAAGGAAATGTACTGGAAACCTGGGCTTCTTTTAGCAGGGCTGTGTCAATGTGGATTAAGGCCCATAAGCAAAACACTAAAAGAAGACCTGAGGCTCCATCCCTGCTCACATGGGGTGTGTGTTTTGTCCCCTGGTTTTGTGTGGAACATGCCTCGCTCCTTGACACATATCAGAACTGACGCAGGAATGAGTTCCCGTGTTGGGTTTCTTTGCCCCAGCAGATCCCCTCCGTTGTTATTTCGTTGATTTATATCTAACAATTTTGGTGTTTTGGTCATGTAAAAGTAGACATTTATGGCTAGTGACAAAGGGCAGCAGGACAGAAGTCAGATTAATAAAAGAGGAGGTAGAGGCTGAGCTGTCAGGCATCTCTCACCTGGCTGAGATGCTTTCAAAGCCACCTCCAGCACTGAATGTTGCCTCTCTTTGCAGGAGGAACTTCTGGAGAATAATTTGCAAACGTTGGCTACTGATGTGGCTCCAGTGTATAAGAAGCTTGCTCCAGAAGCTTTCCAGAACCAGGTAGGTGTGTGACTCAGCTCCGAGCAGCAGCGTGGTCCCAAACCTCGTGGTGCTGTGGAGCTGCTGCTTCCAGGGGCATTTGGCACAGGTTTTAACGTACTACATTACTACCTCTGGATTTGAACTGTCTAGAAGTTATGCCCTGAGCTGGGCACAGGGGAAAAAGGCTAAGAGATAATACTGTAAATAAATTAGTTTCACTATTTCAAGACACTTTGACTCTGGCTGATGTGATTATCTCACTGACATCCAGGCAGAAGTGTTCCATGTTTGATAGGGAAATACTTGTGTCTGATCACTGCGGCTTCTTGGCCGCCTTCACTCTGTCACAAGGGAGGTGGAGGCCCTGGGGCTCCCAGCCCGTCCCTTGGAGTCCCAAGTAGCTGTAGTTTGTTGTCCTTGCAGGTGGAGAACGAGCACATGGGCCCTGACTGCCGGCTGGGCTGCCAGGCGGGCCGGCCCTTCTCCGGGGTCACGGCCTGCATCGACTTCTGCGCCCACGCGCACAAGGACACCCACAACATGCACAACGGCAGCACCGTGGTACGTGCGGCACCGGGCACCGACACAGGGAGGGGTCACTGGGGATGGGGCTGGGCAGGGGTCACTGTGGGGATGGGGCTGGTTTAGGGGCTGTGCACAGAGCCAGGGATCAGTGTGGTCACTGAATCTCAGCATGGAAGGGAAACCCACAGATGGATGTGGCTGTTGTACCAACACCTCCCTAGTCTGCCAGGGAGAAAATAGGTTGGGAATTACTCAATCCAGTGATCTTTTAAAAATATAGAAGAGTGTTGAAGCAAGCCGAGCTCAAAGCAGCAAAGATAAAACTGGCAGTATTCTCTGAGCAGCTGGAGCATTGCAGGGCTCTAGTGAGGGTGACTTCTTGTACAGCAGTGCAGGTAACACTCAAGTAACTTCTCTATCAAAGAATGGATATCTAGAAAAAAATCGATCTAAAATCTCTGCCTACTTTAGAAACAGCCTTTTTTAAAATTTGGAAATACAAATTGAATTAGTGTTGCTGTGATGCAATAAAATGTTGCATTTACACCTATAGTTAAGATTCAGGTTTTGGATGTAGCAGCAGTGAGATGACTGTGACGGTAGTTTAATGTTAATTGTGTGCTGGTAAGGAGAGCAAATGGCTGTTCCTTTAGAGTATGGAAGCAGGTCTGGGAATTCACCAGGAAAGCCAGTCCTCAAGAGACTGTTTTTGCCAGCATTGAATGCCACTTCTGTGTGGATATTCTACATAAGAATGTTAAAGTGTACATTGCAAAATTGCTTCTGAAGTGTAGGAATTGAATGCCCTTGAAGATCCTAAACTTGACAATGAGGTCTCCTTGTCAGACAAACTGCATGGTATGCTCTTTGATGACATTTAGTTCAGGTGTTCTGAAAATAATAGTTTAAGTGCTCCACATTGCCTCTTAAGTTAAAGGACAAAATGAAATGGAAACCAAGTCTTCTACTCTGCCATATTGGATCCCAGAAAAGTCATAAGTTATGGCCAGAAGCAGCTGGAGGGACAATTAAGCCTTTTTTGAGGAATGAATTGTGGAAGAATTCTACAAATGCATTTATCTGTAATCACATGATGTCACTGCAGCTTCAGATTATCCTTGCTGGTGTTGATACCTTATGGATTATACATGGTGTGTTTGCAAGTAATTCCAAGTCTCAGAATCAGGGAACATTACAACCTGTGTAGGGTCATTGTATGGGCCAGGACTCACCACTGTCTTACTATCAAGTTCTGCCAAATTCTGTCAGTCTTGCAGAACGTTACCAGATCCTGTTAATTGCTGAAAAGTATGCCTTGCAATCTGGTTTTCATGGGGTAGCTCACTCCAAATAACTACTGCATACCTGTGTTCTCTTTATTTACATGTGATTGCTCTTCATTTCAATGTACTTGCAGCAGGGGCTGTTTGTAAATAGGAAAAAGCTGTAAGTGTTAACACCCAATTTACCTGCTTGAACAGGGACACTGAAGGTGAATCAGAGCTGGGGATCTCCTGTGGTCTGTGGGATCCCCTGTGAGGCTGTGGGGACAGGACATAGCATCTGTTCTCTGTCTGGGTCACAGTTACAGTCACATGGACTGCAACACTGAAGCAAAAAATGTTGGTTTTTTGCAGACAGGGCAGCAGGACATGCTGGGTTTGCTTCAGTCAAGATTGTTGTCATGACAATCAAAATTAGGGTTGCTAATTTTGCTTTATAATCTGGTAATACCTTGGGAAATGTAGTGGTAAGAACACAAATTAGTATGATCCCAGCACCTGTCTGGGCACCTCTTGCAGTCTTGTCTAGTTCCAGAAGCTGCTCTGGGGCTGCTTAGTCAGTTTAAAATATGTGATGATATCTCATAAATCATTGGCCATAATGATGGAGGGGTCACTTACACAGCTGTGACATATCTTGTCTGTAAAATACAGTGTGTGCAACTACAACACCTGAGGTGACTGCTCTGATAATGCAGTAATGGACAGAAGGAGAATGATTTGCACTACCTTAAAAACGTCAAGCATCCATGGCTTTACTATTTTTCTCTTGTGTTTTGATTGATTTTTTTTTTTTTTTTCACTGCTGATCACACCTTACTTACACTTTAAAGTCTCTACATGAGTGTACTTGTCCTCTTGGCTCTCATTAGTGTTGGTAAGATTTCTTCCCTTGTTCCTTATTCCAACACAAAATGTTCATTTATAAAATCTAAAGCTCCTCTGGGCTAAAAAGGTTCAAGTAAATACCTTGTGAGATGGGTGGATGCTGCTGGTTCTGTTGGTGGAAGTGACACCTTTTCCTGTTCTCCCCTTGTCATTGGTGCCCATAAGTATGGAAGGAATGCTGTGCAGGGCACCCAAAGTTAAGGAAAAACACAATCTATTCCAGTTACTTAAACCAGGCACAGCAAAACACTTGGATGAGGTTAATGATAAGGAATGAGTTTACACTTAAAAGAATGTATTATCTAATGAGCTGCCAATAAGAACTTCCTTCCGCTGCCTCTGCCAGAACTTTAGAAAAGCAGTGTTGGATTTTTCTAGGTATGTATTTGATCAGCTGCATTATTTGTATGTGACTCTGAAAATAAATCAGGTTGTCATTTAGCAGTAGGAGAGTCTTGGAAATGCCTTCTGTAATACAAGAGAAAACAGTGCATTTTAACTTAGCCAAACTGAGGAGTACTGTTCCTTGGTAATTTCTGGAGACCTGAGAGACTGAACATTGCCCCTGGCCAGCAGAGTCATGCCCTGAATTTAAGAGAGCTGCTTTTAGTAGAAAGCTGAAAATACAAACTGCTGTTCCCTGCTTGCTCTGTAACAGAATGAACACACTTAACAGTTCTACAGAGATGTAAACTAATGTGCTTAGCTGAGAGAAGCCAAAGTAATTTTTGCCAATGAATTGTTTTTTAAAAACTTTAAGGCAATAAATACACCCTCCATTTTTACTCAGACACTTGTTTTATCCTGGTGTTCTCCAAGGGCCCCAGCCGTATGTGACAGCTGCAGTGGTGGGGCTGTGTTCCTTGGGGGATAGAAGCTAAAGGAGCAACACAGAGAGAAGCTTTACAGTTATTAATGGAGTCTGTGAAATGTAAGGTCTGGTGTTTCTTTCCTGGATTAGCTGGGAAGGATCACACTCCTCATACTGGTGGGAATCCCCTCCAGTCACTGATGGGGCACAAAGGCTGTGCAGGCCCTGGCTGGGACTGTTCTCACCCGACAGGGCCTGGGGCTGTGGGGCTGGGGCTGAGCAAGGGGAGACCTGTGCGGTTGGGTGGAATCCCTGGAGCCACACAGTCTCATTGGGAGAAAGGGCAGGAAGGTAAATCTATGCTTCAAGGGCAGCTACACTATGTAATGTATTGCTGGCAGCAGAACTAAGTAGTGTCAATCAGCAATCCATCCACAAAGTGCACCTGATTTGGATAACATCCCAGAGCCTGTGCTGTTCCCATCCCTTCCTGTACTTCTGTAGCACAGCCCATGTGTCACAGCACGTGGGAGAACAGGAGTGCAGGAGCTGACAGGATGTCTCTGCATGGTTACACCACATTTTGCCACTGCTGTGGGAGCTGCAGGAGAACCAGGGGCTCGGGCTGGGGCTTCAGGTTACAACAAAGAGGAGAGAAGAGAAACCCTGTGGGCTGTAAAGGAAGTGTTTTCTAGTTCTGTTACTGTGAAAATGGAGGAACATTTCACGTTTGCTCTGGTACCCTGTGAGCTCCCAGAGAGCAGCTCGTGTGCTGTCCTGCCACCTGTGCCCAGGGCAAGGAATGCTCAAAGGAAAACACAGCTGGGGGTCCCCTCTCCAGTGCTGAGCTGCACACTCCTGTCCAGGGGGATCAGGCCAGCAGAACCCCACGTTTGTCTCGGCTGCAGGAAGAGCCCAGAGGTCTGTGTGTGTCCTGGCAGGCAAGGATGGAGCGGCACCTGGGCCCAGGGACACCCACTCTGCTCTCCAGCTGCACAGGGAAGGTGTGAGGAAGAAACCTGGTTCCACCTTTAAGGTTTAGAAAGGCTGTTCAACTGCTCTGCTGATATTTGAAACATCTGTTCTTACAACACAGTGGAAAAGGCTCCATCATTTCTACATGTGGGGTTCAGGAGGACAAAGGCAGATCAAAGAGTCCTGGAATAATGCACTAGGAGCTGTGTGGCTACAGATGTTTCTCTGGAGATCTCTGGAGGGAATTGCTTTGAGTTCTGCTGCACTTTAAGTTTAAAAGAAATTAATAATCAAGTCTTACAAATATGCAAGTTTTACCATGACATCACTAAACCCAGAACAGGTAATGGGTTTGATCACCACACACACTGGAAACCTAAACAAACCACTTGGCCAACATTTTCTGTGGCCTTTGAACATCCTGGATGATTTAGCTGCATGTTCTGGAAAAAGCAGAGTAGCAGGATATGCAGCTTCACCCTGTAAATGGCCTTTAACTGAGCTGATGGTTTTCTCATGTTCAGGTTTAATTTTGGGCAGTTTGCAGCACCGTGTCAGTACCAATGGAAAGTGTTGCTTTTGAGTTCTCAGCAAAAGCTTCTGTCTGAGTTTCTTGACAATATTTTGCAGATTTGAATACTGGAATGTATTTTTTTAAGCAGGTATTTCTCATTCAGTGGCTTACCACCCTCAGCTGTAAGATGCTGGCTTTATGTAGAGGGTTATGTACAGCCTTCATTTGTAGCTGGTTTCCCCATAACATTAATTTTTCAATTACCCATTTGCCATTGTGTCCTCACTTTTATGTTAAAATGTATTATGGGGACATTAAGCTTGAAATTCTACATATATTGAAATAGCTGTTGTGGTATTTAGGCTGTAGGTGTACTGGTCTTCAGGCTTTTAACAACTTTGGGTATACATTAATTTCCTGATGTGTTCTAACTCAGTATTTAATATAGGGTGTGTTGGAGTTGACTACATTTTCACTATAGTTCTGTCAATATATTACAGCTCTCATCTTGTTTAGTGCCTCAAAACAGTTCTCCAGCTTTCCTGTTCTAAAGAGGGTGTTGGCTTTTGCATGGAAATTTAGAACAGTAAACTGGATGAGGGTCTCAGTTTTCAAAATAGTCAAGACCAGATTGAATCTTCAGGACTTGTGCATGGGCCAGGCACAGGCTGGACACGGGACAGAGGGAATTGCCCAGTTCCTGATGAGAACAGGAGCCAGGCCCCTCAATGCTCATCTCATTACTGCTTTTGATTTCAGTTTGGAGGGGGAGGCTGTGTGGGCTTTCTGAGAACACCAGTCATGTGTAATTGTGCTCTCTGGATGTCTGACCCTCCCTCACCTTTCCCAAATAACTTGGAATCTGCTGGCAAATTTCAGCCAGATTTCACTGAACTTTGCAGAAACTGAATTGTCTTTGGAGATTTTCCCTCTTGTTCCAAGTTGTAAAATTTCCCTGCTGAGTGATCAGGTTTGGATGCAGGTCATCTCCCCCATGGAGGAGCTGCAGGCAGCCCATTCCTGCTGTGCCCAGCAGAGGTGGGAGCAGGGATAAGGTGCTGGGCTGGGGTGTGTGGGAGTCTGGAGCTGCAGCTCCGTTCGGTGCTCATGGAACAATGGTTGTTTTCTCTGACTCTCCCGTAGTGCAGAGGCTGCCCCGGAGGTGAGTACGCATGGAGCACCTCAGCCATGCTACAGCTGCCCCCAGAGCCCTCCCTCACCCTGCCAGCTGCCTCCCGAAAGCTCTTCCCCCTTGTCTGCCCCCAGAGCCCCTCCTGCTGCTGCTCTGCCACTGCCAAGCTTTGCATAGAGCCAGCGATGCGGCCCCAGCCACCCCCTTGTTGATCCAGGGTTTTTAGTTTGGGATTCTGCAACTTTAGTGTTCTAGAAATAACTGTGTGATGCCTTTATGCAAAAGCTGTGCTGTAAAATTAAAAATGTTTTGTTTTTTCCCCTCCTAAATAACAACATAATTCTTCCCCCCTGGAATCTCAGGGCATGGTGACAAGATCCTGGGAAATTGGACTGATTATTCAGGATAGGCATTGCATTCAGCCAACACAGTGATGGAATGATATGTTTCCACTCCCATCCTTGGATGGATGGTGCTCCTATTCCTTTGTGTGCCTCGTTACTAACTCCTGTGCAGTAGCAGCTCACCTGAGGTGTGAGGTGATGTAGTGGTCCCTTAGGAAAACCACTGGTAAACCCAGGAAAGGGTGACTGTTTGTACATGTGCTCAGGGGCACGGAGCTGTCACCATCCCTTGGGAGTGACACCAGGAATCCTGCTGGTTTGAGTGCTGCTTTCAAGGGCAAGGTTAGTGTTAGTAACAGCTGGAACTCCAGGACTGCTGGAAGTGTTCAGTTTACACTCGTAATAAGGAAACTGCTGCAGTAAGTTGGAATATTTATTCCCGTTTCTGATGTGCCCTTATCCAACTGGATGCAACCAGCACTGTCCTGGGCTCCAGGGTCTCACCATACAGAATGACAGGAAGGAGGGCAGTGGCCTAACAGAACATTTCCTGGGTCTTGTGGCTTAATTACAGTGGGGTGTTAATTTAAGAAAGTGTTGAGAAAGGGAGTGAGTTAGAGCTGAGATTTGCTAGAAATGTAGAGCAGTAAAAGTAACTGTTTGCAGTGGGTTTTTTCATTTGGCAGCCAAAACCAATTCTAGATCATAGAAACTTCTTGTTCAGTCCAAAAATAATAGTTTTTTATATTTTACAGTCTTTAAAAATGAATCTGATCATCAAAGATGTACTTATGTATTTAAAAAAGAATTGGAATGCATAGGAGTTTAACACTGTATTTAAAGCTGAGATTATTTTCCAGGGTTGGCATATATTTGTGGGTAGTGTAAGCTGAGCCAGAGTTTCATTTTTCCTGTCCAAGACACGTGCCTTGATGTTGTTCAAGTACCAATAACTTTTGTGTGTCATTACAGATCAAACAAAATGTGTGTCAGATGTTTGCATTTGGAAGCCCCACAGCACTGAGGCCACAAAATGCAAGCAGGCAGTGAGGCCTGGGGTGGCTGCCCCAGTATTCCCAGCACTGGGTCTGTGGGGTCACCTGTCACTGTCCCTGCTCTTGCCAGGTCTGTACCTTGACGAAGGAAGACAACCGGAGCGTGGGGGTGATCCCGAGTGACGAACAGCTCCATGTGCTGCCTCTGTACAAAATCTCCCAAACAGATGAATTTGGCACCGAAGAGGGCCTGGAAGCCAAGATCAAAGCCGGGGCCATCCAGGTGCTCACAGCGTTCCCCAGGGAAGTGCGGATGTTGGCTGAGCCTCTCAGAGCCACCAAGAAAAAGAAACCAGACACGAGAAGGACCCCGAGTGAAAAGCAGCCATTGATAGATAAAAAATATTCCACACCGGTAAAGCTGAAAACCGAAGCCCCAGAAAATCAGGGCAACACTTTGCATTGTTTGGGTGAGTGATGCTTATGAAATCCTGCCACTCTCTTCTGATCCTGTGTTGCCTCTTGCACAGCTGAGGGAGGGAAAAGCTCCTCAGCACTCGGTTTCATTAGAACTGTGACTGGGCTGAGCTTTGTGGAGGTGCTCTGGATGTACAACTGTGGTACCTGGGCTCAGATTTTGGGCCTTCCCAGAGTAGAACTATGGTATGGGACTGTGCAGTAATGGGAAGTAGAAGAGCAAGAAGAGGTGGAAGAAGCCATGGACTTGACTTCTCTGATTAGCAGGGGAAAAATAAATTAAAGTAATTAAAGCTCAGGCTATTCCCTGTTAGGAAGAAGAGAGGAAAATTAGCCAACCTCTTGTAATTTTATTTCATGAGAACCATCCAGATATATGTAGACTTAAGGGGAGGAATGACAGTTATATGTATTTAGAAGAATGTCTGCATTTTGAAGGAATAACATTTAAAAACCAACAAAATGCATTTGTCACACTCTGGCAATGGCACTGAGCACTCTGCCTCAGCAGGGGAGTCAGGGCGACTGATGAACCAGGAAATCAGTATTGCTGACTCCCAGGACATCAGGCAGACAGTCAGTTCATCCATGAGCATGTCTGGGGACACAGCAGCTCCATGCTAGGGCTGGGCTGGATGTTCCAGAAGCATTAGAGGGTTCTGGTTTGGGAGCACCCCCTGAAATTGTTGGATCTCACTGCAGTGTTGTTTTGGAAGACTGAAAGAGGTTTATGGCCCACCTACCTGTATGTGACATTGCAGGTGCAGCAGCTGTGGCTTCCACACCTGGAAACCTTAACCAGTGCTGCAGGCCAGGGTGTCCCATATGCCTTGGGAACACAGAGCTTTATTCCTTGAACATGCAAAAGTAATAAAATAATTGTGTAAACAAGCCAACTTAGATCATTTGTTTGGACTTGAACTATTTTTGTAAAGTAATTTAAAAGGGATGGTGATTAAGGCACAGAGCGGGGAAGAAACACTTATGAGTAAGAAAGTTGCTCAGGGATGGAAAAATAAGCACATGAATAGAATATTTAGTTTCTATGCTACAAGTGCAGCTTTTGTTATGGAGTTTTGACAGTGGAGTTCCCCAAAGCAGATGTCAGCAGTGTGAGCCCCACCCCTGCCCGTGGCCCTGGGGGTGCCTGTGTGAACGTTCCCAGAGGCAGCAGTGGCAGAGGAAGGTCAGCTCAGTGCAGTGCTGGGCTCTGCCACACAGGAACGGGGGGTGTTTCTGTACCTCTCTTCAGTGCTCTGCCCTGTCCTATGGGCTGAGGGCTGGGGACACCCAGCACCCCCCACTGCCCTGCCCCTGCCCCCAGTACAGTGCAGAGATCTGTAAACCCCAGACTGGGAGCACTGCAGTGTTGTACCTGTGTGTGCAGGGCTTGCAGTTACAGGGGATCAGTCACCAATGGCTGCTTTCCTCTCTGCCAGGGGCAGGTATCATCTTAGTCCTTGGGAGTCCTGCTGAGAATGGCAGACTTAGTATGAAAACAGGATCAAAGGGTGTGGAAACAGCAGTTAAACTGGGCTATTCAGTAGTCACTCCTGATGGTGGATTAGAAGGAACAATTAATCAGGATCCTTTCGTAGTAACAGAAAATAGAATGGAAAAAATCCTGATTAGAGTGTTTGGTAAGCAGTGACTGCAGCACTGCTCAAGGCTGTTAAGCAAATCAGTTATTACTACTAAATTTTCTCCTGATGGAAGAACGAAAGGACACTTAGCTACACTCCAGCTGTAGAAGTCTGGATAACTGAGATATGTAATGTAGAGTACTCAGATTGCTAACTGAGGGTTAGCTAAGAGTTGAGAATATTGGCTTTGTTTTGCAAATATGAAAAAGAGCATGGAGAACATGCAATAAGATGGGATTCCTGTGGGTTGTAGATACTGCTGACCATGTGCTCAGCCATGTGAGGCTGTCAGGCTCTGGAGCAGCCTGGAGGATGATGGAGTCACAAGACTATGCCATGCTGCCCACTATGTAATGTGTCCTTCTGGAAGAGACCTGACCTTCACTTGAGAGCCACTGCAGTATGGCCCAGCTGGAAATGTCTTCACATCTGGAGCACTGGAAATGAGAAAGGAGGAAGGGAGGACTCATCCTCTCTCCTACCCTCACCTGGCAGCCAGGATGGTGGGGAGGAGCCCGAGCTTGGCAGCACTGACAGCTGTGAGGGCTTGGTCTGAGTCTCCACTGGGCCCAGGCCTTGGGGGAAAGTATTAAACAGCGCACTTGTCACGCGCCTTTTACCAGCTGCAAGCAGCACAACTCTCCATTTTTTACACTCTCTAATTCTGAAGGCCTTTGAAATTCTAAATTAGTTTGAAATGTGTATTAATGACAGAGGCCTTACTTCCTCTCTTGCATAGTCCTGTCTTTTAACCACATTATTCAGGACAAATAAACATCAAAGATGGAAAGTTATTTCTGTCTCCATAAATACCAGCAGTTCTTCTTGGCCCATATTGGATATGTTCTATCCCCTGGATAGAACAGGAGAGGACCATCAGCTTGGTGAGAGACCTTGGTGTGGGAGGAGCTGTTTTAATTACATTAAATACTTTGTGTTGATTTCGTAGAAAAGTTTTTTTTGAAGGGTTGTTGTGCCTTCCTTATGTTCCCTCCCCCTCAGCTTCAGTTTTTGCATACTAACTGTTGTGTCTGTAATTTATCCCTTGACTCTTTTTGCATTCCTGTTGGAAGAATGTTTTTTAATCCATCACTATTTATAAATTATTAGAAGACAGAGTAGAAGAAAGAATAGTTTTTCTGTATTGGGTAAAGCAATTAACCATTCTGTGTATTTATGGAACAAAGAAGAAACACTGACAGAGACAGTTCCTGAGAGCTCTCTGGGGGTGCCAGTTTTTCAGCCAAACAGAGGTAAAGCAACTGCAGGGCACAATGCAAAGCCCATCCAAGAGGATGGAATTCTTTCCCGTTCATCCAGTGGACTCTGGATGGAACACAGTGAGTGAGGAGCTGTTCCACACCCAAGCCCAGCAGCAGGGCTGCCATGGCAGAAAATAGCTTAGGGAGCTGACAGGGACTGAACAAGTGTCTGCACAAAGGTGTGAAGTGATTCATGTTACATGGGCACTTACATGGGAACATGGCAGACACCAGATCACAGGATCCAGCTTTGTAGGGATGGATTTACCTGGAGCATGTTGCCAGATCCTGGTTCTTAAAGGCAGTTGTAAGTTGACATTGCAGTGCAGGAGTGGCTGTAACTAACTCAGTAACTGTTTTGGCTGTGACAGACAAGATAAACAAGCTTTTCCTTCTGTCCTAATATGGGGTCAGGGCAGCCCAGAATTTGGACTGATTCACAGGCTTAATTTCAGACAGGCTGAACCTCATCAGTGATGTAACAGCCCAAGGCCAGCAGTCAGCTGCTGGGAAACTCTTGTGTAGGACTGGGCTGTGTGTATCAGGACTCAGTGGTTATTTCATTTTATCTGTTTATTTTATTCATCCCTTGGAGAAATAACTTTCTTTTTTATGTACCAGCAGCCTGACTGGAAAAGGTTAAGGTGTTAATTCAACAAGGTTATTATACGTATATTTAAGGTCAGGGAGACATTCCTATAAAGCTTAAAATAACCATTTTGAAAAATCTGTAGTCATCATGTACATTTTTCATGTTAGAAAACAAGTATGAAAATAAGAGGTGTATTCTATGAATGAAGTGAGGAAAAGTACTTACATTTGGTGTGCATTTCTTCTAGGGAACAAAACAGATGCTTTAAAACCTGGAATAAAAATGGAGACTTCCAATCACCTGTATGCCATGAAACATACTCCAAACACTACTAAAAATTGCTCCTTACTGAAGCAGTGCCCAGCGTCCTCCCCCTTTCAGGTGGATAGTTTACATCCTTGTCCATCTCTAGCACATAAGCCTGGCCTAACAGCAGTGACTAACATTCAGCAAGATTTTTCAGTTCCCTACGGGTATTTTGAATGCAGTACCAAGCAACCTCACGTGACCCCTTACATCAACTGCAAGAGCTTCGATGTGTCTGTCAAGGATTATACTGGAATTCTGCTGGATGAGAAGGTGAATGGGGTGCCACCGATGCTTCCCGAGGTCACTGCTCCAGGCCCCCCAGCCTACACAGACCCCCTGCCCACTATACTTGAACATCAGCCCGACAAACAGAACTGTCAGCTCCAGCTGGACAGCTCTTCCTCTCAGATGGTGAGTTCTTGTGACCTGTCAGTACCGCTAAGCTCTCCGGCCACGGACACCGTCGGAAACGGAGCCGACTGTTCCCATGGCTGCCCGGTGGAAAAGGGCAGCTCCCATCGAGGACAGATGTGTGACTTGGACGGTGCTGATGAAAAGCAAAGCAGTGCACTGGGACAGCCGGCTGATTCTGAAGAAAAGGCTGAGGAGTTGTGGTCAGACAGCGAGCACAATTTTTTGGACGATGACATTGGTGGGGTTGCTGTGGCACCTTCTCATGGTTCTATCTTAATTGAATGTGCAAGACGGGAACTCCACGCTACCACACCGATCAAAAAACCCAACCGGAATCATCCCACAAGAATTTCTTTAGTTTTCTACCAACACAAAAATTTAAATGAGCCAAAACACGGTTTAGCCATGTGGGAAGCAAAGATGGCCGAGAGGGCAAAAGAGAAAGAAAAAGAAGCAGAACGACTGGGAACAGAGAATTCGGAACTGAGCTCCAGCAACAGGAAAGCAAAGCAACCAAGTGAAAACAGAGACCTTTTTTACGAAGACAATGAGTTCAACCAAATTCCCTCCCGCCGAGCGCTGACAGTGACCAAGGACAACGTGATCACGGTGTCCTCGTACGCCCTGACGCGCGTGGCGGGGCCCTACAACCACTGGGCGTAGGTGGCAGGGCCCTCCCGGCGCAGGGTCACACGGGGGTTCTCTAAGGTGCTGTTAAAGAACAAGTCTCCTGTCGTTTACTATTTGCTCATCTCAACCATTTTAAGGCTGAGGTAGAAAAAAAAAAGGGGGGGGGGATTTCTTCTTAAACTGTGACTTTAACATTTGGTGGTGCTCAAGCACATTTTAAGCAAAAAAAAAAAAAAGAAAAGCTGTATAGTTTTAATACATTCTAAAAAAGATTTTGTTTAGGTTATTAACCTTGATCGAATCATTCAGTTTATTACCTTTAGGAATTTATATTTTGGTGCTTTAAATAAAGTCTGTTTACTACAAAAATCATTTATAGGGATTTTAACAGGTTCACATTTTATGGTGTTAAATCAAGTTATACAGTTATAGCTCTACACAGCTCTTGGTGCTTAACCACATCAAACAGTTAAAAATAAATAAGCTGAATTATTACTTCATGGTGCCATTGCTTTAACAACTTCCAACCATTGCTATATAGTCCAAATTACAGATAAATCTTTTAGAAAACCAATGAATTTTGTTCTTTAGGTTTGTCATTATGTATAAAATGAAGTTATTGGTAAGGATGGCTGGAAGTTGTTTTTAAGCTGTAAATATATATTTTAAAAGCACTTTCTATTTTTAAAATTAACTTGAAATAGTATAGTCTAAGGATCATATTGTCTAAGGTTTGTGCATACTCTACAGAAGTGATTTTATTCTTGCTGTGTAGAGTTCCGTGTTGTTACAGCTGCAGGATGTGTGCTCACAGCAAATGTGGTTGGTTTTAACTTGCCCTTTTTCATCGAAGATTTTATGTTGCATATAAACAACAGTTATCAACTACAGAACCTTTTTCATTCCTTTCAAGAGAGTGTACAAACGTGAACCGAGGAGATGTCTGGTCAGTACATGTGTTGCTATTGGGAGACATGAACGTTGTTTGCTTTTTTTAAAGGCAGCATTTATTATGGTTTCTTTGAGCAATAAGTGCGTAAGTCTCATTCCTTTGGAGCATTCTAAGTTAACGTGACAACCAAATGTTCTTAATGCCTCAGGGGTAGGATTGTTTTGGGCTAAAGAAAATACCCCCTAGAGTTGCCTTATTTTGTTCCAGAAAAAAATTAATTTGGGGAAAATACAAAGAAAGTGTCAGAAAATTATTAAGCTTCTAATATTTAACAGCAAATTTTTCCTTAAGAATAACCTATCTGCAATATTCATCAACTTTGAGTTCAGGTTTTTTTACAAAAATGTTTTCTAAATTTTTGAAGTGGTTTATACATTTCTCTTGGAAAGGGTTGTATCCTTCCAAACATATGAAATTTGTGTTCTCCATTTCTGTTGAAAAAGTAACATATCATGAAATGAGTATTTGCTAAATCAGAGGAAAAACAGACACTCCATTGCTTTTAAATACTGTAGCATCCCACTCTTCTTTCTGATTCTCCTCTCCTATGTATTTCTTTTTTAAACTTATTTATTTAAACAAATTATTACCAAATGACAACGTTAGCTAGGGCCTGACTTCATCCTGCACAGGAGCCAGGACTCCCGGGAGAGCTGTAGGGTCAGGCCCTCACACAGAGCTGTACCTTCCTCCTGCCTCACGCCTGGGCAGAACCAGGTCACAGAGTTCAGTGTGCAAATGTACTGAGGATATACTTGATCTATTATACTGTAGTGGTGCTGTGTAGAGGCACAGCAGCTGTCTAGAGCTGCTTTATTTAAACCTAGACAAGGTGCTTTTTCCTGGGGAAGCTCAAGTGCAAGCACTCTATTTACAGTTCTGGTACGACAAGTCCATCAGTGGTGCCAGTCAGGACCTTGGTGCTACAATTCCCTCGGTGTGGCCGCAGGGCCACGAGCCTGTGCTCCTGCACCGTGTGGTGTCTGCAGGAGCGAGGGCTGAGGTACCAATCACTCTGTAACGACCCCGGGTTCAATTCTGCACACTTCTGTTCAAATCAACAAAGCTGTGGATGGCAGAGGATGGAGGGATTGAACCCGTTCTTTGTCTCTTACCTATTTTAAGTAAACTTTGTAAAAACCGGGTATGCTGCAAATTTTAGTTGAAAGCTTAATATTAGCTCAAATAGAGGATATGAAGGGATTGTAAATAATAAAACAGAACCAATATTATGCCATCGTTTTGTACCAGCAGTTTTATGCTTATTGACTATGTAATATACAGTATACATCAAATCATTATGGTATTTTGTGTGCCTTAGATTTCCATTGTAACCCTTGTCTGGTTTTGGTGAGCCTGAGATCAGTAGGAGTGGCAGCTGTCCATACAGTGAGCAGCACTGTACATTCCCAGCTGTTCTGAAAGCCCTGGTCCCACACCACGAGCTCAGTTTATTGGTTTCACTGGTAGTGCTGTAATTCAGCACTCCCATGTGATAAACACATTTTCTACATAAAATTAAGTAAGTTACAGAGTCACCTCTTTACCTTTTAAAATGTTCATACCATTAAAGTGGATCATTTTTACTTGAATGTTCTCCTGCAAATGCTTATATTTAACTACAGAAACTTCAAGATAAAAATGTTCCATTGAAAAACCAGCAGCTTTTCTCTAAGAAGTGAGGCACTGAAGGGTGGATCTAAAAGGATTCCTTCAAACACAGGTAGTCCAGGTCTACCTTTTGTGAAATGGCAATTCTAACACAGAACCACGTATCTTAACAGAATAGTTAAGCTATTAACTGATAGGTGCTAAACTCACAGTTGCTACTTCATTAACATTACTTACCTGAGAAATAGCTCATCTCTACAATAACATGTCCCTCGTGGTGCTCTTCCCTTGACTGTGTGTCCCCTCAGCTGCTTTTCCAGTGTGTCCTGCCTGCCAGGCTGGATGTGCTTGGACAAGCTGGTATTTTCTATTGCTGTACTGCAGTATAGAAAATGAAACTATTTACTGTTTGTACAATTATGTGCTATTCTTGTAACACTTCGGAATCTTTATCAGTCTTGTACACAAACTGCATTGTTTTCAGTAAGGCTATTGTTTTATAACAATATTTGTCTCTTAAGATTTGCTACTCTGTGGGTCTGTTCTTTCCTTTGCTGCCCACACAGCCACTTGTAATTTGCTCTTACCTCTTAACTAAGCCCTTCTGGGATGGCCAGACCAGGAGCTGCATGTAAAATTAAGGTAGCTGGTTAGATCAGACCTGCATGTGCTGCTTGGTTTCCATGAGCTGGCACAATGTTCTGGGTGAAAAACCAGTACATGGATTCAGGTCTGGGCTGGTGCTGGGGTGTGCTTGCCTTTGGATCATTTTTCACAGTATGCTACCAAAAACTGTCCTGATCCAACATGCAGCACCTCTGAGTTCCAGAAGAAATGTCTCATCCCTTTCTCCACTGGGTCCAGTAGCAGCACTCCACTTCTCCTCTGAAGGAAGGAGCACTGCTTGTTGCAGGAGCTGGTTCTGTTTGTGACTCCCTGAGTCCCTGTGGGAGTCACTGCAGTCATGTCCAATTAAACAGGGAATTTATTGATTTTTTCATATGCTATTGTATTACACAAAACAGGAAAATATATTTCTATATGTATGTTAGTCACAAGATCCAAGAAGCTTTTTAAGACCTTAAAATACTTGCAGCTTTCTACCTGTAACAGTTGTATTCAATTATTTCTTTTTTAAAGGACTTTCCAAGCTAACCTTTACTTAGGAATAACTGCTGGTGAAAGTCCTTGTCTTACCTATGACCATGCTTCTCTAGACTTAGAACAGAAATACCTGTAGTATCTAAAGCCACATTTTATGTTAAGCATGGGTAAATGACAACTTTATTTGTAATATACAACTGTGTGGGTTTTTTTAAAGACCTCTTTAATTTCCTTGCAGTATTAAGCTAAATTTGGTGGGTTAAATTTGGGTCCTGTTTATGTGGCTGCAGCCCTGCTGAGTGCTCATTCCTTAGGCTTTCCTGAAATTCCCTATTTAACTGGATGGGAGTGGCCAAGAGCTGACCCACTCAGAGCCTTGCAGCCCTACCACGATGGAGAGAGATTTGGAGTAAATGTTTCCTTGTGGCCAAACACAGAGGTTGTGTTGTTTGGAGCATGACAGAGACACAATTCCTGCACCTTAAGTCCCAAGCAGGTCTGTGTCAGACCAGCTCCAGGCTTGAGCTCTTGACAGCTTCTCTGATTTGTCTTATCTGACAGGTTGGTCAATGAGACAGAAGTTAGGGAAGCAGGATAAGGTAAGGTGCATCTTCGTGGGTTTATATTTAAAATGTAAGGTCAGTCTTGCCCTTCCACTTCCCATGGAACTTCTCTCATGTTGAAATTAGCTCTTTATCAAGCAGTCATCAGCTTTGTAGTCCACTTATAAATATGGTTGTTCTCTTTTCCACAGAAATCCTGTAATTTCTAGGTCATCAGGAGGAAATAATTGTGCCCTCAGATATATGGAAAACTAAATTCATGGCCACTGCTACACTTTTGTTAACAGCAATTACATTCAGGCAGTGTTGGACAAATTCTCTTTCAGGACTATTGTGGTCCCTGAAATTCTTTGTGACATCTACTCCCTAGAGTTGTGTTTTATTTCTTGTGTGAGAGCTGTCTGCCTTGTGATGATCTGATCTTAACTAACACAATTAGAGACGAGGAACAGTCCAATCACACCTGGAAGTTCTGGCTCACTTTATTTTATCAGGTGTTGGTCTGACTTGCAGGAGGAAGTGTAGAGGGAATATCTTTCCATAAAATTAGGCAGTGGAGTTGCCATTGACTGTTGTGACACCACGGTACTGCAGTGTCTGTGTCACAGCATTGTTCTAACCAGCAAGATGTTTCCTTGTGGATAGATGTACAATGCACCTCTTTCCACTGCTCCTCCAGAGGCAGTAATCTCTCCTTTGTCTCTCCTCCATATACTGGTATAAAGAAAACAAACGAGGGACAGAGTTGGTCACCCTTTCTTGATCTGTGTAGGCAAATGATGTAGCGAGTACTGCGTTCATCCTCAGTCTGCTGCCCCTTCCCACGGTCAGGAGAGAGATTATGGAAAGCTGATGGGATGCTGGTTGGACTGGATGGTCTTTTAAGGTCTTTTCCACCCTTAACAATTCCATGAATCTGTGCACAGCATGAGTAAGGTACAGCTGGCGTTTTGAGACAACCTTCTCTGCATGTGTGTTGTATGCCACGGTACTTCTTTATATTGACACTTCTTTTGGTACATCTGACTTTAAATTCATAAGCTTTTTTTATTTAGCCTGTAATCTAAAACAGAGTGACCAGTGTCAAAAATCCTGGGGATGGGGCTACTTAATGGAACAGTTCTGGAACTGGTTTCAGTCTCTTTGAGCATTACCTGATGTTGCTCAGTCTTCACAAGTTGTTTATGTGCTGCTTTAGTATGTTGCTACAAATAATAAAGGAAAGTTTTACATCTGAGGTTTCCTGAAAGACCAAGGATTTCTAATAGTAGTATCTGATCAGGCACCAGGATACAAACGGATCACTTCTTCTGAAGAGTGGTTAAAAATTGGTTGTTGATTACTTCCCTATTAAAACATTTTTGGTTCTTTCAGAGAATCAAATAATTAGTTTTCCCATTAACTTTTACATTCCTTGATGTAGTTATTACATCCTGTTCTTATATCTGCAAGTAGCCAAACAAAAGTGACTTTGCAAGACTAAAAAACTGCTGACCCCTGAGAAGGAAAGGTCATCCCTTCTCAGAGTACAGGATTTTGGTACCAGGTTTTTTTCCCTGTTGTCCAGCATTTCTGTGGAATGCCTCTTGTCTTTGGAGTTACTCTAACAGCTCTGTCAGTTCCTGACAGAAAACAGGTGCTGGGGAACCTGCATGATTGAAACACAGGAGTGTTTCTTTACATCTTCTGGTTGAATCAGTCACAGTCCTTGTGAGACACCCAAGTATGGTGCAAGTTAAATGCTTTAATTACTGTAGGACTGCTTGGAAGACAGATGTTCTTCCTCTGTAGCAGCAAATGGAATTGATGGAGCTTGAGCAGAAAATAATGAAGTAGTTGCTGCCTTTTGTTAAAGGGTGTCAGGGTGTCAGCATGGCTGTTTCTCTCTTTCTGAGACATAAAGGCTTTAGGATTCTTTTTCCAATCCAGTTCCCGAGTTCATCATCCCAACGTACTGCTGACTTCAGTTTTAAAAGATACAAAATGTTTCTCAATGCTATATTCTTTAATTCTTCCCAAAACAGTGCATTTTCATCTTTTCTTCTCCTGGACCATTATATATGGCATTTTTCCACACATACTTGTATTCAAATACTAGAATCTTCCAACAGCATTCTTGCACTGAATGCAAGACCAGGGTGCTAAACAACGTGAGGGTGACTTGTTCTGTCGGGTGTGAGTGGTCAAAGGTGCTGTTTTCAACGCTGCACACCCTACATCATTCCTCAGAGAGCCACAGAATGCAGGGGGACACCCCAAAAGCTCCATGTGTAAGGAGAAGGACAGGTCTGGCACTTAAACTACGGGGTTGGCAGGTACAGCAGATGAAGTGTGTTCCAAAGAAGTGCTGTTGCAGTGGGGCAAGGGAGCTGCTAGTTTGATGTTCAATATTGCAGTTGTTGCCACACAACGTTTTGATACTGTCGTGGAAAGTTTTGTGACCTGAGCAGTATTTTACATGTATATCTGTATATTTTATTATGATGTTGTAATGGAAAAGAGTCTAGGGTATGGGAGTGGTCTTAAAATAAGAATGAAGGCCCTGATTCTCACTTATACTGCTGTCCTTTGCATTGCAGTGAAAGGATAAAGGGGCCTTAAATGGGTGTCACTTTAGCTTATGGCCTTTGGAGTATCCCATCACACTGACCGTGGTATAAAAGGTCAGTGGTATAAATCACAACAGTTACCAAATGACTGATCTGTACAATCAGCTGAAATCCATTTCATGGTGTTCCCACTGTGCACATACTGGCCAGTAACATCCATGTTGTTCTCAGTTTAGAAATACACGTTCAACAGAAACTGGCTTGGGTTTTACCAGGTTTTAGGTATCCATTTATATTGGCTGTCCTTTGCCCAACACCGTCTCCAAAGCCAGTGTGGTAAAAGATTTGTGCCTCTAGGTAACAGCCAGCCCAGAAATCTCACAGAATTGTCAATAATACCATTTTTAAGATTTGGTAGTTTTTCTTAAAATACTTGCTTGCGTTTATCATAATTTGCTCCCTTTTCCTTGCTGATATGAAGTGGGGTTGTGAGGATCTGCCCTGCCTGCAGAGCCAGCAGGGTGTGCAGTGTTGTGTGCTCCTGTCACACTGGGGGACTTTTGGGACCCAAAGCTAAAAGCCAACACTTCCTGCCTGCCCTGACTGTGGTGCTACTTGCCAGGGAAACCATGGCCATTGCTCTGCAGGCCGAGTCCTGCTGAGCTTCCCCGGCCAGTGGAAGCTTTATGGAAGCAACAGCCCCCCTGTATATTCCATAACTGCAGTTATAGAATGCAAGGCAATGCAAACTTCTCAATCAAAAACCATTTGAGGAAAAGGAAATACACTTTCATACCTAAATTTTTACACATCAGCAGTACTGCAGAGCCTAATCAGAACAGGTTTTGTACCAGCTTTGTGAATGCCTGTTGAATCCATGCAGCTCCAAAGGCAGCAGCGGAACTTCATGAATCTCTGGTCCTCAAAATGAAAAGATACCTGTAGGCCAGAAAAACAAATGGGATATCCCAATATCACTAAATGAAAGCCAGTTCTAATCAATGCCAACATTCAGACAGTTCAGTTTTTAGCAGTGAGTTATGCCACAATTATTTGTTTAGTTTGGAAGAGACAGCTCTTCATAATGTGACAGTACCACACCAGGTCACAAGTACTGACTGGAATTTGCTGTCACTAAGAACAGCAATATGTAAGGATACACTGTACTGAAATGCTATGGCCAATGAATTCCTTCCTGCTTTGCAAAGTTAAAAGACTAACAGTGTGCTGAAGCAAAGGTAAAAGAGTCAGCCTGTCTTTCCTTTTCTCTTCTTTTCTCTCTATTTTTCTTTCTTTCTTTGGGATGCATTTGATATTTATTTTTCAACTTTGAATTTGAAGTTTTATTTCCAGTTACCAACCTACTGTATTGAAATCTGGAACATAAATTTAATGTTTTTTAAATAAAAGACTGTGTACAGGGAGAAAAAAATCAGAAAGAAAAAGCACTTCATTATGTCACAGTATTTACAGGAAAAAGTATAAAAATTACTTGTTTTCTCAAAACAAACAAAAACATTTGGGGCCTGATTCTTTCCTGGTATAACTGAGCACAGCTCCCTGAGGCTGGTGGAGCTGTGAAGAGTTATGCTGGCTGAGAAATGGAACCTTAAAATCTTCTTTGCAGACAAGGGAACCCTTACCAGCAGTACTTGAAGACTTGTGAGTTGTGACTGCATGTTACTTGAAAGATCTAATTAAGCTATGTTTTTTGGTGCAAGCAGTTGTTGTACATGATTTCATGTTTATGTAGCAAGATGCATTGAAATGTTGATACTAGTATTGAAACATACATGTAAAAATTGTTGTCGTGGAAATTGTCTGTTCTGTTCTATTTTTCTTGTGTGTCTCATCTGTTTAGAACGTAAACTTTCTTTTTTTTTTATTGTCCTAACTGAATAAGGCTAAATGAATACTGTAATTGAAAATATATTTTAAATCTTGTCATGAGTTTTTAAAAAGACTATTACAAATTGTATCATTCCTGATTACACAGAACTTTGTGGGTGGTTTTAAATAAATTTTATACTTCTATTTTGCACTTAGTCGCCTAATTTTTCTTTCCTGCTCTTAGCACTAATAACCATTGTCACATGTAGAGGGTATTTAATTACCTCAGTGCTACAGGACTACAGTGGGTTCACCCAAAAAGTCAGCTGGGCTTCTGCACTGGGAAGGGCCAGGCCTAAATCCTGTCACTGTTCGCAGTCTGCCTTAGCTTAGGCTGGACTGACCTGTCCTAGGCAGCGCCCGGGCAAGAGCAGCAACCACAGAGTCTGAGCTTCATCTCCTGACTCAAAAGGACAAACCAGTTTCTGAGCACATTCACACACTGTCTCTCTGCTACTTGTCTGGCAGAGCAAGCTTATGGCAAATCATTTACTGTGGCATTTAATTCCCAGCTGCTGGAAACAGTCCAGGTTTTATTTGCTGCAAGTCAGAGGGTATGGGGTGGGGTTTTTTTCCTTAAAACAGACCTCAGCACCAGCCTGCTTTAGTCTGGGACACCATAGTGCAGAACATCACTGCTGCACAGTATTTCTGTTCTTTAGATCTGAGGAAAAGGAGGAACATGTATTTGCTTCTTTTCCTGCTCCAGTAAGTGCAGCAGCAAAAGCTGCTGTTACTATGATCTTCCAGACAACTGGAATCTCCTGGAGGGCAGAGAAATGCTGCTATCCCCAGGCTTCGGTAATGCCCTGGAAAGAAACTACCCTGTGTGACACAGTGCATCTGGTTCCTGGGAGCTGGATGTGGTAATCCAACAGGGAGCCCTTGACCCCCTTCCATGGAAGAGGATAATCATTACTGGGGTTTTACAGCAGCATCTCCCGACCTGCCCCAGGCCCTCTCTGAACTCTGCTATTAAATCCTTTGACAGAGCTACATGTTCCAGGGTTTGGTGTTTGTCAGTAACTCACAGCACAGGTATCTTAAGAAAGCAAGTGGATTTTGAACAGCACTTCCAGACTTGGAGCAGACCCAAGAACATCATTGCTGAGGAAGAGACATCAATGAGAAACAGTTTCCAGCTCCTTTTCAGGTACTGGTGACTTCAATGCCTTTTTATATAAATGATGCAGGTAAAAGAACACTGTAGTACAGGTGGTTGCTTTTAAATTCTTAAGATGCTACAGCCTTACATTACAATGCCTATTAGAATGGTGGTGTTAATACATTAATCTGCAAAATAAGCTTTTTTGCTGGTGCTACAGTTGCAGTTTTCTGCAGTACTCCTGTACCTAATAGAGATTACAGATGGCAGGGTTTGACTGCTGTTCAATTGTGCCGATTACTGTTGTTAATATTTAACTTCTAGTGTCAGTTTACATCTTCAAAAGGTGATTCACCAAAATAGTGTGCTTTCGGTGCATTTTGTACATCAGAACAAGCACTGTATTCAAAAGTCATTTAAACACAAACAATTAGTATTTTGGTTCAAGAAACGGCCTAGGTAGTCTAAAATAAAACACCAGCAATCCCCATCTGTGTTTTTAATCTAAGACACACTGGAAAAATATTTAAAATGTGAAAATTCAAACCCAACTATTCCAATAACCATTGGCTGGAGCACAATTCCCAAGATAGGTCTCCAATCCCATGTCCAATCTGTTTACTTCTGGAAACTCTTTCAATTTTCTGATATACACCACTTATACAAAATTCTTAACAGTTGAATTCTTGAAAATGTCTTTTTATACCAGGCCAAAAATTCATTACAATCCTGCTACACCACGTGTACATCTCCTTTTGTAACATAACAGGGCACCACTTCCTGCTGTTTGCTCCTGAAGGAGTCCTGGATTGCTGCTGGAGGCATCATGACTCAGCCTTTCTCTGCAGCCCTGAACAGTGAAACCTTTGTGTCCCAGGGCATAACAAGTCAGCAGTTCAGTTTCTTGTGACCCCTTTGTTTTATACAGAGTCTGTCTTTGCGCAGTGATGACTTTGACTCCCTTTACTTGAGGAATCCCTTCTGGGAAATGAGGCACCAATGCTGTGCCTCATCAAGCAAACACTTCTATACTAGACCTTAACTCAGCTCCCCAGTAGCAGAAAGCCTTGTAAGGACTCAGCTGCTCCTGATTTCAAGAGTGGGATTTGTTGGGCTGTTGCAAATTACCTTGTTCTGTGAGGGTAAGAAATGAGTGGCAGGTGTGGCACTGCATAAAACCCTCCTTAGGCCACAGCCCTTGTGAGCTCTGACCACCTGGGTACTCAGAAAAACAAGAACAGAAAGCAAAACCTGCCTTCATGCACGGTCACTGTTCTTGTGGGCCCTGGGCAACATGAATTACATCTTTTTTCTTCTGTGAATCACAAGGAATTACACAAACATTATAGCTCACTCTAACCCTGCACAGGAAACCTTCATGGTAAACTAACATTCATAGTAATATGACAACTCAAAAGAAAACTGTATTTTATGCTTGGTTAGGAAAAGATGAGAGATATCCTATGCTCCTCAAAGAACTGTAAGACTCAGGTAAGTGCTTCTGATTAAAGTCAGAATGCTAAAGGATTAAGTAAAACCAAAAGCCATAAAATTTGAAACCAAATCTGTCTGATTTTAGTTAGGAAATGACCGCACTCCTAAAAGATTAACATTTCCCCCTTTTGCAAGAAATGTGTTTCTCTAAATTCTCACCATTAACTATGATCATACAAAACAAGTTTCAAAAGGGCTTCCTTCCAATACCACCTTTTAAAACATAAGAGTGTTGTTTCTTTTTTTTTTTTTAATTTTGAAGTGTCAAATGGGACAATTTGGAAGAATGATTTATTATATACTTGGTTAGGAAAAGATGTTTAGTTGCTCTTATACAACAGCTACGAACACCTATGAACCTTAATAAGGAGGTTTTTTTCAAAGTCCTGCATGGAACAGCAGTGCAATGGTGTGGAAAATATCCAGGATTCAGCCCTCTGGCACACTGGAGCCAACTGGAAATCACAGTGCACCAACCTCTTGTCAAATACAGGTCTTTTTAACATAAATTTAACAAAACAGTTCCAAGGGCACCCAGTCTCACCAATGTATATAGCAGACTAGAGATGTGGCAGAAATTCACTATTTAGAGGCTGTACAGACTTCACTGCCCTTTCTCTCTGCTGTAAGACTGCAATGATTTAACTCAGGATGGTCAAGGCTTTGATTAAAATCTAGAAACATGCCCTTTGATAAAAGTCCTTCCATTAAAACTCTTCATAGACTTGCATCTTCAATTCCCTTTCCAACATCAGTAAATGCTAACAGTGTTCCTGAAGGACTAAAATTCCCTTCTCTGAACACATCATTTTCCTGGGTCACCACCAGTTCCCTTAGACAGCAACCTTTACCAGTGAAATAAGTTGTGTGTGATGTCCACACAACACCCCAGGCTGGTGGGGACCTCAGAAGATCACCTGCTCCCACACTGTGTGAAAAAGGGAGTCCAGGTGGGATTATCCAGCTCCATATCCACAGCGTCTGGAGAACCTCCAGTGATGGCGACTCCACCCCATCTCTGGGGAGGTTCTCCCAGGCACCAGTTGCTCTCACAGGAAAAAAAATTCTCTTACATGAAGATGAAAATTTTTTCTTGTGCTCCCAGTGTCTATTACCTTCAAAACAGCTAAGAATTGTTTTATTTATGCCAGAGCGTTTGTACTCAAGTAAACTTTGTCAGAAGTCCATTCTCAACACATTTCATTTTATCCCAATTTAGTGCACCATAAAACCCTTTCCCTCCTTACCCTGGGACCCTTAAAAACAAACAAACAAACAAGGAAATGTTGTTTGCAGCAAAGCTTGAGCAGGTTGATTAACTCTATGATGTCCTTCCTGTACTCTTGAGGGGTCTGGCCAGTTCAGAAACATTTTTGTCAAACACTTTGTTTAGGAATATGTAACAAACTTAAGTTTTTTAGATTTATTATTAAACTTCAGTACTGACAGTGTCACATGTTTGGGAAAAAGTAAAGTACATATAGGTATGGTCATAAAGACCATAACAGGATTTTTTGTGCAAAGAAAAAACAATGGTAATTTGCTTAGATGCTTATATGCTGCATTTGTACTACAACTTTAGCATCCAAAAAGCCATTAACTGAACTGTTGCTGCCATTCTTGGATATCTAGAAGGGTAAAAGTGTGTTTGACTCTCTGGATGATCTCTTCTGTCCCTCTGAAGAGAATACATAAACAAACTCCTCAACAGCTGCAAAGAGCAGGTTCCAGTAGTGACATGTATAGACCTGACAGTTAATTCTGGTATTGAGCAGGATGCACAGGAATGTATTTCCAACAAGAATATGAAAAAAAAACCATAATAATCTTGCATCATCAAAGTTGTTACATCATCAAAACTGAGTGAAATAACCATCTCCCTGTACTTGGCACTTAGCTGCACAGATACGGTACACCCAGATACTGATCTCTGTTCCTTTATGTCCAGGAGCATCACATTAAGTATGAAACACACTGTTTTCTGTGCCTTTATCAATGGTACAGACTGTCAAAAGCACCTTCATTAGAAGATTATAATTTGTCCTCCAATTACTCCCCCCAAATATGTGTACAAACACAGTTAAACCTGTTTCTGGGGGTACAGCACTGTGGGAGGTGACACAGGTGGACTCACCGGCTTCCCTGAGCCACAGCCAGAGACCCAAAGTGTTCACTACTTGAACTGTAGCATTTCCTGGTACAAAGTTCTCTTCTTTATGTTTTTCCATTAGTCTTTGTTAAGTGTATTGATTGTGCCAAAGAATGTGTGATGCTCTTTGTCTACAAGCTCCAAAAATTATCACTTCTCTCCACAATATCCCCAGTTAATTCTTAACTCTCGTAACCACCTAAAAAGCTGGAAGGTTTTTTGCCTTCAAAACTGTGTCTTTATCTCAACTTGCCTCATTATTTTAAGGTAGCTTGTAGAAAGCTCTTCTCTTTCAGATTCCTGTCCCCTCATCAATTTTGGATGAATCCTCTGACAAAAAGGGCCAAAAGACTGCAGAATGGAGCTACTTACACAATATTCTGACATTCACTGACATTCACTCCTTTAATACAATTTTGCTACTGTTCTTTTCACATACAGTGTGGGAGGGAGGTCCTGCAACCTTTTTTAGCCTCTAATCTTATCTCCAGGTTAAAGGGTGCAGACTCAGTCAACTGATTGAGCTGGATGGACTTACGACACGAATAAAGTTTAAAACATGTAGACTTAAAAACTAAGAACTATGCTTATGAGCGTGAAACATGGAAACCCTCATCTAATTTGCAATATAAAGGGCAAAAGCAGATCTGTATTTATTACTGGGTACCAAATGCTAGCAGAAATTTACCTTCGCCTGAAGGTCTTTTGCTTCTTTCTCCAGCTGCCCTCCTGTAACATAATCCACCCCACTGCAAACCAGAGTCTGACACTGTGGCCTCTCAAGACTTTATCCTACCACCAACTTGTTTTTACTGACAAAGCCTCATTTTCATCTACAAAGTGTGTCTTGTTGAATTACTCTCAAATGTAAATATTCCATGTTCTATTTCATTTCAAGGCAGACCCGTGTAAAGAACCATTTCTCGGACAGACAGCTCTTTTCAACATCATCAGGTGAGGGGTGAGAAATTACTCTTGCCCATGAAGCACTGAACTACTTACTGCAATGAGTCCTGGCTGCCATTTCTGTTTCAAAGTAACTTAAGAGCTGTGGTGCATCTCTTTGGCAGGTGTGCTCTGCCTTCACATCAGGTGACCTTGGGGGTGTGTGTTCCCCCTCAGAACGGCTCGACTGCACACTGGGCCCCAGGGGACCGTGGCTGCCTGTGTGCTGCAAGGATAATGTTTGGCCCTGGGGAGGGTTGGCGAGAGGCGACGGGTGGTGCCCGCGGCCCCCTCAGGGCGGCCCCCACCGCAAGATGGCGGCGCCACCGCCCCGCCCGCGCGAGCCTCGCCCAAGATGGCGGCGGGGCTCCTCCCTCAGCCGCGCGGGTCCCGCACGCGGCGGGGCCGGGCGCGCGCGGTCG
>VYXB01007503.1:153142-200290 GCA_013397135.1 Pachyramphus minor
GCGGCGCTGCGCGGCCCGCTCCGTGCGGGAGCCCCGGCGGCGCTGCCCCGCCGCGGCCGAGCGCGGCCCGGGGACCGAGAGTAACGGGGTGTGAAATGTGCCCTCGGAGTCATTCTGCAGAGTCACCTTTGCCTGAGCGCCCCTTGGCACGGAAACACATTTTTGCGTTTAAATAGCGTTAGTCCCATTGTTAAGAAGAGGGGGATGGAGGTCGTGCCTTAGGAAAGTAAAATAACTTGTCTCACAGCTTTCTGTGTTTCCCACACGTGGCGCGCGTTGCCCGCCAGGTTTAGGGGTGTGAGGCTGGTATTTCCACGCTTTTTCTTTCTTTTCCTGTCTGCTTTTTTTTTGTTTTGTTTTGTTTTTTTTCCTTTGGCCCAGAATTAAAGTAGCCCGGCCGTGGTTTTCAGCGACTGCAGCTGTGCTCTCTTTCACTAGATTGCAGTTACAGGAGATAGACCCGGGAGATCCTGCCTTCCACCATGGCTCAGTTTGGAGGACAGAAGAATCCCCCCTGGGCTACTCAGTTTACTGCCACCGCGGTGTCTCAGCCAGGTCAGTTTACATCTCTCACTGCTTGAACCCTGACTTCCAGGAGATTTGGAGATTCCAGAGGTGGCTGTGCACTTACCATCGGTACCGTGCTCATTTATTTAAGACCTGCTTCAGTGGTTAAAGTTGGGAGTTTTTCCGCACCATTGAGGCTTTAAAGGTCATTGCCTAATGACAAGGTTGTTGGTTTTGTTTGTTGTTAGGTTTTTTTAAGGGGTGATAAGTGAAATCCCGGGTAAATTGGTATGGATTTGGACAGTAAACAACATATCAAGTTACTCGTATCCCAAGATGTATAAATTAAATTACCTTTTATCAAATTACATCACTCTAGGTTAAATAATAACAGCACTAATAAGGCACTACAGATCTTTTTAAGTGCCGTCTCACTTTCGTTTCCAGGGCAGCCTAAATCAATGTTTACAAATTATTTTGCCTTTATTAATATATTGGATACACTTCACGCAGTGGAAAGTTCTCTGAAATTTGTTACTGTGGTGAGGAGGTTGGGTTTTTTTAATGCTAAATTAGGTCCCTATAACCAAATGCATTGCCCTAATAATGGGAGAGGGTTTCCTTGGATTTAGCTGGGAAGCCTTATTTCATGGCAGGCTACTGTATTTAAGAACTCAGCTGGCTCCATTTTCATTTTCTGTGTTGCCTGATGGCACAAAAAGTTTTGAGGCAAAAATTTTGGCCTTGTTGAAGAGGTGCCTTGCTAAAGGGTTGTGAGGTTTCTCCAGTTGCTCTGATTTGATATGCAGTTCAATGTCACACCTCCTTTGTCCCTGGCTTTCTGTCTGGGATCCTGGCATAGGTTGGGAATGCTTGGCATTCCTTGGAAGTGCATGTCTGGGGCAGGGGGGAAGAACACATCTTTCTCCTGGCTGTTTTCTTTGCCAAAGTGAATCCTCTGTCTCTAGTTTTTCCACTGGTCACTGATCCAATGACACTGTATCCTCAGGGAACGACTATCCCCTGTGTGTTTTATCCTTACTCTATCCCAGTGTGCCTTTTGTTATTCCTTCAAGCCTGTTCTGCCCTATTCCCTGCCTAAACTGTTGCTGTACCTAACAAGCTGCCCACAGGCAGTTTTTCACTGTTTCTCTGTATAGCTCACACTTCTCTTATCCAAATGGCACCATTCCTTAACAGCTGGAAAGAGTTGGCAGTGGGAACGTGGGAGAGACAGACTTTGGTTTCAGTTCTCCTGTGTGGCTGTGAGAGACGTTGGAGCAGTCAGAGCTGGACTGTTCCTGATGTGCTGGCTGATGTGACAGCTAATGAATCCAAAACAGGGCTGGGAGATGGAGGGCCAGCTCCTCGTCCTGTCTCAGAGGGAAAGATGCACAAACTTGCCAAGGGGAGCAGCTGGCAGTCATCCTACAGCTCACTGAGGGAGGACCAGGAGAGGGCTCTGGAGAAGAGCAGGATGGAGTGTACATCAAGTTCTTATCCACTGTCTTGTGCCTGTGGCTCTGCCCTTGGCCAGCCTGCTCTGGAGCCTCTTTAAATTAAATGAAGTGGAAAATGTAACTGGGATAGAACTGGTCAACATCCGTTGCTGTGAGATTTTTCACCTGCTCAATGAGGACATAGCTCCAGGGATTTTTAGCTGTTCATCTGATCCGGCAGCACCTGACTCAAACATGAGAGCCATTAAAGACCTATCTTCCTGTGCTAGTCCCACATTCCTTCACGTTCCCAGTGTGCTCTTCAGGCTGTAGTGTCTTATCTCTAGTATCCCTTGAAGGCCTTTAGCTCCCTGTGTCTTTTGCTGCAGTCCTTTCCCCTTGCTGTGTCTGCATCCTCTTTCTTCCCTGTCTGCACTGCTGAATCCAGTCCCTGGGATTCTACAGCCCAGCTCCTGTATTAGTATATACTTGTTCCCCTGCCTTTTTTATTGCTAGTTGTGACTGTGATTTGTAATCCAGAGTACTGCTGCTCACCCGTGTCTGCACCCAAGAAGTTGAGCATATTGGCTCACCCAGTGTTCATAAACTCATTTTTAAAAAACACAGTTACCCAAATGTTGATATATTTTCAGAGGTTTGGCCAAAGGTGTTACATGTGTTTATGCATGCCAGCTGTTTTTATCCCTCCGGTCAGGTTCCTTCTGCAAAGCATCGAGGTGCTTGGGAATGAGGGAAAGAGCTTTATTTTTATAACACAGGCAACGTGATAGAAAGCCTTTTCCTAAGCTGTCAGACGTGGTGAGTGACAGTGTTATAAACCCAGTCTGATCATTGCAAAAAGGTCATTTCAGGGTTGGGGGGTTGTGGTTTTATATTTTGGGGGTTTTGGGTTTTGTTTTTTTTTGATGTGTTGCTGATGTGTCAGCCATCCCTGGTGAAGAAGTAACTAAAGCTTTTAATTATTGAGGTGTGACATTCTGAGGTAGTTGTAGGGTGACATGCTGTGTAATGAAGGGTTCTGGGATCCCCTCAGGAGAGCTCACTCATTACTGTCAGTGCTCGTGGTATTAGAAGGGAAATGGGCAATTCCAGAAGCCAGCAGAGAGTGATGTGTGAAGAGAAACTCCTACACAGAACACAGGCAGTTTCTCTGGTCCTCCTCTCATGGGTTTGTGCATCACATGGCTAAAACCAGAATAAAGCCCCCGCCATGCTGCTTAAGCATTGTTAAAGCATAAATTAAATCATAACTTAAGTCATGCCTACTACAGAAAAGTACTTTAACTTGCATAATGAAATGCCTGCAAAGGAGAACCCGCTCCTCTTCTCTCAGCCATCTGTTTTTGGCACATCTTTGGTTTGTGTGGCAGTGCTTGCTGTGTGCTGTTGTCAGGGTTGTGATGAAAAGCCTGTTTTTATAGACGTGCAGAGCAGGGGAAGCCCCAGCTGTGTGCCATGTTCTGGCTGATCGGGGTGTTGCCTTTGCTGTATCATTGCACTGGAGTGAAGAAGGGTGCAGCTGGTGGAAGCTGAAGCGGCTGTAGCTCAGTATCCTGTTACTGCTGGTGGCAAAGTGCGAGAACAGGACAAGCGTGTGGTGGATCTCAAGCCTCTGAGGAAGAGTAGCTGATGCACAGCTTGCTGACCTGCTGTAAACAGATGTCCCATGACAAGTACTCTGAGCCCAGTTTCTAGTGTGTGCCTGTTGAAAGGAGTATTTTTGGAGTAGATTGTGTGGTGTTTGTACTGTGAGTGTGTTAAGGTTGAAGAAACTTGAACAGCCAAAGACCCACTCTCACGATTTCTGACAACTGTGAGAACTGTGCAGAGCCCTGCACAGGGTACTCCTTCACTGCAGCTCTAATAACTCTATGTCACCAAGGAGACAGATGTAGCTACATACTTTGAAGATGTTTCCCTAATTTTAAAAGATCTCTAGATTTTAGAAAGAGGAAGAGGGACTACTAAATACTGTCTTTGTGCTTGTTACAACAGAAATGTCTGTTACCTAAAAAGATGCTTGAGCTGCAGCATGGGACTCCTGTTTCTGTCCAAGCCCTTTCTCTGGCTGTGCCATGCAGTGTTGGGAAGTTGTTTGGACTGTGTTTGAAGGAAGGCATCTCCATCACCACTTACTGAGATCATTACAAATCCTGAGAATCCATTGTTTGTCACTGCACGTGCTTGTTGCCAGTAATAGTAATATGGCAGTCAGATGTCAGTCCCACACTCAGTCTGGGATTCATTCTCTGTCTCTTGTTTTTCTGTGTGATTTTTTCCCTTTTTTTTCCCTGTTTTTTCTTGGTTTTTTTTTTTTCTTTAAGCTAGTAATGCAAACTCAGTTCTTTAATTAATTGGAGCCTGTTTGACTGAGATGAGTACACAGATGAAAGGTAGTCCCATTAAACTCCTGGAATACTTCAGGGCAAAGCAGTAGGAACAACAGACAACTCTGAAAAACTTGTTACTACAGTTGCCCTCTGAGAGGATCTTGGCAGTTTTTCGTCTTTGCCCTTTTGTAGTAAGTTGATGTGCAGTGTTGCAGATGACAGATACCCAGTTAATGTTAAATGCTCAGAAAGTGACAGTAGAGATGGCAGAAAAGTTTTTTCTCGTTTTTCCTTAGCTGACAAAATGGGCTAAGGGTCTTAGAGTGGGCTGGGGATTGCATGAGATAATTATGGGTTATGCTGGAAGGGAAATTACCATAGTGAAACTGAAGAGCTGAATAACCCCAAGATCTGGATTTGGGAGTAAGCATTTTTGTGGGTACCCCTGGTACAAAAAGTAGGAGAAAGCGTGTGAAACTTGCTTTTGATCATGCTTCTCAACTCCATCCCCCTGTGCTGGAACATTAGAACAGCACATTAGACTGAGAGACAGTGGCTGGCACAGCCACACAGATTCAGAGGTGACAGCCTGGAGTGAGGTTCTGCACTAATGGGAATTTCTGCTCAGCATGTGGCAATAAGAGGAGAAAGATGAACATATTGGTTATTTGCCTCAAGTGAGCCAGCAAAGTAATGCAGCCAAGAGAAGGGGGAGTTGTCCCAGGATGCAGCAGCATTCTGAATTATGTTTAAAGTGTGTTTAAGGTGTGTTCCAGATGAGGGTGTGCTTCTGGATGGTCAAAAATGCACACTCAAATTGAAGGCAAGGAGGATCAAGAAAATGGAGGGTCTGTCATGAGAGAAGCTTCAGATTTTGTTTGCTGACTTCTAAAGAAATGCTAATGTTGGAATTTTCCAGCGGAAAAAAAAAATCATGAAATGCTGTACATTGCAGAATGCTTGATTTCACTCTTAAAATAGTATTACTTCCTGGAATAGTTACATGACAATATTTGATAATGATCATAGTGATTATTTTCACTTGCATATATAATTCTCCCACGTTTCATTCCAAAACTGTAAGTGCCATCCACTTGTTTTCTGACGACTGTGCTCTGCTGGAAGGAGCAGCGTGGTGGGGAGGATTGCTTTTCAGGAGCTGTTGAGTTGGATAGAGCATTTTTGTGTGTGTTATGGTGATGGATCACCAGCTACAACCAAAGTCTTACTGCATCCCTGGGTCAGGAGTTCAAGCTTCACTTCGCGTCAGTGAGAATAGTGTGGAGCGCCAACTCTGCAGGAATACTGTGAATCTGTTCTTCATTTAATTGTGCCTCTTTAATGGCTTTGAAAGAGAAAGAAACCCTGTTCCTCTTGAATGTTCCTCAGTTTGAGGATGGTTGGCTGACCTGTTTTTGCTGGCAGTGTGTTTCCCTGCCGAGTTTCTCTTTGGATTTATTTAAACATGTGGGCTAAACTGATAGCTTGATGAACTGATGTTTGATCATGCAGCTGCCAACAACTTTTTAAAAAAGTCCTGCCAAAAAGGGAGCAGGTTTCCAGGTATGTTTGCAGTTTTTCACTCAGATTTGCATTTTGCAGGGCTTTTTCTCCCCTAAAAGTTCTGTCTGTAAGTCTTAAGCATACCTGGTTCAGAAGCATACCCCGTGGATAGCTGCTCCTCATGATTTCCTCATGTTCTGTGGTGAATTAAGCTGGTATGACAGTAAAATAAACTAATCCTTCCTTCCAGGCAGTTTTGAGTCTGGGCAGAACAAACCCTTCCTAGTAAGAGCTGGAGAGAGCTTGACTTGGTCCCTGATTAAACTCCCTGTTGTTCCAAGGCCGTTCCTTCCCCACCAGCCCCCACTTGTCCGGCACCCAGCTCACGGGGACAGAGCCAGCACTGAGTGAAGTGAAGCCTTGTGTGGTTTCAGAGCACATGTTCCATAAACCTATGTTCCACAGCTTCTCTTACAGTAAAGATTTCTCTCACCTTCAGATAGAACGAAATGAATTAATTTACAGAACAGAGCAGCACCTTCATTTGGCTCCTCCAGAACCTGAATATGTTCAGGGAAGAAAACGGGGGGTGTGGGTCTGGGGGTGGGTGCAGGGGAGATGACAACTACTAGAGCTGTGCAGGCGATGGCAGCTCCAGAGAAGGAAATTGCAGTCTCTGTGCCTCTGCTGTGTTTTACTGCTGGTAAGTGAGTTTAGAAGAGAAACTATTGGGATGTGATCCTTTATCTTGAGTTTTGATTTGTCTGCATCTCCAGCTTGACTCGGGAGTACAGCACCACGTTCTGCCGTGTGGCTCTTGGGAACCTGGGCTGTGTGAGGCTGCTCCGAGTGCTCAGTGTGTGTGTTCCTTTGCAGCTGCCCTGGGAGTGCAGCAGCCCTCGCTGCTGGGAGCCTCTCCAACCATCTACACGCAGCAGACGGCGCTGGCAGCGGCAGGTCTGACCACACAGACCCCCACCAACTACCAGCTCACCCAAACTGCTGCTCTCCAGCAACAGGCTGCGGCTGCAGCAGCCGCCCTGCAGCAGGTAAATACACAGCAACAGCAAACACTGTAAACCAGTGGCTTTGGAAAGCTAAAGTACCTGGGAGAAAAGGAGAATGGGAAGTGGGGAACACTGCAGTGCAAACCAGTTTAAACAGCACTGGGATTGTAGGTTTAGAGCTACCAGTAGTTGTATTAGTCTGTGAAGGGGGGAATTTTGGCTGTGCAGGTGCTGACTTTCAGCTATGGAAAGCCCTTTGGGAGAAGTTTTGCTGCATCTAAACTGAGAATCTCAAGTATCTTCCATCAGTATATATATCCTCAATAGCATTTTGCATGATTTCATACTTTGCCCTAGATACTGTCTAAGTGTCAGGCTTAACAGGCATTGCAGACTTTAGCTAGAAAGAGGACTTCAGAGTCCCTCTAAAGGCTCAGAATATTTGTTATGAAAATAGTACATGTTGACATTATTAGTCATGTTTTGTGTTAGAGTTGTTAATTGTTAATAGTTTCTAAAACTTGCTAAGCAGATAACTTGTGTTTGGTATTACTGAGGTGATAATACTCCTGTTTATGAGATATTTTGCTTTTATCTGTTTCAGCAATATTCACAACCTCAGCAGACTCTCTATAGTGTACAGCAACAGGTTTGTCTGATTCTTACTGTGTACATCACAAATAACTTTAAAAATTATGTTGGTTGTGTGCCTTGTAGGATTTGTCTCCAAAATCATCCTCGTGTGGGAAGTTGTTAAAAGAAACCTAAGTAATATTTTTTTGTAGTAAATGAGAACTTGAAGTTCATAAACTTGGAAAGACCTATCCACAATGGAAACCTGCCTACATTCATGCAAAAAGGAATTTTTAAAAATATGTTCTCTTCCATATGTACATGATTCCTGCTAAACTTTGCTCTAAACAGGGCCGTGTATTTTAACTGCTGGAAAGATGCTGCCCAAAAAAAGTTCCTTTTTACATTTTGGGGTTTTTTTTAATAATCTTCAAACTTAAAAGGATCTTGCAAAAGAATAAAAGGACATGGAAATTATAGGCCTAAACTGCTTCAGCTGCCAAAATTTTTTTTGGTATTGCTATTAACTTTGAGTTCCAAAAAATCTAGCATTTCTGCTCACTGAATAAACCTGGATTATACAGCTTTAAAATTAACCCCATGAGCACAGTTTATGCATATGCAAACTGCTGAAATAACCAAACCCCAAAGGACTATTAACTGATTCAGGTTAAGCAAAAACTCTTACTTGTACAGAGGAGGTAAAATTGTACAATTTCCTTAAACATATAAAATTAATTTATAACTTTATTTATTTTAAGTTGCAGCAACCTCAGCAGACCCTTTTAACTCAGGTTAGTTTGGTTTTATTGTTTGGTCTTCATCCCCAAACACAGATAATGCAAGAGTGCAAATTTGTGACATCTTGGATACTTTAAACTGTAAAATGAACTAATATGAATGGACATTTTATTGGTACAGGTTTATTTTATCCAGATGTTAAAATATGCATAACCTTGGTTTCAAAAATGAACAGCAACCACTTTTCCTTAATCTTGAAGGGAATATATGTATTGATTATATTTTAATTTTTTTTCTTTGAACTTCAAGTGTCCAGTTGGTTTGGAGTTAAGTAACCTACAGGGAAAATCTTTCTCTTCTTTGTGAAGGAATTTAGGTTTTTTGTGTTAACAGTATGTGTATAGAGAGGTTTAAAAAGAATCTTGCTGAGCTTGACGGGTTTAAAGCACACAGCCATTTAACACACTGTAAGTTGCTCTGGTTCTGTTTGACTTGAACTTTTAAACAGGCTATAAAAACAAGGTCAAAATAGTTGACTTGATTTCACTATCTTACTATGTTCTGCTTTTGTAAGAAGGCAGGCACTGGAACTCCTGAGTCAGGGAAGGGCTGACTTTAACACTGCGGTTGGGATGGAAATGCAGAATGATCTCTAAGTGTATTTTCCTGGTAAAGTCAGGAATTTATCTCCTCTTCAGGCCCACAGTATTGGGTGCCTCTAAACAGTGATGCAGTCTTCATGTCTTTTTTCTGGACAGTGTGCATATTTTGAGGAGAGAAGGATAAACAAAGCCAGTCTTCATTCAAAGTAGGAAAGATGTTATCTTGGAAATAACAAAACCAACAGGCCTACAAAAAACCCCCAAAAACCTTCCACCTTCTGAAAAATCTCCGTTCAGAATAATTTCTGTAGGGTCCTTCTGAACTCCTGTGTCCGTGGCTAGAGGGCCTGTTCCTGGTGGGCTGCAGGATTGATGGGTTGCTGTGTTTGTTGCAGCCAGCGGTCGCGCTCCCGACCAGCCTGAGCCTGTCGACGCCGCAGCCTGCGGCCCAGATCACTGTGTCCTACCCAGCTCCCCGCTCCAGCCAGCAGCAGACACAGCCACAGAAGCAGCGTGTCTTCACTGGGGTGGTCACTAAACTGCATGATACTTTTGGCTTTGTGGATGAAGATGTCTTTTTCCAGCTTAGGTAAGCTGTACGTACGTGCCTGCAGCACCCTGACACCCTCGCTAAATCAAAGGTTTAGAGGGTTGCACTCTGATTCCGGGACTCCACTGATATGGGAGTAGTGAGTGTGTTGTTTTCTTTTCAACAATGAAAGTCAGATGGGCAGAGAAGTTCAGAAGTGCTGGGTCTGAGTTACTTCATGTCAGTTTTTGAATTTTCTTAGTACAAACCCCAGAGCTGGGAGACTCAGGGCATTACCTCCTTCTAGTAGGAAACTGCAGAAGTTGTGGATGATTAAAAGCATGAAACTTGTTACCTGCCTGTCTTAACTCAGTACTGTTTGGGGAACTTTTGCTTTTGGGCCAAAGACAGGGAATTATTAAGTTCCTGTGCATACACTGAACGAAAGCACTTCTGTTGAATTTGGGGGTAGATGCTCTTCCAATAAGCTCTTTTTAATAAACTTGGTCTGCTTTCTCCCAGCATTAAATATAACCTGCAGATGTAAAACTAGCTAAATAAGGCTCTCACAATATGTTTTCTGTAATGTTTGCAGTGCTGTTAAGGGAAAGACACCTCAGGTGGGTGACAGAGTTTTGGTAGAAGCTACTTACAATCCTAACATGCCATTCAAATGGAATGCACAAAGGGTACAGACACTTCCAAATCAGGTATGTGGGGTTACCCAGGGTCACCTGCAGTGACTGACTCTGGTTTAAGGTCGCTCACGACTCGTCTCTGTTGTGCTGCCAGAACCAGACCCAAGCCCAGCCGCTGCTGAAGACGCCCCCGGCCGTCCTTCAGCCCATTGCACAGCAGACATTCGGGGTCCAGGCACAGCCACAGCCACAGTCCCTGCTGCAGGCACAGATATCAGCAGCTTCCATCACACCTCTGCTGCAGACACAGCCTCAACCACTGCTGCAGCAGCCACAGCAGAAAGGTGCTCCTGCGATGCACACGTTTTGTGGGGGTGGCTCTGGTGCTTTGTGCGTGGTGGTTGGTTGTCAGTCAGAAGGCTGAAATAGTATGGAGGGGACTTTGTAAAATGTTCAGATTGAATACATCTCAAGTTATGTCAGGAATCACCTGGTTAGTGAAATCCCTATGTTAAGATTTCATAATCTGAAAGCAAAGTCAATGTCGTTTTTATTCATTCGCAGTTGAAAGTATTAATAGCAGTGCAGCCCTTCAGCATCTTCTGCAGTTCAGCAAAATCAGCTTTCACACAGTTGTGTTGTTAAAACTATTATTTCTTTGTTTATTTATTTCAATTAGCCAGATTGGCATTTGAGAGAAGAAACTGCCTAATGTGGCAAACCTAAAACAAAAATGGTTGTGGGGTTTCTTGAACTTTGAGTAACTGAGGAATCAGAAATAGAATTGATAATAAGATAATATTAAGGCCTGTCTTATCCACAGTAAAAGCAAGAGTAGAAGATCCTAAGCTATCACCTAAGCAGAATTGTTTTGGATAAATGCTTTCTATAGTCTAATTAGTCCTGGTTGTTCATTAGTGTTTAGTAGCGTTTGCTCCTTTTAAATGAGTCGATTAAATGTCTTAAGACAGCAAAAGTATGTGCTGAGGGATTGATGTAGCAGTATAATATATGGATTTAGGAATAACTTTCCAGGATGCCAGTTGTTTCTCCCAATGAATAGCCTCAAAAATAACTAAGATTTAGGTTTTCTTCAGTTCAATGAGTAGGTAGCATATGTCTCTTAATTTACTTTTCCAAGAAAAGGCTTAGCTATTTACTATGATAGCTTCTATGTGCTTAGCTTATATTAGCTTCCATCTTAAGAAGATGCTTTTAAACCAGTGTCACTTACTAAAGTCTCAGTTTGCAGCAGTGAAGAAAAGCTTAGGTCTTTTGAGACTTTTTGGGCAGGTATTAATAATTAGACTTAGTTGACTCCAGAGTTATTTTAGAAAACATACACAAGTGCAACAGGTATAAAGCAGCCACATTTGCAGCGTTTGTATAGTTGTGCACTGATCCTGTACATTGTTGTTTCAGGTGGTTTGTTGCAGCCTCCAGTTCGTCTGGTTTCACAGCCTCAACCAGCTCGAAGACTTGACCCCCCATCCCGATTTTCTGGGAGGAATGACCGAGGTGGAGACCCAATGCCAAACCGGAAAGATGACAGGAGGTGTGTAGACTAGACTGTGATCAAAGCATTCCATAAAGACCTGTTCTCACGCAGAGCTGAGCGGCTCCAGAGTGAGCCAGTGAGACACACAAGGGGCTTGATGTCAGATACTGGGGAAGAGTTCTTGCCTGTGTGTGAAATGAAGGGATTCCGTAATCAATGTGTGTTGTAGAGAGACTGTACTGAAACTTCTCTCCTTTTTGTGAGCCACCTCTGACAGGTCTGGCTTCCCTTGTGCTAGAAACCATTCTGTGTTACCAGCATGCAAAGCTGCTTGTCTCTTGTGTGCATTTTTTAAGTCGTGAGAGAGAGCGAGAGCGCCGCAGGTCCCGGGAGAGATCCCCGCAGAGGAAGCGCTCCAGGGAGAGGTCGCCCCGGCGGGAGAGGGAGAGGTCCCCTCGGAGACCCCGGCGTGTTGTCCCTCGCTACACGGTTCAGTTCTCCAAGTTCTCCTTGGACTGGTATGTTCACAGTGCCAGATGTTTACCCACATCTCCTTTAATCGTGGGCACAGGTCACTGGGAGCTGTGTCAGCACACGTGGGTAGTGGGAGGTAAATGATGGATTTGACTTGAAGGAAAGATCAGATATGTGATGGCTGAGAACCTCGTATGAGAAACTTGTTTGAGGTTCTGTGTTATTTTTGAATGCTGTTGCGAAATAGTTTTATAACCCTGTTTAATAAATATTGCCTAACATGCAGGCAACTTAATTGGAAGAGTGTTGTCTTTAAATTTAATCCATTACACTCTAACTTCAATATAGTGCTCTCGACATTTTTCATATGCAGTATCAAGTATACAGTGGTTGTATCTGCAATTATTACACCCCTAATTATGTGCTTTGTTAGAAGTTGCTTTATTGCTGTGTCTTCCAACCAATGCTGTTCGTTCCAGCCGGAGCTGTGATATGATGGAGCTGAGGAGGCGCTACCAGAACTTGTACATCCCAAGCGATTTCTTTGATGCTCAGTTCACGTGGGTGGATGCTTTTCCTATGTCTAGACCATTTCAGCTGGGAAACTACTGTAATTTCTACGTAATGCACAGAGAAGTGGATCCTATAGATAAGAACGCGGCTGTCCTTGACCCACCCGACGCTGATCACCTGTACAGTGCCAAGGTTTGTACAGGGCTCCACTGCTGTGGCTGTTCACCAGGGTGCAAAAGGGAGTACAGATGTACTGAAATATTCTACAGCTTTTTGAGCAAAAACTCTTCAGTAAAAAGCTGGTATGTAGAGCTCGAAGAGTCCCAACTGAAATTCAGTTTGTTTGTCCTGAATCTTGTGTTTACTGAGGGCTCTTCCAGTAGCAGTGATCTGGTTATAGGAAAGAAAGCCAGCTCCTGCAAGATCTCTGAATGATTTCTTAGGCAATGCAATCTGAATAGTTAATGGAGCCCTTTTCTTTTTTTCTTTAATGATACACAATTAGCAGTTTGTGTTACTCTCTTTAGTGATACCTCCTTTCTTCCCCTCCTCCCAATATTTATTGCTTTCTTTAAAGTAGATTGAGGTTATCTGAATGTCAAAATACATTCAAGGCTGTAACCATGTATGAAAGACCCCAGTATCAAACCTTTTTCCTAAAACCTGTTCCATTTGGAATTCCTTCCATGAAAATAGGTCTGAGATGTCTAGGTCAATCTGTTTAAGAAGAATTACCTGATACAGATAGGTTCAGAAACAACTGCCTTTAACCCCTGTGTTTCTGGAAGACTTAACTTACTTGCCTTCTGTGTAGAAAAACTTGAAGCCTTGTCTCAAAGAACAGACACACATTTTTTCAATCCATTTGTGCAGAGCAAGAATTGTCTTTCAGAAGGTTAAGCTTCAAAATATAGTCAGTAACTGAGAAGGAGCATCCTGGTCCATCATATAACCTGCTTAGGTTACAAAGTAGCCTTGTTAGATAATTTGTTAGATTAATGTGTTTGCAAGTTGTGGTCAGTGTTTACCAAGGCCGATGTGACTTCACCACAGGTGATGCTGATGGCCAGTCCCAGCATGGAGGATCTCTATCACAAGTCCTGTGCTCTGGCTGAAGATCCCCAAGAACTTCGGGATGGATTTCAGCATCCTGCTAGACTTGTAAAGGTAAATATGCTTCAATGCCAGGCACTTTTGGCAATTAAGGTTGGTTATGGAGCTTTACAACGTTTGACAGTAAGAGAGGAGCTTGTAGGCAGCTGACGGAAGGCTTCATCTTTTCCCTGCAGAGACCTAGTTTATATGTCAGTTCTTTTTCCATTTTAGAGGAGCTTGGTATTTACTGCTTTGTTCAACTTAATTCAACTCAAACAATTAACTTTTTTGGCTGTTTTTTACAAGCACTTAGTTGTTCTTGAAGGGCTCATCTGTGAAGAGAATACACATGAAGCAACAGTTAAGCAACCCTTATGTTAAGTGAAACTTAACTATTGCTGAACTGAACAACTGTAAGTGCTGTGGTGTTTCAGGGACACAGACTTGTTTTCCACTTACATTCTATCTTCTGGCAAGTGGGAATACTTCAGTTTACAGATACGATGCTCGTGTGGTCTACCTTTTGTAGTTTTTCTTTACCATTTTTAAGCAGGCACATCCATAATTGTCTACTGGATTTAAGACACCATTTAAATTAGTATCTGTCTTTTGTGTTCGAAAGCTTTTGGTTGCAAAGGAACAAACCTGTACCAATAAACGAACCTGATGGAAAATCTTGAAAGCAAGAATGAGTGATGATGTTTTAAACCTATTCCATTGCTGAAAAAATCTGTGGAAAAAAATAACTGAACTCTTTCTTGACTGATTTTCATTTTCAGGTTTCAAAATAACATGACGGTTTACTCACAGCTTTCAGTGTGTGTGTGTGCTATGAAATATTCTTTGCACTTTGGGAAAATGACTTTTTACCCCTGACAGGGGAACATTCAGAAGACTCTTTTTGTCTAGTTTTTAGTGGGTATGAAAGGCAAAGATGAAGCTATGGCTATTGGAGGACACTGGTCCCCATCACTGGATGGACCTGACCCAGAAAAGGACCCCTCGGTGCTGATAAAGACGGCTATTCGTTGTTGCAAGGCTCTGACAGGGATTGACTTAAGTGTGTGCACGCAATGGTAAGTACTGTACTGCAAAGCCAAGGGCATGTAGAAATACTTGTCTGTTACCAGGAGTTAAAAAGCAAAAGGAGGGGGAAAAAAAAAAAAAAGGCTGGGAAAACCTTTTTCCTTTGTCAGCTGCTCTTGGTAGTTCAAGTAAACTGCTCAAAGGATGTTTCTGTTTGGTAATAAGCTTGATTGGTTCCAACTGTGCTGATTACTGCATTAAGAACTAATTAAAAATTCTGGATTTATTTTGACATGTTATATTGTAATTTTTTTAATGAATGTGCGTTGAAAATATTTTTCATTTTGTGCATAGCTGGAGAGGATCGTCAAGAGAACTTCATTTCATTGTTCTTTTGTTATAAATAAATAGCCGCTCGTTACACAGCCATATTTTCTCTTGATGAGTTTCTGTCCTGTGTTAACACCCATTCTAGTTGTACTAATACCAGGAAATTCTATTGTATGCTAAATTTAAAGTGCCTCAGCAACTTCTATTTGCACATAAAACCTACATGTGCTAAACAACAAGTTGTACAAAAAGCATTCGGTTGGTTTTCCTCCTTTTCAGTCGTGACCCCTTTTTGCAAGTGTGCCGGAAGAGAAAATATGGCTTCCATAATTTTTTTCTTTAGATAAACTTCCAAGGTCTTGCAGCAAAGTTTCTTTACTTGATGTGCTACAAGTGATCTAGGCTCTTTAAAAATGTATTGTAGAATTTTTTTTCCAACATGCTTCTTCCCTTGCAACAGGTACCGTTTTGCAGAGATTCGCTACCATCGCCCTGAGGAGACCCACAAGGGGCGTACGGTTCCAGCTCATGTGGAGACAGTGGTTTTATTTTTCCCGGATGTTTGGCATTGCCTTCCCACCCGCTCAGAGTGGGAAACCCTCTCCCGAGGATACAAGCAGCAGCTGGTCGAGAAGCTTCAGGGTGAACGCAAGGAGGCTGATGGAGAACAGGCACTGAACGCTAATCCCTTTTTCTATTTCTGCTTCTCACAGGCACAGGAACACAGGCACAAAATGCACACCACATACTACACCACACACATACACAGGAGGAACATAACTGGTAACAATGACTGGTAAACCAGCTTTCAGCAGTGTAGCGAATGTTGGTTTTTATTTTTATTTCAGCTAGTTCACTAACTTTAAATGTGTGTGCTGATATCACAAGTGGAATTAAATTGTGCTTACGATGCGCAGAACATTTTTGATTGTAGACGTAGTTGCTGGAATCTGGGACCAGTTTTTGAGTGAGATGCAGTTTATGAATAGCTGTCTTTAAACATTTTGCCATTTTCTAAAACTTCTAAATTCTCTCTCGTGGCCAGTTCTAATTGTGATATTTGAAACTGAACAAGCACTAGTCTGAAACATCTGAATTTCAGGCCATGTGGCTGATCAACATCTTGGAATAAGGGAAGGTCTGACTGAACCAAGAGTAATTTGGGGGATTAAAAAATCTGGGGGAAGATCACACACTGTGTGGTTACTGGAGACCAGCAGTGTCTGTGTAACCCCAATATTCTTTGTGGTGTTGCTTATCACCCTTTTGTGTTCCACAGATCTGGCTTGTATTGGCTGAGTGGCACTGTGATCATTTATAAAGTGGTAGAATGTGTGTGTGAACTTGTCGAAATAATAACTTTAGGAGAAGACTGTCTGAAACAGTTGTGACCTTGCACAGATCAGCAACAGAATTTAAAAAATAACTGAAAAGCTTTCAAGCTTTCTGAATGATAATTTCCAAATTTTATTTGTCAGGATGAAGAGGAAAAGGATGATGGGGAAGCTAAGGAGATCTCCACACCTACGCACTGGTCTAAACTGGATCCAAAAACAATGAAGGTAACAAACACTTCTTAAAATTTGATTCCATGGTACTTTTTCACTTCTAAGGCATGACCTGGAATACAGCTGTAGCTGTAACCGAGGAAGAAAAACTTCAGTAGTGTTTTATCTTTGCTAATTTTATAGGTACTAGATGTGTATGCAAGAATGACTCTTGATTTTAATAAATGAATACAGCTAATTGAATGTGTTCTGAACTTTGTACAATTAAAGGACATCATGCATGATACTTTACTGGAAAACAGAAGTTCTGCAGTAATCAGCCAGATTACTACTTGCATTAAAAAATGTGGGGTCTAAAATACTTTGTTCATTTGAAAAAGCAGTAATTGTACAAAAACGTGTGTCAGGAGACATAATAAAAAGTTTTTCAAAAGGAATAATAATATTAAATTATTTTACTATGGTAAAATCCTTCCCCTTCCTCTGGCAAAGGTTCCTCAGAAAGGAGTTCTTGGAGGAAAAAACACCACTTTAAATGTAACACTCCTAGCAGTAAATATTAGTGTTTTTCAGGACATATTTTAAAAATACACTTGTCTTTTCAGTGCTGTTAATTTTTACTTTGCTTTCTCTGCTAACCAGATGTTTTGTGATGTCACTGCTTGATATTTGCCAGGTAAATGACCTTCGCAAAGAGTTAGAGAGTCGAACCCTGAGCTCCAAAGGACTGAAATCTCAGCTCATCGCTCGACTGACAAAGCAGCTCAAAGTAGAGGAGCAAAAAGAAGAGCAAAAGGAGCTAGAGAAGTCTGAGAAAGAAGAGGAAGAGGAGGAGGATAGGAAATCTGAAGATGACAAAGAGGTTAGGATTTGGACATAACTTGATTTAGGTCTTCTGAAGTACACATAAAATATTGTATTAAAAATTTGTATAAATATGTAAGTAAAAAAAGTATAGGAGTTTGTATCTGTTGAGTGTAATTAGTTGTGCTGGGATTTTGTAGTTCCTGGATAACTGCACTGGGAACTCTGGCTATAACTTGAGCTGCTGACTTGGAAAAAAGTCTTGACCAGTTTGAATTTCTTCATATAAGCCAAGTCAGCTGAAATGTGCAGCTGCACTTAGGGTGTCTAAATTAATGTTAGACCTTAAATGTAAGGAAAAATAAATCCCAGACTTCTGATAAAAACCACTCTCAAGAACAAGTGAACAGATTTAACAAAATCTTAACTTCTTAAAGCTACATGAAAAGCAGCTGCTTAGTTGTACTGGCTTCTGTGTCTCAGACAGTCCAACTTCTTCACATGGCTGATGGTTTGCTTGGGTTTGTTTTCCTTTATGAGGAAGCTTTAATTTTTGGTTTTGGATAAGCTTGCTGTGTGCTGAAGTTTCTCGGTTTGGCAGTTGGTAGTTGCAGTACAACTTAGTTGGTTTTGCTGTTCCACAAGGATAAACAAGATCTGTGCAGTAAGGCCAAAGCTCAACCACAGAGAAGGGGCAAAAATGTCTGCAGAGTGTTGTGCATTAGTTGCTTTTAAGCTGCCTTTTTGTGTGTTACCTGCTGAGCAATATGGGCTCATTGGAAAGGTTCTATCTCTGTAAACCTTGCTGAGGGAGCAAGGGCCACATGCTCGCTAATTCTGTCAGATGCTGCTGCCTTCTCCCACAGCTTGGATGTGTTTCATCCAGCTTGGGGTTTCTTGCCACAGCTTTCTTTAATACTGGAGGGGAGCTTTGATTGTGCTTCTTTAAAAAGCACAGGCTCTGCTGTGACTGCTTGCTGTATTCAGGAGACTTCAGTGTTTCTCTCCTGCCATCAGTAAGCTGGTGGCCTTTTACCTTTTGTAAGCTTCTGTTTCATTTGCATCAGTTGTATCTGTAGAGATTGCATTTCCCATAATCAAGAGTTGAGTAAATTGTCATCAAAGCCACTTTGGGTGTCTCTGGGGGAATGGTGTATGAAGCCTTTCCCTCCCCATGCAAGGAATCAACAGCTTGCTGTGCAGTACAGCTCTGTAACATCCAGGCTGAAACTTCAGCTGTGTAATGCAGTTTTGCCCCTTGCCAGGAAGAGGAGAGGAAGCGGCAGGAAGAGCTGGAACGTCAGCGGCGGGAGAGGCGCTACATCCTGCCCGACGAGCCGGCCATCATCGTGCACCCCAACTGGGCAGCCAAGAGCGGCAAGTTCGACTGCAGCATCATGTCCCTCAGCGTCCTCCTGGACTACAGGTTGGAGGATAATAAGGAACATTCCTTTGAGGTAACTCAGCTCCTTACAGTTGGCTGTTCTTGTTTCTTGGCAGTGTTTGAAATTGTTTAAGTTTCTGAGGGCACGGCAGAATAAAACTGAAGTGAGTTTGGTTTCTTTGTGCAACACCCATCATGGCTTACAATAGCAGTGTAATCACTGCCTGATATCCAAAAGGAAGGCACAGGTTTTCAAACATGGAATGGAGTTTGTAGGAAATGTGACATTACATAAAGTTCTGACCTGGTGAAAGTTGCTAAGATGGCACCTCATGGCTGTTTTATCAAAAATATAGACATTTTTAATACGTGTTTTAAAACTTCTTGTCAGTTCTCTTCTCATTCTTTTTTTTATGTGCAGGTGTCATTGTTTGCAGAACTCTTCAATGAAATGCTTCAGAGAGATTTTGGTGTCAGAATTTACAAAGCACTGATTTCTCTCCCAGAGAGAGAGGACAAAAAAGACAAGAAAAGCAAAAAAGATGATAGAAAAGAAAAAAAAGAAGAAAAAGATGATGAAACGGATGATCCAAAACCTAAGAGAAGAAAATCTGGAGATGATAAAGATAAGAAAGAAGACAGAGATGAAAAGAAGGTGTGCAGCTGGCTCGTATCTGTGCTGTCTGGATCAATACTAAACTGTTTCTATTTGAATTTTACATTATTGCTTTCAAAAACTCAGGTCTCGTAGTGTTAGTTAAATCGATTTGACTTCTTGTTCTGTTTAAATATTCTTCAATCATATTCAGTAATATGTAAGTTTTAGAGGTGTATTGGGAACATTTTAACATTAAACTCTGTCCCACAGATTTGTATCTGTGTTCTTGGCCTAGCAATCAAACAAACGCAAGTTTTGGATGTCTGGCAATGAGGCTTTTTTATTTGGCTGGTTTTTGATGCTGACCAGATAAATTTTTCTGACCTTTTGTTACAGAGGGAAGATAAAAGGAAAGATGATTCTAAAGACGAAGAAGAAACTGAAGATGACAATAATCAAGAAGAATATGATCCAATGGAGGCAGAGGATGCCGAAGACGAAGATGAAGGTATCTTGAACTATGAATTTTGTGACTCTCAGAAATTTTGTTTTTATTGCCACTGATTATGTTCTTTGAAGCTGGAGAACGCACTGGAAGTAGACAATTGAAAATTGCGTTTTTAGACTAATTCTGTTTTAGTAACTCGGACACGTTGCACGTCAGATGTAAGTACCTTTGTGTGAGGCACTGTGTGAACACAGTTGATGTGAAGTGGTGCTCTGAGTGAGGCATGCATATAGAAGTGGTTTTATTTTTTTCAGAATGCAGACCACTCGCAACTCCCATTGAAGTCAGTAGGAGATGTGAGTATTCAGCACCTCTGAAAAACCAAGCCACTTTTACGTGCCTAACTTCCTACTCCTCAGTTCTGGAACGTCATCCTGGCTTTGCTAGGACAGAGTGTAGTGTGGGGTGCTGTTTGGGTGGAGTTGTGTTTGCCTGAAGAAATAGGGGAAGGGTCTGGAGAGCTCTCCTGTCTCCAGTGAGCAGCAGTAGCCCCCTCTGCCTGCTGAGACATTCAGAGAGGTGTAAGACATCGTGTGTGCTTTTTGGTTTGTACTTTGGGGTAGTTGCTCTTCTGTGAGAGGCTTTGCTATGGGTTTTGAATGGTGTAGATACTGCAGTCCTAGCATTTGCAGTCCTAGCATTTGCAGTTGTATTTTTGGCAGAGTACTGCACCAGCCTTAAAAAATTGGTGCTAGTCTGTGGTTTCCAAAATAACTCCAATTTGCTTATAATTTGTCTGGGAGAGCACCCTGGGCTTTTGTGTTCTGTACAAGTGCTGCTGCTTCCCATAATCTGTCCTTGTGCCATTCCCAGTCAGAGTTGCTGAGAAACTCCAACAAGCCACGGAGGTGCAGGAGAAGGCGGTTGGTTCTCAGTGAAGGGTCAGTAAAATTAGCCAAGGGTTGTGATACGCAGTTTTTTCCAAAGTTTTCCTCACAAAAAAGGTGAGCATAAAGCTGAACTTGGCATGTGATTCTCTGACCCAAGGCTTGCACATAAGGTACAGAGCTGCATGTCATAATCCATCCCAGCAGTTGTCATATCCCTCTTTCTCTCTCCCAGTTTAGTTTTACTGTACTGTCCACCTTGGAACCAAAAACCTGCCATTTCTCATTCACATCTAAGAAGTGATGTGATCTGTAACTTCTTGGAGAATCTAACTCATGGGAACAGTAATATCTCACTCTGACATGAGTACAAACACATGCTTTTAATTAGATAGTTTTGGGGGGGGTTATTATATATAATATTTGAGAGTAAATAATACTGAATTTGGAACAACCATGGCTGAGTGCAGGCTCTGCCAAGCCTCATTAGGGAGAATTGAGGTAATTTTCTGCACACCACTTAAGTAGATGGTGATGTTGGCAGAACTCACTTTGGCCTCGTTAGCATTTGTTTCTGCTCTTCTATCCTGTGTGTGAAAGAAACATAGGGGGGAAATTATAAATGGCTGGTGTTACAAGGAGACTAGAGAAAAATGAGGATTTAACAGGGCTCACTTCAATGCCTTGGTTTTTTAATTGTTTTTCAGGGAAATACATTTCAGATGTTTGGGGGGTTATGTGGACTTTTTTAGTGGCCACATGTGTTTTGAGGTGATGGTTACATAACCATTTGCTGTGGGTATGTTGAATTTTCCTTCTGTTTTCCAGACCGGGATGAAGAGGAAATGAACAAACGGGAAGACAGAAGAGAGGGCAATAGGCACTGTAAAGAGAGGGCGTCTAAAGATAAAGTAATGAACACCTTTCTTAACAACTTCCTAGCCCTTGTTAGATGTGTCCTAATTACAGCTTAGCTTGATTTTTACTGTAAGACCTGTTTTTCACTTTGGAAACAGCTGTTGAGTAAATGCTTAAGGGGAGAAGGGATGTTTCCTATTGTATAATTTTATTATACATTGGCATGAACAAAAGGAAAGTGTCTCCCAGATATTCCTATCCATTGTGCTGTGTTTCTTTTAAATATTTAAAAGATTACCAGTCTTAAATAGTTTGGTTATATGTGATCTGAGTGGGGAAATGCTCATAATATTAATTACTCGACAGAAAGCAATGGTAAAATGAACAGAGAAATAACTTTTGTTAACTTTGAGAAGTTTATGTATTTTTTAGTAGATGATGAGGAAATGGTATTTTAACTGCCTAATGATCCCGTAATGGATTTTCTGTAGGAGAAAGACAAGACCCAGATGGTGACAGTTAACAGGGATCTCCTGATGGCTTTTGTTTACTTTGACCAAAGTCACTGTGGATACCTGCTGGAGAAGGACATGGAGGAGATCCTGTACACCCTTGGACTGCACCTGTCCCGTGCTCAGGTCTTGTATGGCACAGGAACACTGAAACTGTTACAGCACTGTTGTAAGGGGCACAGATGCAGTTCAGCTTCTGGAGGCTTTGCTTACATCCCTGGTCTCTGATGTTTATGTAGCCCCCCCATATTTACCCTGAAATACTAGTGTAATCTTTTTAAATGGTCTCAGAGTGAACAGGGGAAGTTTGCAGCTCTCAGTATGCCCATATTGTCTTTTGCCTCAAGTCCTGTTTCATCTTTGCCTTGTTTGTTTGCATTTTAAGCCCCAGTGTGTTAAGTTCAAAAAGCTGAGCAATTGCTCAAAGGTTTCCAAGTTAAAACATGCTTGTTTAAGTAAATATGATGCCTGTGTATTGTGTAACACTTATTTCTTCCCATGGCTGTGTTGTAGGTCAAGAAGCTGCTTAATAAAGTAGTGCTTCGAGAATCTTGCTTTTACAGAAGACTAACAGATACTTCTAAAGATGAAGAAAATCAGGAAGAGTCTGAAGAGCTACAGGAAGATATGTTAGGTGATATATTTTTTTTTTTTTTAATGACACAACTTCCAGAGAATTATCTTTGTGTGAACAGTGAGAGTTCTAAAGTACTTGCTTTCTTGCAGAAAATAATTGAGCCAGTTTGGAAAAGTAAATCTCCAGCATTTCATAAATTAAAATATTTTTGGCTTCCAAGATATCTTGTTGCATCTCTAGGGTAAATCCTAATCTCATGGAACAGGAAGGAGGGCAGAGGTTGATGTTGAATTTCAATGAACAGCATTTCTGGTTGTCAGTTTTGCGGTCAGGAGGATCAGAGCTGTAGAACAGAGCCTGAGTTTTGAAGGCAAATTACTGGAGAAAAGAGGCACAGAATGGTGTCATGAAAACAGGATGGTTTTTTGTGGGGGGAGTTGGGGTAAAGGACGAAGGAAGGAAATGTGAGGGATAGACCAGCAAACTTAAATCTGTATTTATTAGGCTGGCCACTAGAACTGCAGAAGTGGTTTAGTGACCGTTTCCTGACTCAATCCAACGCAGGGAACCGGTTGCTGCTGCCGTCCCCTGCCGTGAAGCAGGAGGCCAAGGCCGTGGAGGAGAACGTGGGGCTCATCGTGTACAACGGGGCCATGGTGGACGTGGGGAGCCTCCTGCAGAAGCTGGAGAAGAGCGAGAGGGTGCGGGCAGAGATCGAGCAGAAGCTGCAGCTGCTGGAGGAGAAAACAGGTGGGGCTGTACTGGGAAGGCAGCGCTGACAGAGACACTGAGGCTTTCTAAGGGGAGAAATCAGTTGGAGTGATACCTGTGATCTGAACTGTGCTTATTTGCTTGCCTGTTGGTTTTCTGTTTCCCAGGGCCTCTTAACTTGCACACCTCTTGTTGAGTACCATTGTTGTCATGCTTTAAAAAAGCCATTTATTTTATTCAAGACTTCCAAATGCAGTGAGAAATAATTATTATCAAATGGTAATGTGGTAATGCAGTGCAGTTCTTAAAGTTCTTTAAAATTACTATTTGGATGTTGGCATTAAATAGAATATTAAGATGCAAAGTGCACAGCATCGACAGTGACTTGACTTTCTTGTTTCTTCCCTTCCTAAGATGAGGATGAAAAAACTATACTACAGCTGGAGAACTCTAACAAAAGTCTGTCTGGAGAGCTCAAAGAAGTAAAAAAGGACCTTGGCCAACTGCAAGAAAATTTGAAGATCTCAGATGATAAAAAATTGCAGTTTGAGGGTCAGCTGAATAAGACAATCAAAAATTTAGCTACTGTTATGGATGAAATACAGAGTGTTCTTAAACAGGTTAGAGTTGTTTAATTCCATTTTTTATTACTGTATCCAACCTTCTGTTGACTAAATGATTAGTAACTAACTTCAAAATAAAAACCAAATTTGACATGAATTCAGAGCAGTAGTATCTTAACATATATGTGGAAGAAGCTCAATGTGGAATCAGTTTTTTAAAGGTAAAAAATTAAATGTGGGTTTCTTTCTCAGCTTGCAACACGTGTTCCTGACTGATATGTTTTTAAAAATGCATAGATATTAATGTAAATCTCAAACCATTTCACTGTTTTCCTGTTCTGATCTTGTCCATCCCCAGAGGCCCAAATCTGCCCCTCCCTGTTTGATTGGTGGGCAGTACTTTGTCAGGGCAGAACTCAAGTATTTCAGCATGTGAGAGTATCTCAGTAAAATGAGTTGAAAGCAAACCACATAACACTGCAGAGCATTTCTGCCTCTCAGTTGGTTGTAATAAACTGGGAGAGGGAACCCAGTTCACAAAGTCTTTAAAGCTGACATCAAACAGTGTCTGTCTTACGCTGCTTTACAGCTCACAGGAGAAATACCACTTCCACAACTCATGTCATATCCTCTCCCGGTTTTTCTTTTCAAGGATATGGTGAAGACCGAAGATAAAGATCAGAAATCCAAAGAAAATGGAGCAAACGTATGATAAACTGCTGCTTTAGAGAAGAATGGTGTTACATAATGTAATATAAATCATGATACCAGAATGTATGGGAAGTGATGCATGTTTGATTTTTAGTAGTATAAATATCCTAGTTCCAAAAGATGTACAAAGTTTTATGAATGTGAGTGTCTGCTCCTGAAGATTGCTTGTAATTCTTAGCATTCAATTTGAGACACTCCTCGAGTGAAAATAATTTTGCATTGCAAAAAGTTTTAGGATGAACTTTGTTATAGTTTTAACCCTAATAAAGTTCATCAACGTTAATGAACAGTAGCAAGTATTTAATTACCAAATGTTTTTCATTGAGGTCTAGTGAAATCAAAATTTTCATTATTTATAGACTTGCCATTTTTAGGTTTTTGTCTTTTTTTCGGTCTAATTAGTCTTTTTAAATTCAAAAATCACAAAATAGCATGCTGCTTAATTTTAAAAGTAAAGATTTTTTTTTTAAAAAAGCTTCTTGGATTTTTTGTTTGTTTTCACTTTCACAACTTTTTTTTTTCCCTTCCAAATATAACTTTCTTCCCCAAAGCTGCTTGTATTAAAGCCTCATAATATACAGTAGTTCAGATGAGTTAAGAAAGCAATAGAAACCTGCCGAAACACTGGTAGGATTGTGAGATTTATATGAAAATACATGGGTCTGTTTTAAATGTATGTCATTTGTGTTCATTAAATTGTTCTTCTTTTTGGATTAATAGATATACTCCTTTTTAATTACAAATGCAGTTGTATTAAGATGTATGGTTGGGTACCAGGCCAGTAGATGTCAGAGTAATGCCTTACATGGAGCAAAAGCTGCCAGTGGAGACCACCTTGGATTAAATTTGGACTTGTTTGTTAATGGGTTGAGTCCAGCCAAAGACTGGATGCCCAGTAGCAGTGCTGGGGGTGGTGGGAATGGCTGAGGGGGCCTTTCTTTGTGTTCACAGGTCACAAGAGAGTGACACTTAAAATGTCCTGTGACATGGTTGTCAAAGGCAAGGTTTGGCACAGGATGTCAAATAGGAGCAGTTGTATTCTGGTGCGACTTCCAGGAAAATTAATGGGTTTGAAGGTTGGAATGGAAGTGTTTTCTTACAGAAATGGTTAATTTTAGCAGATCTTTGCTTTTTTAGCCTAGATGTCCTAGGTTACTAAATACCTGTTAGGAGAGTCCAAGTGCCATAATATGTATGAATAACCTACATGGAAACTCATGTAGCTTTAATGAGATACACATTAAAATGCCTGAATTTATGTTCAAAAGAGTCTAAGCTGGTGCTTTTATCACTTACCTTTCTTGGCTCTTTTGGAGCTAGACAAGTGAAATATCTTTTTGTTAAAGTAACATGCATAAGCTCATTCATCTCAGCTGAGTCACTACAGAATATCTGAACTGTTCACACGTAGGAAATATTATAAAAACACTAATTGTTGTATATAAGTACACAGAAAATGCATGCTTTAAGAATTGGGAGGTAACATCTCAGTGACTGAATGGGGATGAGGATTGACTTTATCTTCTGAAAAGCATTATCTGTGGTGTATAGATGGTGTTAACAAATTCTTTTGTAATCAAATTCTATTTTTCACCTTGACCTTTGTACAGGTTGTTGACAGCATGTTTAATTTTGGACGTTGAGCACCATTTATTTAAATGGATTTGAAAGAATTGCGTTTGAAATACTTTATTCATGATTTTCAGCAGTAGTGGTGAACATACAGGAAAAGGAGTCCAGAATTTGAGAGAATATCATTTTAGGCATATTGAAATGTCTGAAATACTGTGTTGGGGTATTTGTACCCTCAGCTGCTGAGCTGAAAGCAGTTATTACAATAGGTGGGCCTGATTTGGTGTTTCAGTAGGGGCCCTGTGAGACAGTTGCTGCAGTGATACAGATTTTTACAATATTTAACAAAAAAAGGTATTTGTTAGAATAACTAATCTTTCTCTATATTGCTTTGATGTAATAGTGTTTCAGATACTATGTACAGTCTGCGTTTATGCTGGAAAGGAAATGGAATTGATAAAGAATAAAGGAAAAAAAAACCAAGCAGTTTTACAGCCTAAGCAGAGCTTGACCAGTCTCCTGAAGCACAAATAATCTGAGGAAGAACAGGCATCTCTGCAGCCTGTTTTTACTGCTGGACCAAACAGCACAAGGTTCTGTATGACCCACACTGATGCTGTGCATTAGCTGCAGCCTCCTGGTAATATTCCCAGAAATATAACTAAGTCTTAAGAAAATTGAGTAGAGTGTCATTAAGGAGGTTTGGAGAAGCAATCTTTTGTCAGCTTTGACTTTAAAAGTTTTTGCATTTCATGTCCACACTTCCCACCTCCTGGTCTTTTGTTACATACCAGTTGCTGGCAAAAGGCAGCCTAAGCTGGGTCTTACTCTGCCTCAGCATCCCATTTGTTTGGACTTTTTAAACCCTCACAGATGCCCTGCAGCAAGGAGGAAATCCCAGCCTGCCTTGTTCTGCAGAGAAAGCCCTGTTACAGCAGGCCTGTAAATGGAGTCTGGTCTCTGGTTATAGATTATTTCCCTCCCTTCTCTTTTTAATAAGGGTAAATGAATGAGCTGAAGCCTTACAAAGTGATTCCCAGCCCAGTGGGTGTCTGTGGATGAGGCTGGGAAGAAGGCTCCAGGTGTTACATGTGCATGCCAACTGACCTGGAATAAAAGAGGCTCTCTGAGCCCCTTTGCTGTTGCTGGGGCAGTGAAAAGGCACAAGTCTGTAGTTCCATTGCTGCACAGCAGCAGTGGCAAGTGGACCAACAGGGAATTCCTGCCAGGTTTCTGTGGAGGTGAGGATTGCATATGGGAAGTGGAGCTGCTGCCAGCACTGCTTGTGTGTCCTGCCATGCTGAAACCCCCAATGTTTAGTGACTCACCCAGTGCCTGGTGCCTGGACACTGCTGCTCAGTGGCCTCTGGATTGCACAGTGACTTCCCAGCTCTTGATTTGTCCAGTGTCCTCTGGCTCAGCCTGGGATGCCCTGAAGTAACAACAGAGAAGTTGGAATTTTCTGTCTGGTGTCTGTGGGTTTCCACAGATCCAGCCCTTACAATTGTTTGTGTCTAACGTTATAAAGCCTAGTCCTTTAACATAACTGGTTTTTTCACTGTTTTAACTTTAATGCTTTGAGAGACAGGAATGGTTTCCAGTCCATCTTTCTGCTGAGTAATGTGCTGCATGAATACCTGTTTGGACTTAATGTAACACAGTTAACTTCCACTGACAGTTTTACCAGAAATGTGCACAAAACGTGGGTTTTCTCTTTCCTCTCTGTAATTTTTGTGTACCCAGGTGAGGTTCTTACCTTGAATGCATTTGTTCAGTTTATATTTAAAAATATAAAAGCTAAAATTATTCATTTTGAGTGACTGAGTCTTCCAGCCAGCAGTGGATTGCAAAATGTGTAGGTAGCACAGTCACTACCTGTAATGCTGATATTTTCCAGAAAGCAGAAATGGGTCAAGTAGAAATTCAACTGGGATTTGGGTATTGCTGAGAAGTGTGACAAGAAAAATGGCATAAATAATGAACACTTCTACTCAGCTCTCAAAACTTCCAGTGTTTTCCCACCAAACTGTTATGTTTCTGCATTCTGGGTTTCACTGATGTATTGCACAAAAGTGGTTACAGTAAAAAGCTCTAATAACAAAAAGCATTGCTTTCAAGTAAAACCAACTTCCCTGTTATTTATTCATCCTCTGTATAATCCACAGCATCACAAGACAGAGTATAAGCTTAGAGTTTTGGAACACACCAAATACCACCTGACATCGTGTGTTTTGTAGTTGTTGTGTTTAGGAAAGTTGCTTTTGAATTTCTAGGTGTCTAATGCCTTAATTTGTCTTGAAAACATGACACTGCAGTCTTATGCTGCTTTTGCTTCCTTGTATCCTGCTGGGTTAAAATTGCTGTCTCGAACAGGTGAGTTCTAAGTTGTGTGAGGATTCAGGCCAAGTGCCCTGCAGTGTGTGTTTTCTGCTGTTCCTTTGCAGGGGTGATTCAGTGATCCTGCAAGCTGTTGGATGTAGGCAAGTATCAGTTCAGCTCTCTTCATCCTTCTCTAAAATGACAGCCACACAGTGGTGCCGAGTAGATTGGTTTGTTGCATCCTGCAGTTTGATTTTTGGGGGTTTTTTTGGTGCAGATTTTGGTAAGCCATGTCCCAGTGGGGTGAGGTCTGATCTTTTCTTTTTGGGGGCAAGTGATATGATCTGTGTGGTACCTCTAAGTCCCTTCTCTCTTGCATTCCGGAGTCTTTCACCTCACCAGGCACTGGAGTGTTGTGGTGATCTTTTGGGACAAGGATGCAATGATAACCCTGTGAGGGGATTCTGAATATTCAAAGAAATGGGTTGAGCAGCATTCCCAAAGTTGTTTTGACAGGCAAATTCACTGTTTTCCCCTTAATCTAATGAGGGGCTCTAGTGAAAGGATCCTGTTGACTGAGTAATTGTTCACATTTCATCAGGAACAAACAGCTGGGGAAAGGGGCAGAAGGGAGAGGAGGAAGAAATGCAAAGAATTCCAGCCTGAAATCCTCCAACTACTTTTCAGGAGATATTTACAAGCGCTAATTTGCTTTATTGTTTGCTTGCAACCTTTTTAGTGGTATACAGAAGGATTTGTTTGTCTGTTGGGGTTTTTTCCCTGTACTGCTTAAATCTTTCTGGTTTTCCTGCTGCAAAATCATCCAGTTCCATTCCTGTTTTTTTCATGCAAGGGGCAGGAACAGCTGGAGAACACCAACCTGCCTTTTTGGTCCCTTTTTAGCAGGGCTGGATGGCAGCCAGCAGATCAGCATCTGGAAAAGCAGAAAAGCTGCCACATGTAGTGCTGTAGAACTGTGCAGCTGGAGGTTTGAGAGCAATGCTGCTCTGAAAAAACACCTGTCTTGCAGACTGACTGTGGAACATCCACTGCATATGTGCAGAGGACCAGTTGAAGGAGAGTGGGCAGCTTTCCCTAGAAGTATAATGGGCGTGCTGGGTGGGGAGATGAGTTGTTCCACTTTAAGCTTGGCTCTAATAAGAAACCAGAATTTTGGAGGTTCTCTTAACCCTCTGGGAAGACTCCTTCCTGTCTCACAGGGCATCTGTGTCTGCATCTCCTGTGAAAGACTGGCATTTTCAGCTTGTCTCCTGATGCCTTGTTTTACCAAAGTACTATTCAAGCGGGTTAAAATGATAAGTACCTAATATTAAATGTAACTGTTAGAACATTCATGTTACAAGTAGTAAAATCTTGGGGAAGGGGTTCCAAATGCAACTTGACAGTATTTGTAAATAGAGAAAAGGTTATACTTGTCAGGTATCTCCTCTGATATAAGGCAGCCACCTATAATGTGACTAAACAGATGAAAGTGAGGATTAGCTGCTTACCACTACTGAACCTGATTTTTCTGCCTTAATGTCCTTCCTGATATCAAGCTGATAATCTCTTTTTTTTTTTTGGGCGGGGGGAGGTTGGGGGTTTTTGGAGTTGGTGGTGTCTTCATTATACATATCATATATATAGAGGAGAAATAGATGATCTTTGGTACTGGGACACATATAGGTGGCAGCATATTTATAAATCCTCAGACTACCCATGGGATCCAGTAAGATGCTTTAGGGCATTTGGGGAGGGAATACAATCATGTACACTAATTGTGATCCATGGACAAAAGTGGAATTTGTAGTGTGATCTTTGGGTAGCGGTAGCTCCGAATAGGTAGGATTGACAAGGGGTGGCTGTGCAGATGTTCAGAGCAGTGAATTCGTTCTGTTACCTGCTGTGTTTTAAAGTAAAGGAAAATGAATCCACTTGAGGTCTTATTATCAATGAAGATGGTTGGGGGAAAAATTATTCTAATGCAACAGGCAATTTAAGAACCTACAAAAATTCCCTAAAGAACGCCCTAAATTGGACACAACATCCCCCTGTGATCTCCAGGCTCTAAAGCAAGCAGAGCAGAGCTTACCTTGTCTCGGGGTTTTTTCCCAGCGAATGGGGGGATGCTCTGCAGCACAGAACGAGCTCTGTAAGTGCCGTGGAAAACGTACAGGGCAGGGCTAAAGCGTGGCCCGGGCCTCTGCACCGGTGTCTCCTGTGCCCGCTCCGCAGCGCTTCGTGCAAGTGTAACCTGAGACAGGGCAAGAGCCCTGGTTCTGGGGAGAGGGGAGGGAGGCTTTTGTCTCGGGAAATCTTAGCTGGAGCCCTGCAGTGTCCCTGGAGTTACTCGCTTTCACCGGGACGCTGCTCTCGTCCCGGCGGGAGCCCCTGGGTGCTCGCAGAGCTGTTTCCAGCCGTGGTCTGAGCTGCCGCAGCAGCTGAAGTACCAACCTCAGGACAGGGAGCTCCTGCCTGTGGCATTCGGTGACTAGCGGTGTAAATCCCGTCAGGCACGACTCCTGGTGGCGGGAAAGCGAGAGCAAACAGGGCAGCGCCAGCACAGCTCTGCCCGGAGACACAGCCTTGGACACTCGGGCAGGCCGGGACTCAAGTGGAGCCAGTGGTGCCCTGGTGAGGCACTGCTCCCCGAGAAGGGGCACTCGGGATTTAGGGAAAGCGTGGCAGCAGCAGGTGCCGCCTGGTTTCGGTGTTTGGCCGCGGGTCGCGTTCCCTGGAGGAAGGGGCTGCATAAAACGCGTCCGAGACGGACACCGCAATGAACGGGGAGGCTCATTGGGAAGACTAAATTAGTTTAATTCTTCGTGGATGTTTTAAAGCAAAGATGATGCATAGGAAAAAACGCTGTGGCTGGATGTTCTGGATGGTGTCAGCACAAAGATTCCTGTGAGGAAGAGCCACAGAGCCGCCGCTCCCGGAGAAGGTAAAGGCGGAGGGCCCGACCCCGCGGGTGGGTGACGGTGTCGGGAGGGAAGGCACTGACCCCCTAATGCGGATGGGATCGTCTGCAGGCAGCAGCTGCTTCGAGTCCCAATTCCTCTGGAAGTGTTCTCCCCGAAAAACAAAACGCGGCCCTACCAAGTGCTCTGTTAAATCTTTTCTAAAAATTTATAAAAGTGAAAAGGATGGAAGATCATCAGGTAGAAAAGAAGAAACTAGGCTCAGACACGTTCTAGTTGCTACCTTAAACATGTAGCTATTCACGCTAGATATTTAGAAGATGAGAATTTTGCAGATGACATATTGTAGCGCTGCCTTGTTTCCCGCAGCACTTGAATTTATTAATGTCCATGGGATACACAGAGAACATGCACTCAGATCTGTCAGGTTAGTTACAGGTCTGTAACAACAATGACAGACAACCGAAGGAAGTTTTTGAGTAATTTTAACTAGTTCATCCTGGTGAATATTTAGCCATCACTTTAATTTGCTGCCTGCGGTTAGTTCACATTCGATTAATTGTTCTAGTGACCTCTGCAGCCTAATGAGGCTGGGCTCCAATGAAGGGCTTGGTCTATAGATAAAGTACAGCGGGATTATCGGGTGTTCTTAATGCAAATTTGCCACGAAAGTCCCCTGAAATGTGACTGCAGAACACACCCACCAGCATGACAATCATGGTGGGTCACAAGCCGAGCAGTTGCAATTTCTGCTCCTGGTAGTGACTGCTGCCTCACAACTCTCCAGTTCTCCCTCGGGGCACTGGTTTTGGGCAGTAAATCCCTTTGCTGTTTGCAGCTGCCCGACGGCAGCTGCAAACAGCAAAGGGATTTACTACCCAAAAAAAAACCCATCATTTTTTTGAAAACTTGAGCAATGATCTGTTTCAAAAATTTCAACAGGAAAATTTCTGATGTCTAGCCTGTGTTATCCTTGGCCAGCTCAACCTCTTTATGTTTCTCTTATCTGGCTTAGTTTAAATCACGGTTTTTTTTCTCTCTCTTTCTGGTATTTACCCTTCTTTCTCAATAATTTGTATAGAATAGCCACTCCCTGTTGCAGCCCCATTTTCTGACTAGAAAATTGATCTCTTAATTCAGTCTCATTTCTTGGGCACTCTGATAACTTCACCAAACTGGTAACATCTGCTCCAGCTGGAGCTCATCTTCCCTGATCACAAAGGAGCCTGCTGACCTCTTAACTCATTCCAAAAGAGGTATTTTAAGGAAGAACAGTGATTTACTTACTGGTCTCATCTAAAAAGCAACAACATCTCTAGGTACGTTGGGAATGATTCCAAGTTAACTTTTGTATCACTGATGAAAAGTGGTAAGTTATTGCTGGTTCCCTGGGGATGATTTAGAGAGCTTAATTCCTTTGGTTTTTACCTCCTTGCTTCCTAGTAACCTTTTTTTTCTGCAGCATAGCATGGCTGGTTGAATACAAATGTAAATTACTTTGGGAGATTAGTTAGATTATTTCCCCTATCATCCCGCCTCTTGCTGCAGTAACACCCAGAGTTAGAGGTCTCTCTTTTGTCTCTGGAAATGTCACTTTTTCAAACAATCGATGTTGGAGCCATGTTTTCACGATTTTACTTCCATTTCTGGAAGCCTAACTGAAACGAATTTTCAATTGGCATGTCTTTATTTAGGTAATTTGCTGATTAAAATGGATGTATTCTGTGCCTTCTCTTCCAAAAGTTACCATAAGGGCCATTTTCTTCTCTGAATGACTTTTCTCCCATTTCTTATGTGTGTTTGGCTTTAGAAAATACAATTAAACAATTAAAATGCAAGGGACAGTGTTTTCTTGGGGTATGGTTTTTTGAAAGGAATTGACAATATTTAAAAATTAAGTCACTGGTATTACATTTGCTGCCTTTAGCTTACACGGAGAGAGATATGACTGCTTTTTTAATCTACCTGCTCTCATGTTACTGTTTGCAATAACGAGAACTCCTCACTCTGTATCTCAAAGAGCTTTCCTGGCTATGGCTCCTCATCAGAAGGCACCGTGGTCCCACAGATCGTTGTGTTACTCTTTATCCCAGCAGTTCAAAGGAGGTTTTTTCTAGAGGAACGTACTGGGACACGGGACATCCTGGCTTTACACCATAGACTACACAGTCACTGATGTTGGTCACCAGAACTTTAATCAAATAGAGGGAAAACTCATTCCCAAAAGCTTATAAATAGCACAAACTGCCCTGCTGTATTTATTCCCAGATAAAATCCAGAATGTCTTTCTCTTCCCTTCCGATAGGAATCTCACGGGGTGCGTGGTACACGCAGGACTGGGTAAGAGCTTTTATGTTCTCCTTGGGAGATGGGGAGAGAAAATCATAGCAATTAAGATTAAGAGGGTGAGCCAGGGGCTCATTTAAAACACCTTTGCTCTTGATCTGGTAACTGAGCAGACAGTCAGAATGCTAATATCTCTCTGTGGGACCATCTCCTGTGCTTAGCTGAGCTGTTCAGCCAATTGTTCACCAAACGAGGGGCAAACTGCTCCCTCCCACCTTTCCTGCCCAGCCCGGGGGTATCCATGCAGGGCAGGTGCTGGCAGGGGAGCGGGGGGCTCTGAGCTGAGATTAGGTACTATTGCAAATACTCGATTTGAGGGCACTGACCTCCAGAGCCTTTGTAGAGAGAAACGGGGGTGATAGTCCAGGGGAATGCATCTCAGTAGCTGCTTGCTTGTTGTCCTTGGTCATCCTGACTGTGATCTCAGCCTGCCTTCTCTCGTGACACCAGCGTTTTCCGTGTGCCTGAATGGCCTGGCTCCATTTTTGTAGTTCCTATCGAGTAGAAGAGAAAATATCGAATTGAAACATTTTTGCTTGGCCTTTAGGGGCTGAATTTGCTGACGGTTCAGCACCTCTGTTGCAGGGCTACAAATTATTCACAAGGAAAGCTAAGAAAGCCCTGCCCTTTCCAGTTAGGCCGAGGCTGCAGGTTGGAAATTTATCCACTTGGAAAATATCCTATTGAAGAGTGACAATGAAGGGACAGTAGTTTCCTGTGAAGTGCCAAGTTTTATCCGTTTTTGCTAGAGGTATTGACCAAACTGGAATGAGATCAGACAAGGAATTGTTTTGTGCATTTGGCAGAGTGATCTGACAGGTCTGGCTCCTCGCTTCCCTTTTCCTTGTGTGAGTATCCCACAGCACTTAGGAGAAGAGAAGAGCTCAGAGCAGCAGCTAAAAAATGGGCAGAGAACGCACAGGAACACACAGCTTTAATGAGGCTGTGGATGTGCCTCATGAGATTCCTTTCTTTTGGAGTCCCTTTCTTCCAGGGTCTTTCATCCTGTCCTACAAACAGGGGCGTAGGCTTGCAAGTCAAAGGAGAATCATTTTGTACTTCAATGGTGCTGGCTTCTGTGAAGTGTAACTCACAGCATGCTTCACAGTGGAATGTTTGGGATTATTTAGAATTCTGTGCCTTTTTATTTTTATCAGGCCTGAAAAGAGTGGATGACCTAAAATGGTGCTTTGTTGTGCACTGCCGTGTATAGGCTGAAGAACAGGAAGAATAGTTTTTTTAATTATTTTATCATCAAACAGTACTTTTAAAGTTATTTTCCGTAAGGTACCTGATTCAGAACTTACTAACTTGCATATTCTGTTGTGATTGGGTTTTTCTGGTTATCACAGTTCCAGTGGTGACTCTGTTGATGTGTTTTCAGGAGGAAAAAAGGAAGAAAACCCTTGTGCTTTTTGAAAGACCTTTTTATCTACCTTGCTATTATTTGATAATTTATTTAACTCTATCTGTGTAATTACTACCTAAAACTTACACTATTTCATGATATTTAGTGCTTAATTTTAGCTGGCATTCAGCCCTTACCAGTGACTTCAGATGAGATGATAGCCCTGCACATTTAATGCATTTCCATATAAAATTCTTACTAAGTTATTGATCCTGTAGTAGTATATTTCTCAGTAGTATATTTGTTGTGCTTACCCTAAATGCTCTGTTCAAACTGCTGATTGAACTCACAGCAGCAAGGTCCAAGGGACTGACATTATATAAAATCCTGGTGTGTTTAACAGATCTGCTCAGACTGAATTCCCTGAAAGGTGTCACATCTAAAAGTATTTGTGCATGTGTTTTTTTTCACTGATCCAGCAAGTAGTCTGTTTACAGATACCACTGAAAAAAAGTGTATAATTTTTTTCTTTTCTTGTAATAAGCTCCATTCAGTTTCATTTACTCTGAATTTCTCTAAAAATAATCTCTAACCAGGTTAGTAGTGAAGGACCTGATGTGTATCATGTATTTCTTGGTGCTGAACACTTTCAGCAGTAAAACCTTTTGCTGTCGTCTTTTGAGTGAGAAAAAAATTCAAGAAAATTGGCTGAGCTGTGCTACATCCTCAGTCTTTTGAATCCTTGCACCTTGAATCCTGAAAGGCAGATCTTTACTGCCTCAATGCTCTTTTAGGATAAGGGTAATTTAAACAGGGCTAATTTTTTTCTCTGTCTAAGTCAGAAACAACAACAGTTTGCATTAAATATCATGTAGTTAAGAAATAAATTGGATTAATTAGTGGTGTTTTTGTTGTGGCCTTTGATACAGTTTCAGAATCAGAGACTTCCTATCAAGGCTAGTTTTAGCTTTTTCTGTAGTCCATCTTGTTTTAGGACATGTCCACTGCACCACTGCGGAGAGCACCAGCTCTGACAACGAGCCCGTGCACGTGGAGTTCAGTCATGGGAAAAAAATTATGAATACAGTAGTTATTTATTGAAGAGTCAAAGAAAAGCCAATAGTTTTCCCATGTGGATGCTGTTTTGCATGGCATGAGGTAAGTGCAACCTTTTCTTTAACTTGGTTGTAGCCCCATGGAACCTCTTAGCTCATCAAAGGAGCCCTTGCATTGGGTTACTCAAAGCAGGGTGGCCGAGGTGGGAGGGGAGAGGGGCTGTGGGAGGCACAGGTACCTGTGTCCAACTGAACCATAGGAGTGCAGCATTCCTTTGTTTCTGGGAGCCTGTCCCACCTCCTGCTCAAAGCAGGGTCAGCTGTGGGATCAGGGCAGGTTGCTCTGGGATTGGTTCAGTCACAGCTTGGAAAACCTGCTGCACAGCTGTGCTGCCCATAAAGGTGCAGAGGGTTTCCTTATGGCAGCCTGAACCTCTCCCGTTCCAAGGGATGCCAGCTGGCTTTCATGGAAAAAAGTTTGGGAACTGTGGACTTAAGTCCTGGAGTCCAGACTAGGGCTGTTTAATCTGCAGTGTCCAGAAACTCCTCTGAGAACTCCTATGGTGGTAAAGATGCTGCTTTTCATTTCTAAACTGGTTCTTCATTTTGGTTTATTTTTTTCCCTTTGGGCCATAAATTCCAGCCTAATGAAAGGGTACAGAAACTTATTTTCTAGCATAGGGAACATCTTTAAAGCTGGATATCCACTTAGGGAGAGTGGAAGGAAAAGTAGCCCTTCGCATACATCAACATCATGAGTTCCCAGGCAGGTGTGAAGTTGCCCATATTAAAGCTTTGTTCTCAGCTGAACGAAAACCCTCCCTGCAGTGGGATTTGTAAGGAGATCTGAGCTCCTGCCCTCACTCCAAGCCAGGGCCTGGGTCTAAGGGAAGGTACAACTCCACAAGTTTTCTGGCAGCTGCTTCTGTAGAGGGTGGGGTTTGGGCTGGAGTTGCCTGGGAGTGAGTTGCACACAACAGCTGTCACAATTTGCTGGAAACCCTCTGCAGGGAACCCTGTTCTCTTTTGAGCAGCTCTGTGGGTGCTGTTCCTCTAAAAGACCAGTGTGTGACTTCCCTTGGCTGGGGTAGACGTGAGCTGAGAAAGGGAGTGTGCAAAGTGAATTTTGGTCCATTCTGGGGAGGGGGAGCACGGCCATCTTACTCCCCAGTCTGTAGCTTTGTGTTGTACACCCTTTGTGGCTGCCTCTTATGTGACAGCACGTTTCCAGGCAAAGGAGGAAGCCTTGGAAATACTGAGTAGCTGGAGCTGACCTTTAGCTGTACAGGCACAGGAATGCACAACTTAGTCCTGATGGTTTTGTGGTGAGTCCCTCACTGCATGGGTAAGCACCCAACCGAAGGGTGGAACAAAGGGTGGGACATTCAAGAGCTATTGGGATGTCTGAGATTCATTGCAGAAGAGAAGACATAGCTGGGAGCAAGGAAAAGGCAGAGCAGTGTTAGTGGAGTGATGCCAGGATTGTGAAGGGGATTTTTTTGACCAGGCCAAATGGAAAAGATGTCAAATTCCTGTAGCAGTGCACGGCAGCACCTCAGGACAGTTAAAGGAGCCAGAGGCGTTGCCAGCGATTTGTTTATTCCTATTCTGTTGTTTGGCTCTGTGGTGGTCATTGATGGTTTTGCAGCTTGCTTGGGACTGGGTTATATTTTTGGGTTATTTGTATCTCCTTGCAATGAAGTTTTTGAATCCATCTGTCCTTTATGATCAAGCCTGACACTGAATGCTGAAATGGTTAAATATGACCTTCCTTGCCATGTGTTGGTGACCTTAACTGACACTGGATAGTTTTGTTTCTGTCTTTGAGAGTTGTACAAAATAACTGAACAACAGATATTGTTTGCCTGTTCCTGAGAGCTTTTTTTTCAGTAACAGATTAAACGTGGTACAAAATTTGACAATTCTGATGCAATTGAACTATTTACTCTTTGCTTCAGTAAAAGGATGTTTCTGAAAAGCAGGACCTAGTACACAGCATTCACAATAAAATAGTTTCTCTGTTATATACTTACAATTGAAAATGTTTTAATCTTAACTGTCTTTATAACTTACATAGAAATTCTATTCTTTAACAAGGACACATCTTGTAAAATCTTCATTAACGTTTGATAAGGGGTTTGCTGCAGTTCCCAGCTTTCTATGACGTTAACTTTTTATTCCTTAAAACTCTTTAACGTGATTTTGGCTATAAAATGTGACCATGACAAACCCTATTCTTTAGAAAAGCAGAAGCCTTGCAGTTGTAGCAGAACTGGGCTTGCTTACAGTTTTCCTGGTGCACTTCTGCAAAAAGTGAATTACATCAAACACACCAGGGCTCTCATGCACAGGCACAGGATCTGTGGCATCTTCTGTATAATCGATTCCAAGACAGATTTTTCCAGCTACACTACAGAAAACACAATCCTCTATTTCCACCTGCTGTGTCTTCTCTGCCTCAACAGACCTTTTTTTTTCCTTGATTTGCATTGGGTTTTTTTCCTGCAATGGATTTACTCCTAGCCCTTTCTTTTCCTGTAAATAGTTTACCTGAACTTTAAAGAAGTAAATCGAGTGCTGTTGTAACAAATGCCTCTCTGTTCAGTTCCCCAGATCTGGCCTGGTTTCCACCCAGATAAAACTTGTATGTAATTTTTTTAAGAGGCAGAAGATGCAAAAGTTCTGCAATTCTTAAACAACTCAGTGAAAAATGGTAATGCTCACATTACAGAGATGGAACAAAAAATCACTTTGTGCTAGTCAAGAATACCCAGAGGCTTTTCTGTGCCTGAGCTTTGTTACCCAATGCTCATATTACAGATGACTGTGAGTGATAAGTGCTCCAAAAGGGCGTTGTTGGGTTTTAGGTGTCGGGGTAATGAGCAGAGTTTGAATAGGGCAGAGCAAGCTGAAGGATAACAACACCGGAGTGCTGTGAGCTGCCTGGATTGGCCTTGGCGAATGGATTCTGCAGGAGCTGGGAGCTGACAGGGAACGGTGCTGGATTGAAACCGTGTCAGTTTTAAACAGGTTTAAACCAGTTCCTGGGCTGCTGAGAGGTACCTCGCACACACGCTGTAAGCAAGGCCTTCCTAAGGCTGTGGAGAAGGCAGGAAGATGGTTGGCATCAGGTGATTTGTGTAGGGAAGGGGGCAGGGGATTCTGCAGGGGCTTTTTGAGCTGGGTTCAATGAGCCTGGAATTCTGGTGATGGACCATCAGGCACAAGTCCTTTAGCCTGCTCCAGGAGCAAATCTCAGGGATGCAGCTTTTATGTATTTCCAACAAACTTGGGAGAACATTTGAGATGCAACAATGGTTATTTAGCTGTGGACAGTAAAGACCAGTTTTTAACCAGAACTTGATAGACACTTGTAGGGTGCTGCTGGGCCTTTTCCCACACTGCTGATCAATGCTGCCAGTGATCTAATTCTTGCTTTCACTATTTCAGCCTTGATTTCAAAGTCTGGAGGGAGTGATATCTAATATTCACGTTGTTAGCACGTGTGCACTATTGATCTGCAACAATCATTTTAGACGTGTGTTTTTAGATTTGTTTTTATTTCCTTCAGTTATCAACCTGGCTTTTGCTTAATGCTTTAAATAATTATTCTGAAATGGCCTTCTCTGAATGGTGACATTGGATTTGAGATCTGTATCTGTGAGACAGATAGAGACAATGACAGCAAGATAATAATAAAGGTAATGAATATATTTTGATTACACTTGGCATTTTCCTCCTCAGCAGTCTGGTGCTCTGCAGGAACAAACTGGCAGCAGGGTGTGCCTACAGCAGAGACTTCAGACAGCAAACCATTCTCAGGAGTCATTCCTGAATGCTGATGGTCTTTCCCATACAAAGAGAGAGCTTGCAATGGTTTCTGCACCTTCAGGGAGTTTCCTAGCAACATCCCTGAGGAAGCTGTGTGCCAGGATTTTTGTTCCGAGTGCTTTTTGTTGAATATAGCAGCAGCTGTAAAACAAAGGTCAAGAGCAGTTTAAGCTCTTCAAAGCGCTGTTGCGTTTTCATTTACTTGGAGAGATGTTTGTGTTGTAGTTTTCTGCCCGAAGGATAAATATCGAATTACAATGTCATCAATAAACAATCGCAGTTTAGTTTAAACGGAGGACGTGACTTTATCTAAAATGTTCCTTCTTTCTCGCGGCAAAATTCCTGTCAGCATTTAGCGCTGGGGGTCGCCTCGTGAGCAGGAGACCCTGCTGTCTTGTGCCTGCTCCAGCACACCCACAGGCTCTTTGTGCAGCACCTGGCACGGGAACACACCGATGCTCTCATTAAAACAAAGAAGAAGGGTTTGGGATTTTTGTCTGGGACCTCAGGTGAGTCCATGCTTTGCCATTAACAAGTTTCCGGGACAATACTTATTTCAGCTCCATCACTGCCCGGTGCTGTGTCAGAAGCTCTTGCCGGGCTTGTCCTTGCTGGCCCTGCCCTCTCGTGAAGGGTTCAGGGCAGGTTTACCTGTGCTGGGGTGCAGGACTAGGACCCTCTCCAGCCCTCTGGGCAGGGATTGCAGAGTTCCTGGGGAAGCTGACCCAGCTCTCAGCCCCTCCAAGCTCCTGCTTTCATCACCCAGAACAGGGACAATGTTTCTCTCTCTTACAGGAGAGATGGTGATGCAGCCTAAAAAATGCACTCGGTTGTAATAAATTTTTGCTCTCTGCCCAGTCTCCTTTTTTCTCTTGTGTTCTGACTTGGTGACAACATTTTTTGCTTGGGGTATTGGATGTTGACTTTTCTTCATTAGGTACTTGGAGAAATATAGGTTCTGCATGGTTTAACATGTAAGCAGTTGTCTAAAAAGTCAGTAGCCATCAGAAATAATTCTCTCTCAGCTCCCTGTTTGTTAATGTAAATGATGGCTTTGGCTGGAATTTAACACCAAACAAACCAATGTGCTTAAGGTAACCTTCTGTTTCCTTCATTACAAAGGCTCTTGAGAAGTGCTACAACCACTTCCCTTCTCTGAGAAATATTGTCAAGTAGCCTGCTGAAGAAAATCAGCTGAGGATAAGGTGTTTTGAGACAACACAGGAAATTTCCAGTGAAAATCTGTCACAGCTAATTGAAAAAATGGAACACTGTTCCATTCAAAGAGTTTTCTTCTCTTTCAGGTGATGTGGCCCCTGTCCTCATGAATCCTCTCTTGCAGTCATGCTCCATTTCTCTGGCACAAGGAATATGTTGTACCATATCAGACATGAACGCAGATCATGTGATGGTGACACAGGAAACTTTAGTGGAGCAATTAGTGAAAAATTATCCAGGTAATGTGTTGGTTTCTCCCTGCTTTTAAAAGTGGCTGTATCATCAAGCTTGAGTTTCTGATACTGGACAAGGGATCACTGAATGCCTACAAGCAAAGCTGGCAAGAGGAAGGAATATAAATGAACAGACAACTGATAGAACACAGGAATGTGCAAACTACTCAATCTGTGCGTCACCAGCACTGTCTTCAGTGTAATCCTTTTCCCCTTTTATAATAAATCTTCTTTGAGAACAAGAGGGAATTGAATTCAGTAACATGTTGAGAGTATGCCCTTTCTAGAGGATGGGAAAGCATAGAAGTGGTATTTAGACTGTGTGTCAGATTCCAGAGACTCCAAGTCCTCCTTCAGGAGACAGGAACACAGCTGACTTTGACTGCAAAGGGACTGGGTAGGTGTTTGCTATCAAAAACCATAACCAGCCTCGAATTTGGGGTTGTTGGTGAAATTCCAGCCCCTTCCTTCCTAAAAGCAAATTACTTCCACTAAATGAGCTTTAGTCCCTTTCTTCTGATGGGGTAGCAGCCACTTCCCTTAAATGCTGCATTTTCTTTACAACTGAAAAATTTCCCTTAGGTCTGCAATACTGAAGTGCTTGTGAGACTTTGTAAAGGCTCAGTGTGGCCCTCTCAGGAGGCTGCTTTGTTAGATACTGAGCTGTTTCTTTTGAGTCCTCTTAACCTTACAACTGTGTAAACATTACAGGCTGATCTGCTAGGCATTCTCACCAGTGGGAAAAATGTCAGTGCAACCCCACAAATTGGCTCAGACCCCCACCAGGAACACAATGTAGTCCACATGTGTACTGAGACAAGCACAGGGCAGCGTTTTTAGGTCACCCAGCACTCTCAAAGTTTGTAGGGACTGAATGTATTTCTTGCTATATTTTCACCTTGCTGGAAGTTTTCATTCCTGTGGCAGGAGATCAGCTGTGACTAGAGTAAGGACTGGGTGACACCTGATGGAAACCCAGTAGCTGAGATCATCCTCAGTGAGGTAATAAATTCTCATCTGACCAAATTATAGCAGGAGCTTCAGATTTTAAAAGTGGCTGTATCATCAAGCTTGAGTTTCTGATACTGGAGATACTCTCCCTTCAGAGAGAGGGATAAAAGAAATTGTTAAATAACATGCCAGGAGGGAAATGCTTTGAACAAGACATTGTTTGCTTTGTACCTGGCAGAAGATCTCTCTCACAATCATCACATCCTGACAGACACAGAAAACACCCTTGCTTACTTGAGGAGCACATACTGAGCTCTCTGTCACCACTGCTGCAGTCACAGCCCAAAATACAGCTGGCCTTTACCTAAAGGCTTTGGGTGTTCCATGTTCAGTTCCTTCCAGGTCTGTTGTATGTAAGTTCCTTTTTGGCCAGCACCTGTTTTAATTGAAAGCCTATTTCTGATTTGAAATATCTGTCTCTTCGTTGTAGGCATTGCAGTTCCCTCCCACAGTATCTTATATAATATCCTTGGCACTCTAATTAAGGAAAGGAAGATCTATCATACAGGAGAAGGATACTTCATTGTCACTCCCAACACATACTTTATCAACAATAAGGCCACAGAAGACAACAGAAGGGTCCTGTTGGAGGACAGTTGTTGCTGTTCAGCACCTTCCATCACTTACCTGGTAAACATTAAGCACTGTGCAAACCTCATGAAAGAAAACATTCCTACAATATCCTGTTACAGATCCTGCCATTGTTTCCCTGTCCAAAATATGCTCTGTGAACAAAGACATTGGCAGCTACTGAACCATGAACCTAAGGGGAAGAAAGACTGCAGTGACTTGAAGCCTTCAATTGAAACTCAAGGGATCTGCACATCTGCTGAAAATCATGCCTGGGGCACCATCAAATCCCTGACATCTGTGAAAGCAAAGTTGAAAAGCAAAAGGTTTGGCCTTGGCCTTTTCTGGAGAAGTTTTTCTAAAAAAGAAAAACACAAGAAGGAGTACTCCACTTTTTCAGCCCAGTTTCCTCCCAGGGAGTGGCCAGTAAGGGATGAAGATGACTTGGACAATATTCCACGTGATATTGAACATGAAATCATCAAGCGTATTAACCCTACTCTTACCGTTGATAATTTGATTAAACACACAATGTTAATGCAGAAGCTCGAGGAGCAGAAAAAATACACCAGTAAAGAGAAAAAATACATCAGTAATGGTACCTCAGCTGAGGTGTCAGGAGTCAGGCAAAACCATCTTTCAAAGGTTTGTATTCAAAAGGCACAGAGTAAAACAGCAAAACACACCAGGAAAACCAAACCAAAGGAAGAGAAGCAGATGAGCAGAAGCAGAAGGACATCTCCCATATGGGAGCTGACATCCCAAAATGTGCAAGTGGAAGAGAGCCTTTCACCGTCTGTCAGAAACCAAGAGCCCCCTGCTGAAGCAGTGCAGTCCCCTGTGTTCTATAAAAAGCAGATTACAAATCCTTTCCAGGCTCTGCCATGGAGACGCAGCTTCTACGCACGGGGACACCGAGGTGTCATCAGCAGTCACCTGAAGAGCCGGGCACGGGGGCAAGGAAGGGCTTCACACAGGCCCTCAGCCTCCTGGAGACCCTCTGGCTACAAAACTGAGCAGCTGCCTGACAGAGCTCAGCAAAACCACCCACTCCATGCTCACAGGTCCTGTGACCAACTCCAGAAAGGCAGCTTAAGTGAAAACCGTAGCTGTCTGCAAGGCAGCAATCTGCAAATAGACAATAAAAGTAAATACTTTATGGAGAGTAGTATTTCTGAGGAAAACACCTATGGGAGAACATTAAAAAAAAGTCCTAGGGATATTAAAAAGTCCCCTTGCTTCTACACTGAACATGGTAGTGTGTGCAAAGAAGATACAAAGCTTTTATTCTGTCTGAAAGATGAGCATTGCAGAGGCAAAGCTGTTGGTGTAGGTGAGTTATTAGATCAAACAGCAAATGAATTTGAAAATGTCCATCTTTCAAATCATACAGCCAATGTTAACCTGGTCAAAAAAAAAGGTGTGAAATGCAGACAAAAGACTGATAAAAAGAGTGAGTTTACATTTAACTATGACTGTGCCAGCCATCATGGGGCAATGAAGCTGGAAAGCGAGGGATTTACTGATAACTGCCACCTTCAGAACCAAAAAGGACACGATGGGGACACCTGTAACCTGCTGTGTCTGGGTGACAGTTCTGAGGACCATGAGCCATGTCATCCCCTGCCTCCTGGCCAGGCCTTTTCAGACACAGGAGACTGGAGTGCAGCTGTGTCCCTAAAATCCTGTAAGGTTAGTAACAGTCCCACCCAGTACAACACAACTGTAAGTAAGTGTGACTCTGGAGAGCATGGATATAAGAGAAGTGGAAGCTTTGCAGAGTCAACTGATGGCTTAAAAGAGCACCCCAAACCAGACTCCACAGAAGAAAGCTGGTTGTGCAGTCAGGTTCTCCCAAGAGGTCACAGAAAGGCTGAAGGATTGGGCCTCCCTGAGTGTGGGAAGGCCCCAGACGCTGACACCGGGCACAACTTCCCCCCTGAGGTGGGAGGAGGAGGAGGAGTGGCACCCTGTGCTTTGGGCTCCCAGAGCAAAGAGGGAAACCTTCTGGGTTCTTCTGTGATCTCAGGACAGAAACACTCAGAAGGGACAGAAAGCCCCAGCATTACAGGAGACAGTGGAATTGACTCACCAAGGTAAGCAAACACATGTAACTAAAGTAATTTTACTTTCAAATTGACCATCAGATTTAGGCAGAAATGCTGCTGTGAATCATAACCCCCCCCCCTTTCCTAACAACAAAATTCTTATTATCTTTTAAAACATCAGTGTTAGGACCCAGAAATACTCAAACTGTATAGTTTTTCACATGAACATTCTTTCTAAATCAGTTAGACAGATGCTGCTGTTTATACTTTGCACGAGGCAAGAGAACAGTATGAACTCTGCCTTGCAGGTGGAGATGGCCAAGGGCAGACACACCAAGAAACCTTATGTTTGATAAACTCGGTGTTAAACACAGTGTTTGATAAACTCCTGCTAGAAGGCAGGTTCAGCTCACATAGATGTTGCCATATGACATTACAGATACTGTTACAGTTTGTGCAGCTGTAGAGGAAGAATAAAAGGTGCTGTATAAAGGTGTCTAATCCAAATTTAAAGTAGAAAACACCATCTGACTTGCTAACAATTGACAGAGAATGTGTACAGTGCCTGAGCTACAAGCTTCTGCTTCCTCTCACAGTGTACATGTTGCCTGTAACTGTGCTTGAAAAATCCCTTAATGGAAAGCAAGTTGATATGAAACAATTTTTTACAGAGTTGTACGTGGAGAAGGCCTACAAAACTGTTAACTAAATTGGCTAGAACATTCTGAGGGCAAAAATCACATCCATCTTTTAATAGCAACACATATTCTTAATATCTTTAATGACTGGTATTTATTTAGACCATTTGAGTCTTCCTTAGATGTGTACTGTCACCTTGAGAAGCCAGTATTTGAAGGAACAAATCACATACTACAGTTTCTAAGGAAATTCTGCTGATTTTAAAATTTTCCCTTAAGCAGCTTTTGGCTGTGCACTCTTTCAAACACAGTCCCTGTGTGTTACTTGGACACAAGCAATACATGACTAAAACTTGAAATCTTTAGTAAAATGTATTTCAGAGGGTCATTTTGACTGTTTGTACTGATGCCATCTGTGGTACCAGAAGCTAGGCCAACTCAGTTCCTGGAATGTGAAATCTGACCTCTAATAATTCTGTTATTTTAGATGGACTGAAAAGAAGATGAAGCTTTCTGCCAAATTCTGAAATCATAAATAATAATGTGAAGAGGAGGACAAGCGGAAGGACATTTGCAACAAAATTCCTCGTTACATCTAACCCCGGTCATGAATACTTGATTCTTTTTTAATGAGCTTGGTAAAGTTTCCCTTTGTAACAAGGTAACCAATCCTGCAAATGCAGCCAGTCACATCTGTCTCTAAATCAAAGCTATTAGTTCGGACTTTTGACCATAGTATGTGAGAGCTCATGTGTATTTTGCTTGCACTCATCTTTAATTATTCTTTGTGTCCCTGTGATAATAAAAATGAGAACTGGCAGCCTTCATTCAGACCACACCACTGACCTGGAAAGGGTTTGTGTTGCTCTAGTAGGAACTGGAGTTGGACAGGGCTGTTTTACACTGTAATTCTGGGAAGGGTTTCCTACCTATGGCACAGAAATGAGAGCGCGCTTCATCTTCCCTGCTGGGAAGCAAAGCAAACGAACTAGACATGTACGTGGTTCCTACAAAAATTCCTGCAATCCCAAGGCTCTCTCACCGCGTCCTGCAGAGCTCTCCGCTGTGCTCCTCCATCTACTCGGTGTGTTTGTATCTGGCAAGCAGGATTTGGTCTTTGCAAACGAAAACGTGCTGGTGCAGTGGCATCGCTTTGGGAGAAGCCCCGCTCTGCTCCCGAACACCTCCTTCCTTGAGGAATCAACACCCTGGTGGGCCGGCAGGATCCCCCCACAGCTTCGTAAGACTCATTTTGACTTCTTAGACCTGATTTTTCCCTTAGGTATGACCAGACTATGCTGGGCTCATGTTGCTGATCACCACAGGTGTGTGGTCCTTTTAAGTCTAAGAGGCATTTGTTCATTCCGCCTTACATTAGGCTCTTAGCTACCGGACACGTGTGCGGATAGTTACAGAGACTAAAAGTCACGCGGCCCCAAAGCTGGCGGAGCTATGGCTGAGGGCGGGGCCTGTGAGGCGATGACGGCACTGGGGCCACAGGGAGGAGCCGGGCCGAGCCCTCATGGCGGCCCGTCATGGCGGCCGCACCCTCAGGGCGCGCAAGGGCCGCCGGGGGTTGGAGTCCGCCCGTTGCCCCCCGGGGCGCGCCGGGAGTTGTGGTCCCGCCGCGGAGGCCGCGGGCGATTGGCTG
>VYXB01007503.1:200663-212330 GCA_013397135.1 Pachyramphus minor
CAGTAACTAGAACGTGCGCTCCAAGGTTTAACTGTTCCGCGCTCTCCTCCCTGTTCCCTGTCCTTGGATCCACGAGCGTGTGTTTTCATTTGCTCTGTGCCTTGCCAGAAGGAAAAGAAAGAGAAGAAATCTAAACGCCGGGACAAGTTTCAGAGGGGGAAGGCTCCAACAGATGAAAGCGAGGAATCGGATGAGGAGGTTTATACCCCAAAAGTCAAGAAGTCGAAGGGTGTCAGTAAACAGAACGGTCATGCGAGAGAAGAAAGCCTTGAGAAACCGAAATTGGCTTCCTTAAGCAGCAAATCCTCCCGCAGGAGCCGGCAAAGCAGTTCTAGTGAGACGTCGAGTGACAGCGAGAGCGAGAGTGAGCAGGAGCAGGTAAAGCCAGCGATTGAGTTTAGTTAGGTGGTGTGTGCAGCTTACAAGTCCTGTCTTGCAACAAGGCCAAATTTAGGTTGCCTTTGCCCCCCCCCCCAATCAGCAGAAAGTGCTGTAAATTTTCAGCGTCTAAAGCTACTTGAATTGTCCATCGATTATTTGCAAAAATTTTGAGTTAAGAAAGTCCTGAAGTTCCAGATGAGTGCATCAGGGTTTCCTCACTTCAGCAGTGTGTCAGCGTTGGCAGACACACGTGTTGCAGTGAGACAGAACTTTGATATGATTCAGCATTGTTAGGTCCTGGGGTTGTTGGGGTGTCTTGTGCAGAGCCAGGGGTTACACTTGGTGATCCTTGTGGGTGCCTTCCAACTAAGGATATTCTACCATTCTAATTCAGAGTTTTCAGAGGTTTGGTTTGGGTGTTTTGCATTTACTATGCTGTTGGATATGAAACAGTTTTCACTTACAGATCACTTGCTAACTTTGTCCAGCTTCAAGGTATGATGGTAAACCAAAGAAGACCCTTTAGCTGCGATGCTGTCACTTAAGTGTGTGACACCAGTGCCTGTGCTGTTACCTTGTATTTCCTGACAGTCACATGATACTCATGTGGAATCTTACCCAAATTATTCTTTACCCAATAGGAGCTGACTGGCGAACAGAAAGAGGGGGCTTTCTCCAATTTTTCTATTTCCAAAGAAACTGTCCAGCTTCTTCAAGGTAAAAAAAACACCCCTCAGTGATCTCTGTCATGTGTTTTTATGCCCAGTGTATTGGATCAGTGAGCTCTGAGGTGTGCTCTGCTCATGCATATGCAAGCAGGGGGGCTGTGCAGGAGGCAGGGATTGCCTGCTCTACATACACCTTGGAACACAGACTTTCCTGTTTGCAGTGTTGCCCAGCCCAGCTTTTACAGTAGATGACATAAGCTAAGGGAAAAAAAAAATCAGTGATGTGCGAGAATTTTTCAATTAGAGATTATTTTGGTGTGAATAAAGGAAAACCAGTTACATTTAGTGTCTTTGATGTTAGGTTGTACGTGACTTAGTGTGAATTAAAGAGAAGCATAGAAGGGGTTTTGAGATATGTATTATTTGAAATGAAGAGATTTGCATGGATAGCTGGGGAGTATTACGAAAATAAAGGCACAGTCCTCAAAGTCTCCCATAAAGGCTGGTAATTTCATCTGTCCCAGCTGGTACTGTGTGTGGTGACATGAAGTAGGAGAATAAAATGGACAGACCCAGGGCACTCTTTGCAGATGACCCTGTGATTGATAATCAATGGAGATGATGATATAATCCTGACTTGGTGTGGAGTTGATGGAAATGCTGATTGGAATAACTTTTGCTGAAGAGTGTGAAAGAACACCTGTAAGATGATCCTATTAAGGAAATCTCTTGGAATTGTCACAGCTCGAGGAGTGACGTACCTGTTTCCTGTACAAGTGAAGACCTTCAACCCAGTATATGCTGGCAAAGATGTCATTGCTCAAGCACGAACTGGAACAGGGAAAACATTCTCTTTTGCCATTCCCTTAATTGAAAAGCTTCAGGGAGAGTCCCAGGAAAGAAGAAGAGGCCGCCCACCAAAGGTAACTGTGCTGAAGCAGAGTGCTCATTTTGCTTTGTCCTGCATCCCAATGATTCAGATTTTAACCCACTGGGGAAGTTCTGCAGGTTTGTGCAGGGATAAGCCAACCCACATTAAAGGATGTTTGAAATCTGTGTTCGCTGGGCTTTGCCTGTGCCCTGTGCTGCCTCACAGCCTCTGCCCAGTGCTGAGCACGGCAGCTCTGCCCACTTGTCAGTTCCTTGTTCTGCCACAGGGAGACCACAGGTGTGCCATGTGTTCCTCTCTAGTTTTATTCAGTCACCCTACAGGGCCACGGGTTACTGGGTGCTTGAATAGATTTGTTACTAATGGTAACTTGACAGCTTGATGAAAGCTGTCTTCTTAAACAGGCTTTTTTTTTTTTAAACATGTAAATAGTGGGTGGTTTTAAAAACAGACTTAGTTTTCACAAGGACCACCACCAAATGTTGAAGCTTCTGCTCCAGAGAATGCAGATTTGTTATGATCTGGGTGCATTCTGCCAGTGTGGTTTAAAAACCACGTGTGTTTTTTCTCTGTACTCTTACGATGCCTCCAAAACCAGACAGGCCAAAGCTTATGGTGTCCTCATTAATAGTTTCTGTCACTTTATTTCATCTGGTCACCCTTCTCATAGATTACCTGAAGTGCATTCCAAAACTAGTACTGGCAGTTTTAGATGCACCTGCCCACCATGTTGGCTGGCTGACTGAGAACACTGTCCCTAGATTTGGCAGTCCTTTAAGGAAAAGAAAGCTTTCTTTCAGGAAGCTTTCAAAGAGATTTCAGGGCTCACTCTGCCATAGTACACTACTACTTGCTTTTTTGGTAATGCGTTTGAATGTTAAAAGAAGTACCAAGGTAAGGATTTTAAGGTTCCTTTTGTGAAGCCACTGATGCCAGGTTTGAGAGCAATCTCATGTTAAACTGAACTAGTTACATGCCTGGAGTGAAGCCTGTGTACTGGAGAGAGGAGGATTCCTTGGGTGCTTCTGCAGGGATGTGTTTTAGCACTGAACACAGCTCTGCAGACTGAGCTGGATTCCCTGAGTCACAGGGAAACTGAGGGATGGCTGGTGGCTCTTCCTTACACCTTCTCACACGACTGTGGGGCATTCCTGAGCAGGTGTAAAAGCCTTGTGTTACCCAGATCCCTCACTCTTGTACTCTAAACAGCTGATCTGTTCAGGAGCTAAAGTTAAGTAAGATTTAAATATCTCCTATCCCATTTAAAAAGAAGTTAGCCTGTCCCAAATGAGTATGTTTTGGAAGAGCTTGATGATGTTACATGAGGCTCAAACAGTGTGTTTCTCCAGCCTCTCCTTAGGTGACTGTTTAAACCAGATTTTTTTATTTTAATTTTATAAATGGTCAGGTCTAAATTGATGATTAGAAGTCTAGTGGTTTCTTGGCAGAAGCCATGCTGAGAGAACATCTGTTTGTTTTTCTTCTGTGTAGGTTCTAGTTCTTTGTCCAACAAGAGAGCTGGCAAATCAGGTTGCCAAAGATTTCAAGGACATCACAAGGAAGCTGACAGTAGCTTGTTTTTATGGAGGAACTCCGTATAATGGACAAAGTAAGTGACACATAGGACAAATAATTGAAATGTTGATTGACTGGCATATTTAAGAAATGCATTTGGGTCTTTCCAAACACACACTTTTAGCTCAAGAGCTGGAGACTATTAATGGGGAATTCAGTAGCTCAAAAAGTATCTTATGGAGACAAATAGCTGTAGCCCTCACTGATATTCTTGGTGTTGCTTATCTGCTCATGTACCTTAAATTAAAGATTATACTGTATGTATAATCTGGGTTTAGGGTCTTGTAAAAATATTTTCTTTAAAAAATGTTTGGCCTTAGAGGTGTGGGTGGGTATGTGGTTTGTCATGTGATAAGGGATATCTAGAGGATTTGTAAAGTGGAGAATGAGTTGTTGTGACAGGATAATTTACCGTCTTGGTGGATGTAAACAAGGAATGAGAATAAGCTCTTTCCTCATGTTGGGATATTAGGGATGAGGTTTTTTTTCCACTGCAGAACCTCAGGAAGGAGCTGAGTTCAGTAATTTGGGTAGTTAAATAAGTAAATTTCTTAAAAGTTTCCAATTAGGGTAGGCAATGTGGGAAGAATAAACTACTTCTAAAGAATATTAAAAGAAGCTCATTGTTTGCTACTCTTTAAATCATGGGGAGAGTAGTAGATTTTCTGCCTTTCTACCTTAGCTTTTTTTGCCCGATTTTCTCTTCATTTGTTCTCATATTTGTAAGGAGAGCATCTAGGAATGGTTTAAGAAGGTGCTTCATTGTTAGCTACCACGTGTTACTAATGTCCAGAGTGCTCCCTGGTTCACTGCTGGCTCCTCTCCTCTTTCCTGTTTACCAGTTGATCTCATGAGAAGTGGCATTGACATTTTGGTTGGGACACCTGGTCGTATCAAAGACCACCTTCAGAATGGCAAACTGGACCTTACCAAGGTGAAACACGTTGTGCTTGATGAAGTTGACCAGATGCTGGACATGGGGTTTGCTGAGCAAGTGGAAGACATTTTACGAGTTGCATACAAGAAGGGTAATCGCAATATTTAAACAAATAGCAGGAAATATTAGTAATAACTTAGTTTGCTAAAATTTGTGAAAGTGGCAAGGTGGCTTTGTTTAAGAGACGAAATGTATGAAGTTTGTGAAACACTGTTCTGGTTTTTTTTAAGATTCTGAAGACAATCCCCAAACACTGCTGTTTTCTGCAACTTGCCCACACTGGGTGTATGATGTGGCCAAGAAATACATGAAGTCTAGATATGAACAGATTGACCTTATTGGGAAAAGAACTCAAAAGGCTGCTACAACAGTAGAAGTGAGTAATCTGTCTAACGTGGAATGTTTTCCCCCTGTTTTTTTAAGGTCATCCCATCCTAAAGTGCATTATCAGAAGGATGTTGGAAGTTGTTTTGAGAATGTGTTTTTAAGCACAAAGCACATTACAGCCTAGTCAGGCTGTTTCTGGGTTTAGGATGTGCCTCTCTTCTCCCAGCATCTGGTAACCATATACACATCTCAGGTGCAATGAGGATTTTGTTGTTGGTTCTGTATCTGGATTTATCAAAGTGGGAAGCAAAAGGCACATACATCAACCTGGCTGTTCCAAATCACTGTGGACATCACAGTTGATTTGAGCTAGTCTGTATACAGATTCTTTTTTCAAACTTCCTGGAGTGCCTCAGCTCAGTAGGCCCTTGCTGGCTGTGCAGTAAATTCCATAGCAAGGAATACTATCCATATGTACTAGAAGCCTGATTTCCTCTTACTGTAGTTATTTTGCTGACCATTAGACTGGTTGTGGTGGAGATAAGAGCCCTGTGGATTTTGCATGTTCCAGAAACATGAGTTAGCACGTTTCCCCATCAGGAAGCTGTATAACTCTTTACCATTTCTGTATTTCACAGTTTCAAATATACTTAAAAAAGAATCTTATGTTCTTATGTAAGCTAAGCACTGGAATTCTTCTCCACAGCATTTGGCAATAGAGTGCCACTGGTCTCAGAGAGCTGCAGTTATTGGGGATGTCATCCAGGTCTACAGTGGCAGCCATGGGAGGACCATTGTGTTTTGTGAGACCAAAAAGGAAGCAAATGAACTGGCTCTGAATGCTTCCATCAAACAGGTATTTCGTCATCTGTGTTAAGTAACAAAACCTGTCAGAGATGTATCAACCCTATGTTGGTAGCAGACCTATAGTGAGTAGGTTTTAAAGAGAGTTTCAGAGTGGATAAGGCAGGCTTTTGCATGTGGTCAGATAGGACTTTAGTCTTTCTCTCTGACATTAAACAAAAATTCTAAGTTGCTATTTTGAAATAGCCAAGCCTTGCACAGATGCTGTGAATGGCAAGTTAGGGCATAGTTTCCTATGTCACAGTAATTAGATGTGGGGATAAGACACATGTTGCAGTTCTGTTCTCCTGCTGTTGTTAAAGGCCTTTGAGGTATATGAATAAGAATTACTGAGTAAATATTGTCAGACTCCTAAAATATAAACTCTGGTAATTCAATTCTTTTGTATCTTGCCATACAGTACATATCAAATATCAAGGTGTTGTATCCAAAACTGACCATAAAAGGGAGCACTGTCTTGGATTTTGGTACAGTTCTAAAATAATACTGTTTTTCAGGATTGCCAGTCGTTGCATGGTGACATTCCTCAGAAGCAAAGAGAGATCACACTGAAAGGTTTTAGAAACGGTTCATTTAAAGTTCTGGTTGCAACCAACGTAGCTGCCCGTGGTTTAGATATCCCAGAAGTTGACCTGGTTGTACAAAGCTCACCACCAAAGGTAGGAGATTGTTATGTGGGGTGTCTTGTCATAATTTGTAACCCCATTATCAAGTAGTACATGCTGTCAGGTGATGGTACTGCCCACACAGTTTATCAGCATTGCATGTAAGGGTGAGACATGTCCTGGTAGGTAGAAGTAGTTTCTTACAGGAATTTTTGGGAGTCTGTCAGTCCCTAGCATGTTTAAAGATGGTCTCCTTAAAGTGCCTTCTTAGGAGGCTGTTCAAAGCCTCTCCCTTCAAGGTTGGGTGTGGTGATTGCAATCTGGAAGCAGTGGGAAGAATGATTCACTAAGTAGGTATATGAGGAAGGGACCCCAACAGTGAGAACATAGGCTGAAATTAAGTGTTTAAAAGAAATGATATTTCAGTGGATTTGCTATTACTATCACAGTAACCACACTCCCGTTGATGTGAAGGAGGGTGAGTGGGATGGTTGTAGAGGTACACACCTTCAAGTGTGTGGTGATGCATAAACGAGCCTTACTTGATCCATGCTCATGGCTCTGGCTTTCAAACCATATTTTTTAGAGGATTATGGGAAAGTACATTCATTCGACATAGGGAAAAAAAGTTTTTTAATTTAATTCTCTAATGCTGTTACTGTGTGTTGTTCAGGCTTAACTACAATAGCTTTTACGAGTTGGGTGGGTGCAATGAGTTGACTAAATGAGAGTGAATTAGGTAACTCACAGAGCTGTCTGTTCTGAAGGATGTGGAGTCCTACATCCATCGTTCTGGGCGCACGGGTCGAGCTGGGCGCACGGGCATCTGCATCTGTTTTTACCAGCGAAAGGAAGAGTATCAGTTGAGACACGTGGAACAAAAAGCGGTACAGTACAGTTTCCTTTTGTCTGCCAGCACTCTGGTGTGTGAAGGGTGGCGTGTTAAGGTGAAATGTTTTGTGCAATAGCTGTTAGAGAATGCAGCTCCGGAGGCACCCAGTGGAGGTTTGGGCACCTTGGGGAGTGTGGGTGCAGTGTCAGCGGCTGTGGAGCAGGGAGAGCTCTGCACGTGCCCACGCTTTTTCTGCAAATGCCACTGAGGTTGTCCCTGTGGAAGTGAGAAAAAGCTCACAGGACATAACAGTGTAGTGTTCACCCTGGTTGTGATCTGATCAGTGATATGCATATGTGCAGCTTTACTGGCAAGTGTTACTTGCATTTTTGCACTTTGTGCACTATTCCATATGGTAGTTTCCCTCCCAATTAAGTGTTCAGTTGGGATAAGATTGTTTATTGTTGGCACTTGAAACTCAGACTCGCATTTAGACTAGGGCTCTGTAACTTGTATTAAATCTGAATCAATCAAACTAAAAGTATTAATTTAGAATTTGTAGGACTTTATTTTCCTCAGCACTCTGCCAAAATGGTCTCTGTTTATTTCCGTTTAAGGTCACTGAATCATTTAAACTGACCTGGTACATAAAAGCCTTTTTAAGTGTTACCGGTTTACCTGTAAGCTTAACCTTGCAATTCACTAGGAAAAACTGGGAGTTAAAAGATGAAAAAAAGAAGAAAAATGATAGGCTTAAATGCTTGTTTTGTTGGAGTTCATTACTGCTTCTTTAGAACTGACTGACTTATGGTCTGCAATTTTAATTTGTATTTTGCCTTTTAAATTTCAGGGCATTACGTTCAAGCGCGTTGGTGTTCCTACTGCCACAGACATAATAAAGGCTTCCAGCAAAGATGCCATGAGGTGTGTTTGGGAACTTGAGTCCTGCCTTCCTCGTTCAGAAGGGCTGTTTGGGTTGCTCTTTGCTGTCTCTTTGAACTTTCCCATCACTATTAAAGTCTTGGACTACTGTTTTTCTTCTCTTCCAGAGTTCAGTAAATATTAGTGTATAAGTTTTTAAAATTTTTTTGCTTTAATTACTTAGGTGCCTGGATTCCGTTCCTCAGACAGCTATTGAGTATTTCAGAGAATCTGCTCAGTTGCTGATAAAAGAAAAGGGACCAGTTAATGCTCTGGCTGCAGCTCTGGCCCATATTTCGGGCGCTACTTCCATTGAGCAGCGCTCACTGCTGAACTCGGATGCGGTAAGGAAGGGTGTATGGCTTAATGTCTGCCTTGGACCTGGAGAAAACAACCTCTGTGTTGTCTAAAGAGAGAATTATTGGTCTCTCTAGATTTTGTTTGAGCACTAGACTTGAGCCACTGGGAACTACTGATTTTATTTAAGGAACAGTATAGCAGCTGTAGAGATATGTCCCTGTAACGGTATCTATTTGGAGCTGCTTTTAATAAATGTGAATGTGCAGGGCTGTGGTGTGTCATGGATGTGCTGAAGCTGATTTCTGTCATGGAATGGAACATGCCCCGTTTCTTTTCAGGGCTTTGTTACAATGATCCTACGCTGCTCTGAAGAAATAAACAACATGAGCTACGCGTGGCGAAGGCTGCGAGAAGTGCTGGGTGACGATGTCGATCGGAAGGTGAACAGAATGTGTTTCCTCAAGGGAAAAATGGTAAGTTTTTGGTTTGTGTCTGATACTGGGCTCTGCTGGTTGCAGGCCTTTCTCAGCAATAGTCATGGAGGTATTTGGTGTTTTTCCGTGTTCCAGGCACTGTTGGTAAGGTCAGGACTGCTGGGCCTCAGTCTGTTTTATTAGGACCTGGGGCTCTGCTGCTGTGCTAAGGAAGTAGGGTAATGCATGGCTGTGGGGAGAGCAGGACAGCTAAAAGGGATGAGGTGTGTGCTGAACTAAATGACAAAGCAGAACAGGATTTCTTAGGACCACCAGTTCTGATAGTGCCTGTCTGTCAAGTGTAGATTTGTAGGCTCTATGGTTTTTAGTTGCAGTCATTTTAAAACGCTTGACTCGTATCCATTGTGATTATTCTTTCTTTGTAGGGTGTGTGCTTTGACGTTCCTGCAGCGGACCGAAAAGAGATAGAGGTACATTCATTGCCATTTCTGGGTACAGCAGACTGTAGATGAGACTGGCTGGACTAGGTTAGACTGAAAAACATAATGTAACCTGTATCCTGCCTTTTTTAGAGGCAGAAGGGATGCCTTGAAGGAATTGAAGAATAGAACAAGCATACAGTGTTTTTTTCCTAAATGCCTTTCCTAAGGCATTCCCTGTGGCTTGAAACTTTTGCACTGAGTAAAGAGGTGGTGTGAAGACTCCACCCCTTATCACTGCTACTGGATTCATCAGCAGCAAGCTTTGTTCCCCTTTTTTGCTGTTCCCTGCCCCATTTTCACCCAGAATTCTCTCCACAGAAAAGTGAATTCCAGGTTTTCGCTTGGCAGAATTAGTATTGCCATGCCAAAACTCCCTAGACTGCCTATCTTTGCTTTAGATGTTTCTTTCTTAGTGCACCTCTATACCCTCATTATTTGTTCCCTAGTATTCGTTCACTCCTAAAGCAATGTTTGGCTCTGGATTAGAGGGGAACTGAGTGGAAGCTGTGGATTTGTAATCAGTAATAATTATAGTGGTGTTCTTAACTGAAAGCTTAAAATTTTGAAACTAGTATCGACCACTTGAGTTAGAAGCCTGAATCCTCTGTATTGGCTCGTAATTTTACCTTTTCAATTGAGCAAACCTAACAATTATTACACACCGTGTGTTGGCATTCCTAGAATTTGACTTGCTATGTCCGACTTTATTTCGATAGGCAAAATGGGAAGATTCCAAACATTGGCGTTTGTGTGTGGCGACTGAATTACCGGAGTTAGTGGAATCCTTACGAGGAGGAGGAGGAGGAGGAGGAGGAGGGGGAGGAGGAAATGGCCGAAGCTTCTCGAGCTCCAGGAATGGGCGGCGTGGTGGCTCGGGTAGAAACAGATTCAGGGGCAGAGGCCAGAAACGAAGCTTCAGCAGAGCATTTGAACATTAACTTAAACAATCCAGAAAAAAACAGGACTGAAGTATTTTATATATTACATTACACTAGGCTGTTTCTGTGTGTTTGTACCACTGGGGAAAATATTTCATTAAAATACTTTTTTTCGTCAGTACTACTTGGTTCACAAATAAGATTCTGTTCATTTAAAAAAGAACCCCAAAACAGAAATCCCCAAAAAAACCCACAAGAAAAGAAAAAAGATTTGTTTCCTTTTTTTCTCATATTGTTTCTCATATTGCTATTTGAATTTTTCCAGAATATGTCTATTGCGTTCAAAACTGTAGCCTGGTTCACTGTATAATATATAGATCTTAATTGCTGCTCAAACCTGTACATTTTCTGATAAAATTAAATATTATTTTACAACTTCATATTCTGTTGCATATTTGAAGTGGCATTCTGCAGACGGAGTTGCAGGTAGGTGCTGGATTTAGGAGTGTGGCAGCAGGAGCCCATTGAAGATGACCTCTGGGGTTTTTTGTTTGTTTTTTTTTTTTTTGTGGAATCAGGATGAATCTCTTCTTTCCCTAGAACTAATTTATTTTTTTAGTTTCTGTCCCAAATTGTGACTGCTTACACAACTGTGGGCAGGAAAGAGAGATTCCTAAGCATGAGGGGGAGCCTTGTGAGAGGAACCCTGTAAGAGAAGTCTGTGAGATGTCCCTTTGTAGGTGTTGCAAAATGTGGAATATGTTAAGATTTTCTTAACTCAGGATGTTCTTTGATGTGGTATCTATGAAAATTTTCAGGCCTAACCAGCAAAAAAAGACCTAATCAGTGAAACAGATAGCAGTCCGCGGGAGCGATTCAAGGACATCCTGGAACTATGTGTGCATTGCTAACTCGGCAAAAAACTCAACATCCACGTACCCTGTAGCTGAATTATGTTCACAGGTCAAAAAGACCCTGCCTGGTTTCAGACTCTTCCCCTGAGCAGGTGGAGAAATTGGCTGGTATTACGTTACTGGTATGGAAATTACTAACCATGTCTAATAGAGGGGATGTGCTTGGAAAGTTACTGACTCTGAATTTCTCTGTGTTAATAATGGCGCTGAAAGTCCGATAGTTGTTCTCGACTTGTGGAATCCCACGGAGCCCCCGGGCTTGGGCAGGTGTGAAACATACTCAGTGTGTGTCAGTATCGGCTTGTTGCACACCGGGGAGAGCACGCGGTTTTGTGGGCAACCAGCGGAGATCCGTGAGGGGAAGTCCAGGGGCGGGTACCGTGAGGGGAGATCGGTGAGGGGACCATGCGGGGAGATGCGTGAGGGAGCCCCGTGAGGGGAGATCCCTGAGGGAGGTCCCATGAGGATGTACTGTGAGGGGAAATCCGTGAGAGCGTACCGTGACAGGAGATCCGTGAGGGAACCCTATGAGGGAACCCCGTGAAGGCACCGTGGTGTCGCCCGGGCGGGCGGAAGGGGTCGGCGCGGCGGAAGGGGCGGTCCGGGGCGGTGCGGCGGCTGCATGGGGGCCGTGTGGGGCCGGGCGGCGCGACTGGGGCT
>VYXB01007503.1:212752-223407 GCA_013397135.1 Pachyramphus minor
CCCGAGGAGAGCGGGCTGGGGGATGGCGACCTCGAGCCGCCCGTGCCCAAGAAGACGAAGAGAATCAAGGAGAAGAGCAGCGGTTTGGTGGGAGAGAGCGGTGTCGCCCAGCACGCGTCGGAATCTTCCTCTGCTGCGAGCGACAGCGGGACAGCCCCGGCTGCCCAGGGCGGGGCCGGCGGAGAGCAGGACAGCGACGCCGAGGTAGGGATGCTCCGCTAGCAGAGCCCTGGGCTTGGTTAATTAACGTCCTGCTAGTAGTTGGTGGGCTTAATAGCATGTGCTGGACGCTGTGCGGAGGTGCGAGGGCTGTGGGAGAGTGAGGCAGCTGCCCTAGGCACCTTGTTCCGCTGTCGCCCCTCATCCTGCCCCTCATCCTGCGTGTTGCCGCCCAGGCCGGGGCTGAGCGGGGCGCGGCAGCACAGGCACCGACACGTGGGAACTGGCTCTCCACGTGCTTTTGCTTTCCCTCTCCACGTGGATGCCGAGCGTTTGGAGCAGCGTGTCCTGCAGTGCAGGAGGCTGGATAGCAGCGACCAGTTCCCATGTGCTGCTCGTCTTTGTGTGGCAGCTTGTTCTATGTCCTGTAGCACGGGCAGTCACCATCCCAGAAACGTGCTTTGTGCTGTGGTGGCACTTTCTCGGCTGGCAGGATCTCTGAAGAAGTATTTGTCGAGGTGTCCCGTAAGGGGAGGGCACGGTTATCCTCGTTAATTCCCATTTCTGGAGTTCTCCCTCTTCAGATTTCATCTGTGGCGTCGGAGATACGTAGCAGACCTGCAGCTTGCCTTGCCTTTTGTAGGGATTTTTGTGGGTAGTTTTGTGTTTAGGTAGGACATGCATCAAGCGATTTTGTGCTTTTTATACGTTGGATGTAACAATAGATCTTTGAAGTAAAAGCTAAATTGTGAGCTTTAAGTATTTACTGGTGTTTAAAGTTCAAAGCTTTTTGCATGTTGTGCTGATTAGGTGTATTTTAAAGGGAAGTTCCTGCTTTGCACACTGAATTGTGACACCAGGTATGTTTTGTTGTGAAAAACAGTTTTCTAATGGTTTCAGTGGGCTTTAAGTTAAGACTTTTAACAAATAGTTTGCCTTTCCTGATTTGTTGCCTATATGCACAGGTACCTACATCAAAAGGGTTTTCTTTTTCTTTAAACAGAAAGGAGGTAGATGACGAAATTGTGGTGGTAAAGGCAATGTACCACTTTTCTTGAGTGCCTGTGTAGGGAATATTATGTTCTTGTCTCTGAGAGCTGATAGATATTTTTTCTGGTTTTTTTTAATCCTGTTAGGAGCTGACAGAAGAAGCAAAGGAAGGCGCCTTCTCTAATTTCCCTCTCTCCCAAAGCACTATCAACCTTCTCACAGGTTAGTTAACGTGGCAAAAGACATTTCTGTAAGTGTTTGTTCAGAATTGCACTCTGTTACCTGCATAAGCAGAAGCCCAAGGGTAGATTGTTCTAAATCATCTTGTGTGGTAAGAGTATGCATATGAGCAGTCACTGTAGACTGAAAAAAATCTGCTGTTCTTAGTAGGCAAAAAGTTTCTGGTTTTGTTAATTTTCAAGTGCCCTGAGGTGAGTTTATTTTTCCGTGGAGTGATTATTCCTCGATCTGCATTTTAGAGGCAGGGTTTCTCTTCTTGTCGGCATCATTCCACTTACTGTGTATCTTTACTTCTGTTTCTGCTCTCTACAGCATTGCTTCTTAAATAGGCATGATGGAGTTTTGTGTACGAAGACTGTTTACCTCCTGTGAACGGGTTGTGTGATTATTCTCATACTTTTGGGCAATTTGTAATTGCTGTAGGATTCTTGTCTGGTGTGTTGGGAAGCTGTGCAGTTCTTGTTCCTCAGACAAAAATTCTCCGTGTTCCTTTACCTTTTCCTTCCTCAGAAGTTCCTCCTGGATGGATTGTTTCACGTCCACTGTGTGAAATCTCTCTGAAATTTTGGAATGTTTTGGAACAAACACCCTCACCTACTCCCCTCCTTCAAAACCGAGCTACTAAAAATCTAGGGCTATATCAGACAAAACATGTTGGGTTTTTTTTTCCTTTCTCTCCTGTTGTCCTATACCACACATCCCGAAGAAGGCTGTATTTCATTGTGGATACTCAGCTCTGGTTTTGGGTGTTGAATACCTTTTGATCTAGAGTAGGAATAAAATGTAAAGACACGTGGTTTTCTTCTAAGTTGCGTCTCTGGTTGCCTACAGGATTTGACATGATGTGCCCTACATATCTGGGCTATTTATGAGGGCTTCTAATTGTTCAGCTTTTAGTGAAGCCTCTTTCAATTATCTTGCAGCTCGAGGTGTAAAGTACCTGTTCCCTGTGCAAGTGAAGACTTTCCAGCCCATATATGATGGCAAAGACCTCATTGCTCAAGCTCGAACGGGAACAGGGAAAACCCTTTCCTTTGCTCTTCCACTGATTGAGAAACTGCAGAGTGACTCACAGGATGGCAGAAGAGGCCGTGCACCCAAAGTAATTTGCCACCTAAGGGTTGACACCAAAACCTGAGAGCGTGGCAGGTTTTGAAAGCAGTTTTACTATTGCTTTGGGGATTTTTGCCTCAATTCACTGAGGTTGTTTCTCACTATAAATTACATGCTGATAACTGAAGGCTCTCCCTGCAGGTGCCCAATATCTGGAGGCTCAACAGATGTAGTTCCACACATGGAATTGGTAACCAGGTGCCAGTGATCAGATACCCTATTCCCATGTAAATGTGGTGTATCATTACACTGCAAAACTGTTAATAGTGTGCTTCATCCTTCTGTTGTGTAGAATAAAATATGGGAGTACAAGCTGTTTGACATGAAGTAAACCCTTTTTTCATCTTACATCCTCTCCCAAGCACAGCTGCATTTTTATCTCTTTTTTTTCTCTCCCTGCAGGTGCTGGTTCTTGTTCCAACCAGGGAACTGGCTACTCAGGTAGCCAGAGACTTCAAAAATCTCACAAGGAAACTGTCAATTGCTTGTTTTTATGGAGGAACTCCATATAAAGAACAGCGTGAGTAACCTCTATGGATTTACTGTTGGATTGGAGTCAACTTTTTCCACATGCATTCCATGAATAAAACTCTGTGTATTCCCCCCTCAGACTTTCACCTCAGTCAGGAACTCAAGTGGTATTGCTTTCAAAGGAAGCACAAGTGTTGCTGTGTACTGCTGACTTTCTACCCTGTTGTCTCTTAGCAGTCTGACAGCGTCCTTGCTTTCCTGTCTTCCAGTTGATCTCCTTAGAAGTGGCATTGATATTCTAGTGGGAACTCCTGGGCGGATCAAAGACCACATCCAGAACAGCAAGCTGGAACTTTCCAGCGTGAAGCATGTTGTTTTGGATGAAGTGGATCACATGTTAGACATGGGCTTTGCTGAACAAGTGGAAGAAATCTTAGGATTTGCTTATAAAAAAGGTAAATTCTGAGATCAGGAGAGGGGACAATGCAGAAAGCACAGTTATGCTACTTTAAAAAACATACTGTTGCAACTTGAATTCTTTGTATCAGTCCAGATGCTAGTATCAGTCCTCAGAAGAGGGCAAGGTAGAACTGGAAAAGGTTCAAAGCAATGTGACAGATGGCTGAAGTCTTTGCCTTTGCTGTCTGAAGGGTACTTAAAATATTTTCATTGCTTTTGAGTTTTCTTGTTGCTAACTTTGTTCACATAGAAACCTGTCCATTTGAGAGCAACTCTTGCTTTTCTGTCAGTTCTCAAGTGTCAGGGTCTGTGTCTGAAATCGATGGCCTTTCCTTCCAGGCTCTGAGAACAACCCTCAGACACTGCTGTTTTCTGCGACTTGTCCGCGGTGGGTTTACGATGTAGCAAAGAAGTACATGAAAGATGAGTATGAGCAGATTGACCTGATTGGAAAGAAGACCCAAAGGACAGCCACAACTGTGGAGGTGGGTGATTGTGCTGAAGAGCAGTGCAGGTCCTGAGAGCAAGTGGCCTCAATGAAGTGGGTTGTGCACTGACTTTGCAAATGACGTGTAATGACTTTTCACATGATGGACATACAGATTTTGTAAGCAAAGCTTTCATGTGGCACAGATTTTGCAAGCAAAGCAAAAAAATTCTTTCTTTTTTCCTTTGGTCTGTCTTGTGCATGACTTAGATTTAACACAGGTGGTGGTCATGTTTCCTTCCCAAACAGCACTTGGCAATCCAGTGTCGCTCCTCTCAGAGAGCGGGAGTTCTTGGGGACATCATCCAGGTCTACAGTGGCAGCCGTGGGCGAACCATTGTCTTCTGTGAGACCAAGAAGGAGGCAAATGAGCTGGCCATGAATGCCTCCCTCAAACAGGTACTGAACGGGGAGCAGAGGGTCGGGTGCCCTGAAATAAGTAGGAGGTTGAACTGTGTGGATGAAATCGTTTCTGTGGGGGGTTTGAAAGCTGTTTCTAAAGGTAGAGCTTTGCAGTTAAGTTGTTTGAAATTATTCCTTTGGCTTTAAAATCATGAAGGACACAATCAGTGGGAAATGTGCAGTGTATCCTGAATAAGCTGGAGACAGTTGTAATAAACAGAAGCCAGTGTAGTGCACAGATCCCATCCTACAGTAGTGTGCTTTCTGGATTCCCGTCTCTTAATGGCATTTATTTTTTGAACAGTCATTAGGAAAATCTAACTAATGTGGTAGAATGGAATATCTTATTGCCCTTGGAAGGTCCATCAATAGTTTGTTCAGAACCCAAGCATCTTGAGCAGGTCTTCTGTGCTTGCTTTTTTAAGTGTGGGGCAAAGTGCTGCATGTTTTTCAGGGAAAATCCCATTAGATAATCAATACTGATTTATGGAGAAAGAGCAGTGGTGGGAATACATGGTTTACCCAGTATTAGATAAATGTCACATACCATCCACATTAAAAACTTGGAGCAACAGTGTTTGCCTGTTGGCCTTGCTGCTTTTCCAGTAAATCCGATCACTTTGTCCTTGAGTCAGTGTGTGACACGTTTTTCTCTTACATTAGTGAGTTCTGCTTTAGCATGCTACTCATTTGAATTCTGAGCTTGTTGCTGTCCCCTTTCTCCTTGTCAAACTTCCATCTGTTTCCTCTCTCATTAAAAGTGGAAGCTGTTCAGATCACCTATACGGTTTGGGAGTGCCCTGAGAAGTTCACTTAAGCTTCTGTGGGTTTTGGGATGACTTCCCAGAGAATGGATGTCATGAACAAGTGTTTTAGGTGGCTCAAAGCATCACTGGCAAAAGGAGGTTTGATAAAGTGTGACAAAGTTCATTGGCTTGACAGGGTTCACTCTACAACCTAGTGGATGGTTAAAGCACACAGTATAAAACAGGACTAAAATCAATCAATCTGAAACGAAGAGAAACTAAAAATGATTTATGTGGAGGTTAGGGGTGAAAAAAGTTTCCAAGGCTGTTCATTACAAAGCAGGAGCTCATTAGGGAGTACAGGTACCTGGGAACAGACAGTGTTTCTGATGAGCTCTGGAGGAGCTCAGCCCAGGGGCTGCTCCTCATTAGGCTGAGGCCTAATGAGCCTCTCTGAGGCCACAGTACTGCCCGAGGAGGGAGCACCACCACAAGGGAGAGAAGTCTCTTGCTACCTCTTGACAAGCACTGCTAAAGTAACAAAGTAACTCCCTTTGTTCCCGTGGAAGTAAAAGTCGAGGTGGGTCCCTTTGGCATGTCATACTGAAAAATCAGGAGTATTATTGTCCCAGAGAAAGATCAAGCCACAGAGTAGGATGCTTTATATTATTTTGGTATCAGCTGTGTAATTATGTTCTGTTGGTCTGCACAGTGTTTTGGGGTTTGTAATTAAATGTCTTTAGATACTACAGCCTAGACTCCCCCGCTAAATGCTCTGTGAATGGTTTGTTACACTGGCAGGATGCCCAGTCCTTGCATGGAGACATTCCACAGCAACAGAGAGAAGTTACATTAAAAGGCTTCAGAACCGGTGTGTTTGAAGTTCTGATTGCAACAAATGTAGCTGCCCGTGGCTTGGATATTCCTGAGGTTGACCTTGTTATACAGTGCTCACCACCAAAAGTAAGTCATTAGGGGAAACTAAAATTGTTGGGGGTTTTTTGTGGTGCCAGAATGGTGGGTTATTTTTCTGTTTCACCAGGAGTGTGTTCCAATTTGTAAAGGAAGGGGTTTTTGAGCTTTGATTAAAGTAAAAGTGTGGGTTTTGTTTACTCTGGAAAGTTGTAAGATAGGTTTTTACATTGTTTCAGCTTTCCAGAATGCCTTCTGAGTGTGGTTGAGTTTCACTACAATCCTAAAATACTTCTGCTGTCTTTTTCTTCTTCTGAAACTCCAGTGGGCTTTTTATTTAGAAAAAAATAAAAATGTATGTCAATAGTGTTTGTTAAAGCTCAGTTAGCATACTTAGGCATGGCAGGGTACCCAAACCTAGGTGGTTTATGTGTAATGTATCACACCCTAGGCTTCTGAATTAGAACTTAGCTTGCATTTAATCTGAAATGTCAACAGTTGAAATGACATTAGGTTTTCTCCTGTTGATCTGAATTTCTGAAGGATGTTGATTCCTACATCCACCGTTCCGGGCGGACGGGCCGCGCTGGCCGGACCGGCATCTGCATTTGTTTGTTTCAGAGAAGAGAAGAAGATCTTCTGAAACAAGTCGAGCACAAAGCGGTGAGTTCTGCCTCAGACCTCTGCTTGATGAAATTATTCAGCTCCTACAAGGACCCTGCCACTCCTAGACCCTGTAACCATGGGCTGCCTTGAGTCCAGTATGGGACTCATGTCCCATAGGCTAGTAGGCCTCAAATGTTGCTGTTTGGTGTTTGTAAACGCTTTTATATCAGCCTGTTCTCGTGTCTCAGGAGTTCTGCCATGTTGACAGTCCTCTGTGGATGTCAGCAGGCAGGCTGGGAATGCATGAGGGAGACCATGCCTTGCGTTACAGTTTGCATGTACATTGGAGTAAAGTAACTTCAGATAAACAAAGCCAGGAAATTAAAAGCTTTATTTTAACCTTAGAAATAACTTAAGTAGAGAGTATGTTGATCTTCTAGACAGTAAGTAGAGGTCTCAGTGATGTGACTTAGGTAGGATTGAGCTGTAGAGTGCTGAAAATACCTTTAACTCATTTGTTTTCTTGATTTCAGGGGATTACATTTAAGCGTGTGGGCGTTCCCTCTGCTACAGATGTAATTAAAGCTTCAAGTAATGATGCCAAAAAGTAAGTTTATTTGCCTTAGAAAAGGTTAAAAGATGTTGCTCTAAAGCAAAGCTTTAAGAGATCAGAACTGTATGTGGACATAGCTTTGCCTTTGTTGTTGAAGTCAACTGCTTTGTGAGTAAACATCCTAAGATGGTATCAGTAAACCTCTGTGTGCTCAACATAGACCTTCTCATAGAACATAATGTTCTCTAAGTCCTTGCAAAAATTAACCTGTGTTTGTATCATCAGAAACCAGTAATAGATCAGGGAATTATTGTCATGAGGGGAAGCTGATTCTGTCTGCTCAGATGATACAATGTGTGTGAAGTATATACACAGATGATGCAGTGTGTAATGAGCAATACTGGTATAACAAGGAGTTACACTGCAGTAGTGAGAGTGTTTTAGCCCTGTCATATGTTTCTTTGTGTTGTTTTATTCCCAAGGCTTGTGTGTTTATATTCCATACATTTCTGTTTACATTTGCTGCCCCATTGGTCGAGATTATATTGAAGCAGATTAAAATAATTAGTGAGGATTTGACCAGTGCAAAGCAGATGATGGGCATGGTGATGGGTGCACTGTGACTGAGAGATGATGGGAGGTGTCCAAAAGAGCATTATAGAAATAGCTGTTCTTAGTTCCCATCATTTTTTTTTTGCTGACCTTTCCCAGAAATAACCAATTTAGGCGATGCTTTAAACATGACTGCACTTCACAGTGGCCTTTCCTGATCTCTCCAACTCTTGTTGTCACCATGTAGGTTGCTGGAGGCCATTCCTGCTTCTGCAGTCGACTACTTCAGGAAATCTGCTGAAGAGCTCATAGAGGAGAAGGGGGCAGTGGCTGCCCTGGCTGCAGCCCTGGCCCATATTTCGGGGGCAGCTTATGTCCAGCAGCGCTCCCTGCTCAACTCCACGGCTGTGAGTGATGGTGCCCTGGCGTTAACGGGAATGGATGTGTGTGCACTCTGTGTGTGGCACCTTCTTCCCAGGTGTTTCCAGTAGGGTTTCTGAAGAACTGGCACCTTCAAGCTCCTGACTCTTTTTTGCTTGTTCCTTAATTGAAATCAGCTCTTACGGGGAGAAACTCGGAATCAGCAAATTCCTTTGTGATGAGAGTTAAAAGAATTTCTCTGGAGACTGATGTTCTAAGAGAGCTTAACTAATGCATTTTACAAGCAAACAGATTGGTTTGTGCTATGGTAGTTTGCCCTTATCAGGAATCTTTTTACATTTTTATAATATTTCAAGTGCAGCATGTGATTACCTGATCTCAAAGACATCTTTAACTAAAGAAAAGTACAGCCCTTTCTTTTTCTAATGTGTTTGGGGAGAATGTTGCCCACTTCATTGTGTGGTAACACAGTTCTGGACATAATGTGGTTCTCATATCAGTTAGGGGCTTTTTACCTTTTTTCTAGCAGTAAGTTTATGTATTGAATAAATGTGTCTCCTGGCTAAAATGCAGAAATGCCATTGGCCTTTATATCAGTGGGCAGTCCTGGGTTAGATGGATGCTGTGTACACCTTAGGAGGCTTTTGGTTGCTTCACTTTTGGGAAGCTGATTGCTTATGATGAAATACTGCATAACAGTAACAAAGTTATCATGTAGTTTGTTAGTAATTTACAGGCTGTTTGGCCATGTTTAACCTTGTGAAATGTTGTTCTGTGTGTCCTGCAGGGCTTTGTGACCATGGTGTTGAAGTGTTCCATAGAGATGCACACCATGGGCTATGCCTGGCGGGGGCTCAAAGAACAGCTCGGGGAGGAGGTGGATGACAAAGTGTCTGCAATGCGTTTCCTCAAGGGGAAGATGGTGAGATGGCCCAGCCTTGGGAAGGAGGGGAGGGGTGTGTGTGTGTGTGTACACGTACGGCCAGTTGGTGCAGTGATGGAGGGAGGAGTTGCAAAATACTGGTATAAAAATCTGATGCCTCGTGGTGCCATGTGAGGCCTGTCTTACTTTTAAACAGGCTGATGGCAGGCAATGCTGCTCTAAAGACCGAGCATTTGAATCTGCATTTTGTTTATGAAAAGCTTCCCCCTAAAGACCATGCTTTCTGCCACTCTTTGGTGTCTACGTGTATGAGTGGTTGCAGGTGCTGCCTTTCTGGAGTTATGTGCCTCTGTCCTTGGATGTATCTTTGGAAAGCACATGCCTCTTTTTTTTCTCTTATAGGGTGTCTGCTTTGATATCCCTGTTGATGAACTGAGTAACATACAGGTACGTTTGTGTAACCAGAGTTGACTTTAAAACTTGGTAATTTGAAATTTGGCAACTGCCATATATAGGGTTGAATATAGGGTGGTTTGGGAGGTTAAGGTTTGTGTTTTAATAAGGACATTGCATAGACAAAAGGGTGATTAGAAAAAGCACAGCACAGTCATTAGAAAATACTGTCACAGCTCTTTCTCACTTCTGTTTTCATGATATTACCTGATTTTATTAAAAATTCCATAGTCTTTGTCTACTCTGGGTTTTAGCTTCTCCAAAGAATTTGAGAGTCCCAGTTTTCTGTTGATTTCACTCTGTCTTGTCCTTTGCAAGGGTTTATCCTTTGTCACAGGAGTGTGGGTGTTTGCTGACGAGAATCTGATGACCTATTTTGCCAGGAGTGGGATTTGTCTGGAAATGCCTGTGCATTCAGTGTTGGTTTTAATGATACAGGTACCATGGACACTCCTGCAGGCACATAAAGTCTTGTTACATTGGTCTTGTTTCAGGAACAGTGGAAGGACACCAGGCGCTGGCAGCTGTCGGTGGCAAAGGAGTTGCCTGAACTGGAAGAGTATCCCCAGGAGGCGGGACGAGGGTTCTCGAAGTTTGGAAATGGGAGGCAAGGCAACTTCAAGAGGAACAGCTGGTTCAAGAGTGGAAACCGTGGACTTTAACTGAACACTCGATTAATCTCCAGTACAGACATGGGACTGAGCTGAATTTTATCAAACAGTAAAAGCCTGTTAGATGCCCCTCTTTGTCTTTATTCCTTGATAAAGCAGCCTTTGTGGATGACAAAACTACACTTGCTGAGATAACTGAGTGTTTTGGAAGATGTTTTTACAGCTGCTGTCTGTAAGGGCATCCCTGTCCTGGGACAGCAAGTGTGCCTGGAACCTTGGCAGTGTGTGGAACAGCACTCATCCAAACATGGACAGCCACCAGAAATCTGGTTCTAAAATTTTTTTCGGAAAAGTCTGACATCAACCCCTCAGTACCTTTTCTCCAGATTTTGGCTGCTTCTATTTGGCAGCTCCTTCACAGTACCGCCTTGACAGAGAGTGCAGGGGGGAACACCGAAGGGCTGGAGAGATGGGGGACCCAGTGCGGGGGCGCTGGATGGCTGCGGCGCGGGATCGGGATGGCCTCGCTGAAGGGGCGCTGCGGGGCGGGATCGGGATCGGGACGGCCCCGCTGAGGCGGTGCTGGATGACCGCGGGGTGGGATCGGGATCGGGACGGCCCCGCTGAGGCGGTGCCG
>VYXB01007503.1:223595-246038 GCA_013397135.1 Pachyramphus minor
GGCGGCGGGCAGCGGGTGGCCCGCGGTGTGCGAGAAGTTCCGCGCCGCCCGCACGCTCTCGGCCGTGGAGTCGCTGAAGGACCCCGAGACGGAGCCGTACCGCTCCAAGTACAGCGCCCGGGCGCTGCTGCAGGAGGTGAAGCAGCTGCTGAGCGCCGCCGAGGACGGCGGCGAGGCGCGGGTGCTGGCCGTGCGGCGGGCCGTGCTGGAGTACGAGCTGGGCGTCAACCACACTGACACCGAGGAGCTGTCGGCCGGCGAGGAGCATCTGCAGCGCTGCACGCAGCTCCTGGAGCCGCACCGCCTGTCCCCGGACTGCGTGTCCCTCTACATCCAGGCCCAGGTGGGCGGGGGAGGCCGCGGGGTGTCCACGGGGAGTGGGGGGGACACCGTCGTGTCCTGACAGGCACTGCCTGGGTAACCATCATAACCACGGCCCCGGCCGTCAGTTCCTGCCGGAAGAAATCCTTCCCAGGGGGCTGGCTATGGATGGGTTTTCTGTTTTAAGCGTCCTGCTGATGCCTCTGGGCGTGCAAGGCATCTAAAGTGTGTTCTCGCCATGGAAATTGGGTGTTGATAAAGCAGCGTGTTCCTCAGGACAGACTGAGACAGAACTGGTAAGAACTGGGCAGGAATAAATTAGTAGAAGACCTCAATATATCCAGAACTTACTTGTGATTCCTTAACTCATTTGTCATCAGAGTGAAGTTGGGAGATGCTTTTATTGATATGATATCCTTAAATGGTAAATTGTTTGCTTTTCAGCCTCACCTGTTTTCTTTTAAGCTATTAGATTTTGTCCCAGATGAGTAAATACAGTTTTGTTGGGGCTCAAAGTAATAGCAGTCATATCTTTATTCTGAAGAAAATAATACTCCTGTCAAAATTAATTCTTGCCACATGAAGATTCACAAAAGGGCCTTTGCTGACCTGCTCTGTTATGGCAGCTGGTGTGTAGTCAGGTATCTGTCTCTAGACTGTAAATTAAATAGAGCAGTTATTTAGATATCCCTGCCAAAAATGGTTTCTCCAGTTAGAAAAGATTTGGTAGTGCTCGCTTATCAAACATTGCAATACTGTCAAGGAATTGTGTGCTGATGCGGAAAAGGTGCCAGTTAAACAGTGACTTGTCTTACACTGGGTAAATTAGCAGAGTTGTCTGGAACTGTGAGGTTACATCTGCTCGTCCCTCAGTGCACCGCTATGAATCTGGTACTCATTGTAAGGTAGAAATTGCTGGAGCCAAAACCAGATAACATCTTCCCACGTGTTCCTGGTGGCTCTTGTGGCTGAGAGCCAGGGATTCCGCTGTGCTTCTGAATGGTGTGTTGGAAAGCAGCTCCTGTCTCTTATTAGGCAAAAGTTTGGTTTTGGGGCCTTTAGGGAACAGCAGGATGAAGTTTATTGTGTAAAATTGCTATCAGTGGCTGTACTTCTCCACATCCTGGGAGTCTGGAGTGTGTTGCCACAGCACTGACTGCTATTTTGAAAGAAGGAGCATTCCTGCTTCTGATTTTCTGAGCATCTTCATAAGATTATGCATCACGGTTTCTGTCTACTGGAATTTGGTCTATTCCGCTGCTTGGCCTAAGGCAAAGTGTTTCAGTTCATAAACAACATGTGATGTGCTTTCTTATAAAAATAACAAAGTGAATGGAACCGAAAGGGGCACTAGGCTGGCATACAGCTACACATTCTAACTATTTTGAAGGTTTGGGTTTTTTTTTTTTAGCTCTCTTGGATTTTGTAGCAGCACTGCCTAGGACCTAAATTAGCATATCAGACATAGATTGTTATTAACACCATCTTATTAATAAAATTAGGGGTAGTTTTTATAAAAGGTGGGTTCACAGTTGCAATAACTTGCTATGTACATTGCTTTAACTTAAATTTGAAGGCAGTAGTCAATAGCTTTTGCATCTTAGAGGCACTTTTCGTCTCTTTCTGTTGTGGAAAATTTACGAGCATTCATTCCGAGCATATCTTTTTCCTGTTAACTTTTTTAGTGGAGTCCTGGTAAGAACTTTCTAATGTCTTGTCTCTTTTTATGACATGCGTATATGATGTGAAAGCTGCATGAATGGGGTGCACAATGTACTTGGAAAAAGCTCATTATTTGGACACACCAGTCCTTACCCAGCAGAATAAAAACGGAAAGTTACAGTCTGAGAGGTGAAGTTTGCTGTGTGAGAACCCCCTCTTTTTTGAGCAATTCACAGTGAAATGGACGGGCACAATTTTTGCCTTTTGAAATATTTTGTATTAGAAACACATATATGTAAGAATGAAGACTGAATTGTTTGGAGAAACTGTGAAATGTAAACGGAACTCAGTGGGAAAATAACTGGTTTTTTTCCTTTTTCTTTCAGAACAACCTGGGTATCCTGTGGTCTCGAAGGGATGAAATTGAAACTGCACAAACTTACTTGGAATCTGCAGAAGCCTTGTATAACCAATACATGAAAGAGGTACTGTTATCACTGTGGCAGGTCTTACTTTGCAGTTTAAGTAATCTTTGAAATAACCATACAATGGAACCTGAGCTTCTGCCCTTTATCCTGGCTGCTGTGGTACCTTTGCCAAGTGACAGGAGTTGTCCTGCTGTATAGGGCAAGGCAAACGAAGGCATTACTTGCTGATTTCAAAGTGGAAAATAATTTTGCTCAAAAATAATGGTCCCTTTTAAAAGCCCTTTAACAATCCAAAGTTGAAGCCAGCTAAAATCTGGATTTTAAAGAGGACTGTTGTTAATTCTTATCTGATGATTAATTCTTATCTTAGTGATGTACAATATCAATCCACTGCTTTCAGTGGGAAGAGGAAGCAAAACTGTCATATTTGCATGGTTTGCTCTGACTGTGCAGTGTTTTGTAGAGGCAGCTAGTTTAGTTCCATATCCAAGAGGACAATCTTACAGACAGCTAACCCTCTCATGCATATTAAACAATCTTTTGAGCCGTGGATTCTGTTTTGTATCTGACAAAGACTCCCTTGTGCTATTTTTAAGCTCTTTGCAAAGCTGTTTCCACACTGACTTGCCTCAGGGACAGTTCTTGAGTGAGGTAAGAACATTTGTGGCCTTGAAGGAGCAGTAGCTGTGCTCAGGAGAGCTGTACAGGTTGGACAGACCTTAGTTTTATGACATTGCAGTCCAGGTTTTACATGAAGTTGGTTTATAGCACAGATGATTCCCATGGAGATCTTTGGAATGGGTTAGTCTTTATTGGATGGTTACTGCTCTCTTTCCACCTTTGCAGCCGTGCTGGCCTAGAGTGAAATGGATACAGAAAAATACCCCACTTGTGGAAAGTTTCTCAGTTTATTATCTGCCCTTTGGTTCAGTAGAGACACTACATCACTCTGCAGACCCTCTCTCTAATTAATTCCCGATGATCAACTTTGATATTTATACCCAGCCCCGGGTGTAAATATCATCAGCTTTCACATCGCCTCTAAAAGTTTCTGGCACTTGTTGCAGTGATTATGAAATTGGACTGGTACTACCATGTAGTGGGTTAAACAGTGCTGCCAAATGCTGCTAATTTTAGCAGTGGACTTCTCTGAAACTGTTAGTTTTTGTTAGTAGTGCCTACTGATTATTCCTTCTGGGGCTTTGCTGCCATACATACACGACTGTCAATAAGCCAGATCACTCCCACAGTTTTTCCCCAACAGTTTTTTATTTGCCACTTACAGTTCAAGGCATGATGTAGCTATGCCAAAAGACTTTCTTTTAAAAGAAACTACAGCAATATAATGTTTTTGTGGTGACTTTATGGGACTTGTGTCATGTTTCTCTGAAAATACTGACTGTACCTGAGATAATCCAAACCACAGGGCAGGGGGGGAGCTTGCCTAAGTGCTTTATGGTTTATAAAGAGGACTTGAGTTCCTTGCAGTGGTGTTTGATCTTTAGGATTTATACAACCGTGTCAACATTTGCCTTTCACGAATTATAAAAATGTGAATATACTTTTCTTAACAATCCCCATTTTTATGCTGTCAGGAATCCTTCCTGTCAGGGAGTCTTTGGTAAACTGTTGATGGCTGAGACATTTTCCTGAGCTTACAAATTGGGTAGGGTGGTTCCCCCCACTAATGCAAAACCAAGGCAAGGCTAATGAAGTCCACCAAGAAGGGAGAATTGCAGAACTCCTCCTGAGGATAAGTAAAGGCATAAGGCTTTACACCAGAGGATAAATCTGTAGACGCAGGAAGGAGGCAAGAGTGTTGCTTACCATGTCATTTCAGTTGCTATATTGGCAGGAATAGCTCTAGTCTTGCCAGAATACACTCCAAATCTTGTGAGAAGGTTTGGGAGCCTTTGTATCTAAGGAAAATGAGATGGAGGGTTATAAATTCACATCTTAAAAACTAATGAGAGATAAACAGAAAAACCTGAAGATTAAAAGATCATATGCAAAAATCTGCATGCCTCAGGTAGGTTAAACACACTTTAATTTGTCACTATCTGTTTCAGATGCATTTTTTCATTTTTTAAGATGAATAGACTACTTCTATTAAAAGCAAACAAACAGATGCATTCAGGGATTATCTTACAGAAAGTATTTATCTAAACTGCTTTTAATTTGTTGCCTTACTTTCTCTTGGGTTAATAGATGAGGTCAGAAAGGGGCTGGACAAGCTGCATGCTGAGACACTGCCTATTATCTCACTGGTGTATGTGAGTAAATCACCAGCGTGTGTGTGCTCAGAGTCCCTTCACAGCAGCTCGTGTTTCCAGCAGCTCTGCTGAGCACTCTGCACAGTGTGTTCTCTGCAGTATTTCCTGCAGGATGTTTTCTTGCTACTGATTAGTGCAGCTGTACAAACAAATATTTCACACTTGAAGACATGCCTGGTGTTAAATTGATGCCTCAAGCCCTGTTCTGTTATTGTACAAAATAAAGATGCTCAGTTATGGTCCTGTGGAATTCAGGTGGAGTATGTCTGATGCAGGGAGCATGCACAGTGTTAAAGGGTGTAAGCAGAAGTCTTTTACAAGCTGAAGACCTTATAATTCTGTGTGGAACTCTGGCCTTTGTGCTCTGAATCTCCTGAGCTTTGTAGAATGGCTCTGCAGATGTGGCACTGAGGTGTAGGTGCGTTAAATGAAGCTGGGATTTGGGATTGCAAAATGATAAAATGATGTGCAGCCAGGAGAGGGAGCACTGTGCTGCAGAGTAAGGAACGTGGTTTGCTGAATGTGTCATTCCACCCTTGCAGGATGGAAATCCTCCCTTGGATCCCAGTGAACATTTCATGGCAGAAGAAGAAAAACTTACAGACCAAGAAAGATCCAAAAGGTGGGTGTGGAGCAGCATGCCTACATTATTATTACTTTTTTTTTTAATTATAAGGGTGTATTTAGGGAGGGGGGAAAGAAAAAGCAATCTAAAGAGACTGTTGTTTTTCCCAGATTTGAAAAAGCCTACACACATACTCTGTATTACCTGGCACAAGTCTACCAGCACCTGGACATGATTGAGAAGGCTGCTCAGTACTGCCACACCACTCTGAAACGCCAGCTGGAGTACTGTGGCTACTACCCAGTGGAATGGGCTCGCAATGCTGCTACTTTGTCCCAGTACTATCTCTCCAAGGTCAGGCATGGAGTGTTTATCTGCTGCAATTGTATCATCAGTGTAACTGCCAAGTGAGACAGTTGTTTTAAGCAGCGGTTTGAGACAGGGCTCCCTGCTGAATTTAACATGTGCGCCTATAAAACCACAAGTTGCCTTCTGACATGAAGCATCTCTCAGTTTTTTTGAGGAGGACACAGTGGCTTTCCTGTGGTGGTGTGATGGCAGTGGGGAAAATGAGCAGGGGTGTAGATGTGAGAGAAGCTCTATAGTTACAAAGTGTTAGCAGTGGTGTGATGGGACGTTCGTTAAGACAAACTTGAAGGTTATAATAATTTAATTTAAAACTCTTTTCTTACATTGTTCTCTTACAATGAAGTTTAAAAACAAAACCATCTGAGGGCCAAGGTACGGCACACTGTATGTTTCCTGTAAGTTACTGTCCGTTGTACCTTAGCATGTGCTTTAGACTTGTCTGAGCCTGTGTGAACATTAAAGTGAATATGTAAGCTGGCACCTATTTGCCTTCACACATGTCTTGACTCTAAATGATCTACTGTTAGGAAATGCCTCAGATTTATTTAGCAATTTCTGTGTTCAGGGCTATTCAAATGCTCTTTTCTGATGCTTGAGAAGTTTTCTGCCATACCTGAGCCAGTTAATGGTAATTTCAATAGTAACTAGTAATTTCCATGTGTTTTGGTGCATTGATAGCACTAATCCTTAACCAGTGCACTGCCAAATATGGGTAAAGGAATCCAGATCTGAGTCAGGGTGTTGACTTGTGTATCCGGCTGTTCCCACTAACACCCGTGGTGGTGTTTGCCACAAGACATCACTTCCTTCCCCGCAGGGAAGCGATGGTGGGGAGATCAGAGCAGAGAGAATGCTCACAGTGTACACAGCTAATGCTAAAAACCTGGCTTGCTGTGGCTGTGGGACAGAGAGAACAGCTGCATTCAGTAAGAGCTGGGGAGAAATTGTGTGTTCTCTTCCAGTGCCCAGGGGAACGTGCTCCAGAGCCTCTCAGTTCTGTCATTTCATGTATGTTCACTGTCTGAGGGGGTTGGCCAGGCTGCTCAGTGCTGCTGGTTCTGTTCCTCCCAGGAATGCTTTATGGAGGCCCGGCACTGCCTGGCAGCAGCCAGTGTCATCTTCAGCCAAGCGGGACAGGTGCCGTCTGCTGAGGATGGTAAGTTCACGTAGAAGCAGTCTTGAATAAAATTGTTGTGAATTAAGCATTGTTGATACATAATGGTAAAACTGAAATTTAACACCACCCTGGTGTTAATTTTCTAAAATCTTTTTAATTAATCGTAATGTAGAATGCTTCTGAAAAGCTGCTGGTAGTACAGCTCCAGATTGGCTACGAGTAGACCCGGTGAGAAAACCTCACATGCTTGTTGCTGGTGTTTCAGAAAGTACCAGAATAAAAGTGAAATTTAAACCAATACCCACTTCAAAGGCAGGGGTCTGTTTGTCCCTTTGGCCCTGTACATGTGCTGAAAATGCAGTTTAGCTCACTGATCAGAGGGCAGAGATTCAATGAACCTAACCAGATGCTTCCTGGGAATAGTTTTAAAATAGGGAGGAAAACTGCAGCTCTTAAAACCCCAAATCCAGAAGGCACTTGAATTGCCTTTTGTTGCTGGATGCTGCAGCCTCATCAATGGCTCTTTTTGGAGTTGTAGCTCTCCTCTTTATTGTTTGGGCAAAGGAACAACTTGGCAGTTCAGTGTGAAGGTCAGTAAAAGAAACTTTAGGAGAACTGACCCCAGTTTTAAAAACTTGTGGTTACATGATAGTGCCAGTGCTCTGTTTTAGGCTTAGTCTTTGCTTATCTACAGGACAGCCTTTTGTGTCTGTGTCTCAAGCAACTGGAAGCTTCCAGTCCACAGAGCTTTAACTTGTGGAGAGTGAGCAAGTACAAATGAACTAAGTTTTATCTTGCCTTCCTCCTGCACCAAATAGGAGCGGTGATTTTCCCATTTGTTTTGGTGGAGTAAATGACCTCCCCTTCCTTTTCGTGGTACAGAGAGATGGGCTGTGGCCTTGCAGGAAGTTCTAACTAGAAAGATCAATGCACAGTCAGCACTGCCCACTCTCAAGCACGTTCATTTTATGATGTTAATTGGAGTATAAAATAACACAGAGATATTTAGTAAATGTGCCTTCTCTTACATTAGCAGCAATTCTTCCTGAGGAACAGCGTGATTGACTCTGATGAAACATAATGAACGCAGTGGGTCTGAGTCTGAACTGGGGGTTTTTTTGGGTGAACAGGAATGCTACTGTCCTGTGGTAATGTCCCCTCATTGTTCAGTTAACTCACTGCCTTCTGCCTAGAGACCGGGAAATGAGCTGTCTTTGAAATCCATTTGGTTTTGGAAAATGTTATCTTGAGACATCAGAAGTGCTGCTACTTATGATAGTGGGGAGACTGGGGAGAAAAATACAGAAATTGTAGAGCTAATAAATCTCATGTTTGTACCAGGCAGGTTAACCAAAGGCAATTTCCCCTACTTTGTTTCCTTTCCTGATAGCAAGTCTGGGGCCCATTGCAATACAAATGCCCTTATCCTCCTCAGAAGCAGTTACTGGGCAGGCAGCTGAATCTCAGACAATGAATTATCCTGATTTCTTTCTCTTATTACAGAGAGACATGAAAACCTTTCCAGCATAACACCTTCCATATGAAAGGTCTTTCTGAACATGCATTATGACCTATTTAAGAATTCGTGCATGACAAATCCATGTTAATCTAAATTACAGAAATGACAGTTTACAGAATTATTATATAAACCAACAGGGACAACACGTTTCTGTCTAACCATGAGGAGAAATTAATTAAATACAAGTATCATATTCTTTGCCTGAAACATTTGAGGGAGTTCTCTAAAAATTTTTGTGTGTTTATGTCCATTCAGCAGATGAAACGGAGCAGGACCAACACGACCTGCCAGAGAGGAAAGCTGAAATTGCAAGATGCTGGATTAAGTATTGCCTGAATCTCCTGCAAAGCGCTCGGAAACTACTTGAGGTAACAGCAAACCTGTTCTGTAGCTGTCATTGTCTAACAGCAAACTAAGTTTGCTTTGATGTTTGCAGCAGAAATCAATTCACAGTGGGTAACAGGCGATAATCAGTTGCCCAGTGAATGACACAACAGATGCTTGCAGTGTATCAAGTGTTCCATAGTGCCACACTCAGGGATAAGCATGGATAGATCAGCTAGTGCAGTGCTTGTACAGCAGCTTCACAAATTTCCCTTATCTCTGCTGCACTTCCTTGCAGCTCGATTTGACAGATTGCTTCTCATTTAACTGCTAGTGAGAACATCATCTCAATATGCACCAGTTTTGTGTGCTGGTGTTCTTATTCATTCAAGCATTTCATTCATTCAGGTGTTCATTTCAGTCATTCAGGCATTCCTTCAGATGTTTAAAACAGCATTTGCTGAAATGCTTTGCAGAAGCAGAGCCTTTGGGCTTAATGTTTGTTGCTTTGGCTATTTTATCACACAGGGCAGGGAGACTGAATCATCTTAGTCTTATGTTTTTACAGAGTCTATACTGTAATTTATATAATTATTTTGGTGAATATAAGGTCTAATATGTCAGTAATAATTTCTCTTCTGTCTTGTTGCTCACTAGTTTGTATTTCAAAGGTAACTCATAAATAAAATGATTCAGTGTCACTCTCTTTGTGAGCCACATGCATTTTTAATTAGTATGTTTTCTCATTTCAGGATAACATAGGAGAACTGGATCCAGACAGGCAGTTGGAACTCAAAGCCCAAAGGAAAAAAGAAGAGGATGAAAAAGAGAAGGGCAGGAAAAAAGCTGTCCTTTTTGGGACAAGTGATATATGTGACTCTGTCTTAGCCATGGAAGAGAAAGTGAGCAGTGTATATCCTTTAGATTTTCAGGAAGCCAGGGAAATCTTCCTAGTTGGTCAGAACTATGTTCAGGAAGCAAAGGAGTTCTTTCAGGTGGATGGTTATGTTACTGACCATATTGAAATTGTTCAGGATCACAGTGCTTTGTTTAAGGTCCTTGCTTTCTTTGAAGAGGACTATGAGAGGCGCTGCAAGATGCACAAGCGTAGGATAGACATGCTGGAGCCCATCTATGCAGACCTGAACCCCCAGTACTACCTGCTCATCTGCAGGCAGCTCCAGTGTGAGCTGGCTGACACCTACTATGAGATGATGGATTTAAAGGTGGCTATTGGTAACAGGTTAGAGAAACTAGACTCCCACACAGTTAAAAAGATTAATTCTCTGGCTCAGTTCGCAATCAAATATTACGAACTCTTCTTGGATTCTTTGAGGAACCCTGATAAGGTGTTTCCTGAAAAGCTCGAGGAAGATGTTCTTCGCCCTGCAATGGTGGCTAAATTTCATATTGCACGACTGTATGGTAAGCTTATTACTTCAGATAGCAAAAAGCAACTGGAAAATATGCAGACATCCTTGGAATATTACACATTTCTGGTAGACTATTGTGAGAAGTACCCTGATGCTGTCCCTGCCGTTGAAACTGAACTAGAACTCAGTAAGGAAATGGTGACTCTGCTTCCAGCAAGCATGGAGAGGCTAAGAGCAAAGCTGTCTCCCTGTGTATAAATACTTGCCTTGGAGGAGATGGGCACTATTAAGATGGCTTTCTGTCCAAGCCAGTGCTGTCAGACAGCTCCTGTCCTGACTGATAGAATAAGGTGTCTGCAGTGGTGTCCACCTACAGCCTGCAGTAGTGTGACCTTGTGACAAACTCAGAGCTCTCCTTGTCCGTAGCTCACCCACACTAGTGGTATAAACTCTAAATGTAAAGTATAAGTCCAGCTAATGCTTTGTACTGTTCATCCTCTGTGTAAATACGAACCTTTTCTCCCTGATGGCTTTTTTCCTTCAGCATATGGTTCAGTTTCTAAATGTAGTGCTGTATGAAAATAGTTTCTTTTAAAAGAATTTGCTTCTCTAAGAAATATTTTTTTTCTAATATACCTGAGGCACGTTCTTCCGACTAGAATGCATTTTATCTCTTCTACTGTTTGTCCCCAGAGAACTTTATCCATGTGAAGGGAACTTGTTTTCAATATTTATTTTGTATGTTGCTCAGTGTTTTCTTCTTTTCCCTTGTTAATCAAAACCTAGTTGATAGAGGCTCAATAAATGGACTAGCTTGGCTAAATGTTTCTTCAGAGTCCTTAGAATTCTGTTTCCTGTGTCTTACTAAGATACGATACACATTTCAACTTTGGCCAGAATAAATGGTTGTGAAAGAGTTTCCCTATGAGTATCTTCAGTAAAAATACATGAGCAGTTAAGTGCCAGAATAAGACAAAGAAAGCAGCAAACTTTCTTTGTGGTGGGAGGAGGTTCCCTGCTCTTAGTACACTATAGAAAATTCACAGGTTCTAAATTCTGTGCTCCAGATATTTGCCTAACACAGCTTAAAGTCCTGGGATGCCATGAATGACTTCCTGTGTTGCTCAGGGAATCCAAGTGTTGTTGTAGCAGGAGCTGCAATTTGGGACCTCTCTGAAGTTGTTTTAGCTGAATTGCAGGCAGAGCACATTGTCCAACTGCACAGTAAGAGCTGATGGTCAGCAGTGCAGGGGGACACAGGGAAGCTGAAGGGACAATGTGCCAGGCTGTGCTGTGTTGGGCCACTGACCACCAGCAGCTTTATCACTGAGAGGCTGATAAGCTGGGAAGATGTTTACAGTAATAGAGGAGAATAGTCAAAACAACTGGATTATTCTGGAAAATAAGGAGGGGGAAAAAGACGTTTGCTTGGAGGATGTGATGGCACGTGCAAAGCAAGAAAACATGTACATCTTAAATGTGTGGTGAAAACCCCTCCTGCAGAGAGTTCTGCAGGCTAGACTGCTAACCACAAAATAGGCCAACAAATGGGTCCTGGAAATGAGCAGCACTCAAAACTAGACCAGCTCCTTGCATGCGTATAGAGTCAGGGAGTGAGTGTGTGCACGTGCATGTGTGTGTTGTTTCTGTTTAACTAAATAATTGTCTAGTCAGCCTTCGGGAGTTTCATTTTTGCTCTCAGATCTTTAAATCAGATTTTTCTGTGGCCCAAAGGTAGGGGCTTTCTCAGTGTAACATTTCTCAGCCGGCTGTATTGCACATAATTTTTCTCTGATTTCAGTTAAAGCTAGTGCACACTTTTACCACCAACTTCAAAGTTAACATTTATTTTCTACTAACTTTTATTTTCATATTCATGTAGAAGAAGTCAATACATATTTGGGGTAGTTCTGGTGGTTTGGTTTTTTTCCTTCTATACTTTAAGCAATTTTTTTTAGAGCAAGGATTGCTTCGTGTTAGTTTTCCTGTAATTTGGGGAATGATAGTTTGTGGGCTATCCCAACATACAAAATCATCTTTTTTTCCCAAGTTATATCCTTCAAATACTGGTCTGAAGTAAGTTACCTTCAGGGTAGGCAGTGCTGAGGGAAGTGCAGGGTGATGTATCCCTTTTCACCAGCAGCTGGTTGCAGAGGAGCAGCCTGAACCCACCGAAATCCTAGTGAGAGCTCAGCAGACAGGTAGGAGTGTGTCCACAGATAAGAGGGCCTGGGAATACAAGGGATCAGAGCTTTATCAGCACAGCTGTGTGATTGGCACTGTGGTTTGGAGACCTCTCTCATCCCAGAACACTTTAGCTCTGCAGTTTGTGGAGTTACAGAAACCAATGATGCCAATTCTCCATCTCCTGGAGTCAATGTTCAGGGCTACTGCCAGCTAATTATATTTTATTACTGGAGACTACATGATGCCAGATGCTCAGTACAGCACACTATGCCTTGCTTCTTTTAAGGCATGTCTTTTTAAGCATACACTGTTTGTTCAATGATTTGAGAGAATGAACTTATGTAAGATTGTGTATTTAGTTACCAAAAAAAAAGAAAAAAAAAGGAGACAGGGAGCTTGTTGGATTAGGCAGCAAAGCTCCCTTCAGGAATGTTGAGTTTTAACTGTAAAGTATGTGTGAGGTCAGGCATTTATTTCAAAGATTAATTGAAGATTAGGTTCCTGTGAACTCCATTTAACCTGCATTTCTACTCCTTTCTGTACAGCAAAGAAGTCTTACAACTGAAACCTCCTTTCTGTTGTTGTACTAGTTTTTTCTCCTTACCCAGCATAAAGCAGTGAGGTTTACAAGAAATCCATGTTTGTGCAGAACTCATACTGAGTGTGAAACCCGACCTCAGAGCCAAAACTTGTGCACTTCTTCAAATAGAGTCTCATGCTCATGCTGAGTGTTTTCCTTTGGTTAAAACCAGTTTTGATTGAAGCGCTCTTAATTCTCATGCTGGCCAGAGACATGAGATGTGTTATAAAGGGGTGGTTGTGCTGTGCTTCAATATTTTGTGAGAGAAAGAAAGCAATGCCTCATTTTCTCTCCCTACAAGGCTGTCAAAGGAGGCTCTTTGGTGGTTGTCTTTTGAGGGGACTGGGCGGGAGGAGGGCGGCAGGAGGTGACAGCCGTGTCCTGTGCTGCTCTCCAGGCAGCTGGAGCCCCGGGGGCTGCGGGCAGGAGCAAGCCCTCACTTCCCTTTGCAGCAGGAAAGCAGGTCCCCGTGTTGCAAGGGGAGCTCCGGCGGCGGTTGCTGCCTCTGTGTGGCAAAGGCAAAAGGTCCCCAGGCTGCTTCTCCCTGTTTGCCTTCCCAAAAGCTCCTGTGTTGGGAGTTTTGGTCCTGCCCTGGCACGGGCTCCTGTGGTCCTGGCAAGGTGGATGGTTTCCTTCTGTATCTGCACAGTGGAGATGTGTCAGTGTCCCGGTGCAGCGCCAGGTGTGATTGCTGCTGCACTTCCACACCTAAAATGCTGCAGGAGCCTGAGGAGCATTGACACCAGATGACAAGACTGGTGGTATTTGCACATGGCTTTGCACATCTCAGCTTTGTTTGGTGCTTTCACTCAGCACAGAGAGAGCGAAGATGAACTTTACTTCTGTGTTTCTTTTGAAAGACACAGAAAGTTGATGTTACCTAGATGACTTCTGTGGAACTTTCCATTATAGGATGCCCAGATATAGTCCTGCAAAGGAGGATGTAGCTGGTGTGACAGTTCACAAGGCAAACCCTTCTGGAGTCCTGAAGTTACAGAACTAAAGACTGTTGCGTTAAAACCAAGTGCCTAAAGTTGTGGTGAGAAGCATTTGTCAACTTTCTTTCTTCCTCTATTGCAACATCTTTAGCCACATTACAGCTCACTACGAATGACTAACTTTTGGGTTGAAATGTGCTTTTACATACTTCCCAGGAACTCCATCCAAAGTGTCCGGGGGTGCTTTTTCATTTTGCAGTTTGGCTGGTGGTTTCCAGCTCTTCCTTGTCACAGGTGGGCGTACAAAAAGTCAGTGGTTTCCTGAGGAGGACTATTTGCCTGGCTGCCTTTCTTCCAAAGGCGTTGTACGGCTGTGTCCCTGCAGCTGAAGAGCTGGACAATGTTCCAGGCAGACTGTTGGGATACTGAACACAGCGCCTTTGGCAAAGGTGACAGATCCCTTCAGAACAGAAAATGTCTGTGGTATTGAGTGTTTGTTTAGGGGGAAGTGACTGATAATGTGGTGCCTTAACACCAAAGGCTTTAGTAATTTGGGTGTTTTTAGCAGTGCTTTAAATGCTTAGTGCTTGTTTTTTGATTTCTGGTACACACAAAATACATAAACTCTTTTTACATGCTCATTGTTGCTGTAAAAGAGGCTTCGTTGGCATCAGACCAGGATGTAAGGATTTCACTGTGGGAGGGTTTTAATGTAATTTACTGCAGAAACAAAGAGGAATTGGAAAATGAAAGATTGGGAAGGGCGTGTGACGGAGTGAGCTGGTGTTAGTCACTGGATGCCGTAAAAGGAGTAAAAATGCTTGTGTCAGGAAGTTACTCTGAGGTTCATGGGCAAAATGCATGGGGTAAAAGAAAAGGAACTGGGCACCAGACTTTGCTTCGAAAACATCTTTGTCCCACCTTCCCTCTCTCCCTTGTTAATTCTTTGTGGTTTTAGGGGTGTTTTCCTAATAAGCTGCTGCATGAAGGGGTCTCCCTGCCCCCTCACTCCCCTGTACAGGTCCTGCTTGCACTGTTGGGCTGGTGCTGCTCTGGGATGAAGTGTTAAAGAAGGACAGATAGCTGCTGGAATTGCCTCCTTAATCAGAAACCAGAACTTGGCTGCTGTGTCATGTCTTAACAAGTTGACACTTTTAACCATAGTCCTGAATCTGCCAGCCAAAACCTCCTGCTGCACTGGGCTTCAAATGAGGAAGCAGAAAGCATTGCACCTCCCAGCACCAAGGAAAGCTGCCCTTCTCCACCTGAAGGACAGGCCTGTTGCTTGGCTGATGTTTCTGGCAGAGAAGGGACATTGCTGATGGGGAAAGGCTGTTGGCAACTTCCTGTCAGTCGGCGGCTGTGTCGGATCTTGATGCAGCTGTGGCTTTCCAGCAAACATCTCTCCCGGTGGGCTTGTTGATCTTAGTCATGGGAAGAAACAAGGAGTTGCTTTTCTGTGTGATCTAGATGGCAGCAAGTGCCTGATTTCTACGTGATGAGCACTGGTGCTTTCTTACGAGATCTGAATCTTATCTCCCAGGGCCAGGTCCCGATAGTGCCCTCGGAGGCGAGAGGCAGCGGCACGAGAGGCCGGGGGGTGCCACGTCCTGCCGTGCTGATGGGCTGTGATGCTCTGCGTGCAGGGTGAACACAGCGGGTCAAATGCTGAGCTCAGATGTGATCCAGGTTCAGAATTAAGTTTTACTCGGGGCTGGATTTAGAAATCCCCTTAGGTGGACTCAAACTCCCCCCCTGGGTTGCCAGCTCTGTGCTGTTTTGAGGCAGGATACGTTTTTACTTTCAGTCACTGAAGGTTGGTTGGTTGAATATGAGCTGGTGGCAGAAAGCATCCTTAAATCTATCTGGGCTGCCTGCCTGGAGGGAGCTCACTTCTGAGGAGCATCAGGGCGATTTTGGGGTATTTAACAGGGCAGCTCATGAGTTCTTCCTGAGATGGATCAATGTGCTCAGGGTCCATTGGATGTCCAGGTCTCATAAATCTCATCCCACCTTAGCAGTGAGTGTCAGGAAAGAAATCTGTTCTGCCTCCCCAAAAGACAATATGGGCAAAACAAATGCTACTTGCATTGAACTCAGCTGTCACTCAGATGCTCTTCCCGTGCTCAGTCTGACCTGTATTTTTTTTCTGGTGCCATCATTCTCTCTTGACTCCTGTTTCCAGCTCTGCCTGTAACATGTACCAGCTGCTCCCCAGATCTGTGACCTGTACAAAATAAGTATTTCCACTTTCTCAGTGGAACAAATAAAGAGCTGAGCATCACAGGCAGGGCCCAGCAGCACAGGAGCCCCAGTTGCTCCAGCCATCTGCCGGCTTTGCTGCTCCACTGGGGGTGCATGTTTGAGGGGTGCAAGGGGTCAGCTTGGATTCCCACAGAAGCCAGGACTCCCATTAGCTAGGGCAGGGATAAAACTGAGCCCTGAGAGCAGAATGACCCCACAGCAGTTAGGGTTGATCTGATTTCTGAGCAGTTATGAATGAGAAACTTCCTTATCAGGCCCCCCTCGCCTGGACAGATAGTGCTTTGCCTGTGAGCCTCACTGATTAGAACCAGGACTGTGGGTGCCCCTGCACCCATGGGAGCCTATCTGTCCATCTGGATGTTGGGTGGAGATACAGGCTGTTGAGTAAACCTGTGCTGCCTGGGGAGGAAAGGCAGCAGAGAGAGCAGCCTGACATGGCTGTGCCAGACCACTTTTCTCTGGACTGAGCTGCTCCCTCAGTGTTTACCTGGGTGAGAGCAGAGCAGGGGCTGTGTCCAAAGAGTTGCCTGAAGCACCCCCATGATGCCCCTCTGGGTTACTNCTCTGGACTGAGCTGCTCCCTCAGTGTTTACCTGGGTGAGAGCAGAGCAGGGGCTGTGTCCAAAGAGTTGCCTGAAGCACCCCCATGATGCCCCTCTGGGTTACTGCTGGGATTTTCTTTTGCCCTAAATTCCCTGCCCTCGACAGCAGAATGCACATCCTCATACCAGGCACTCCTGCAGTGTGGTCCATGTTTAGTGATGTTACTAAATTAGTCTTTACTCCTGAAGCTAGTTGGGAGATAAAACAGCCCTGAGAGTTACAACTAGGGAGCAGTTCATCACTTTAGATTTTGAAGTGTTTGTTATAGCTTGGGTTCTGCTCCCAGATTTTTCAGGCACATAATGAGAAGTCCTGGGTGTCTGGGCAAGGGGCTGGGTGCACAGTGCCAAGGCAGTTCCCTCCCTCCACTTTGCTCCCCACTCCCCAAATTAATGCCTTAGAAAAATGCAAAGCTAGAGCTTTCCAGATTAAGAAATCTGCTTTGCATGTGATTTGAAAATAACGGCAGCACTTCAGTGCTCTAGCTGTAAGCACTGCTCCAGGAGCAAACTCTGTTCTCAAAGACCTGCTCCTCATTTATTTTCTTCTTTTTATAGACCTGTTCTGTTGGGGTATTTAATAATCCAGTCTCTATACACAGGATTATTATCCTGTGAACCTTTCTTGCAGTTTATGGAGGGTAGATCTGAGGTAGCTGTCCTAGGTATGGTGACTGTCCTCTCCTCTGTGGATTTAAAATATTTGACTTAAAATCCTGTTTCTCTTAAACTCTCATAGCTATGCCATGGCATGTTTCAAGGTTAATGTTCCGATATAGCATAGCTCATGTGCTGTTCTCTGTTTAAAAATGGTGTTTTAACTTCCAGCAGTTTATGGCCTTTAGCCCAAGTAGAGATTTTTTTATTTGAGCTGATTATTTGCATTTTATGTCCTGAGTGGCTTAGAGACAGTGTTCCTTGGGCACCACATGACTTTCCACAAAGGGCATACTTTACTTTGAAGACTTGCACATCCCAGACTGTTTCAGATCCAGGTCTCTAGTCATTTCCATGTTGGTAGGAAGCCAAGCACAGCAGAGTGCAGGCATCAGTGGAGCACAGCAGGACAGGAGATGGGCACAGGCTGACCCTTCCCACAGGCTTCAGGCCCCCCTTACACAGGTGTACATGAGACGGGAGTGAAAATTTGCTTTGGTCTTCCCATAGCTGCCAAATGTAAAGTGATCTCATTTCCTGGGGCGCGCTGCTGACACAAAAGAAAAGAACAAAACTGTGTGGCAAAACTGCCAGTGCTACAAGTTCCCCCATCAGCTCATGCTACAAGACAGATAACTCAGCTCTGTGAGATCCCCCTCCAGATACAGGGGGTTTGCAGCTCCCTTGGCTCCTGCAGGATCCCCAGCCACCCACAGCCATGGCCATGGTGGGTATTGCTCTGGCTGCATCCCATGGGGCTTCCAGTGCCAACGGTGGAAGATGCCTCGGGGTGGTGGGAAGGGTGAAAACAGCCAGCAGAGGGGTGCTGTCCCACACAGGGTGTTGTTTGTGCACACTGCAGGGGTGTGGAAGGGGTCAGTGTGTACCCGTGACCAGTGGAAAATGAGAGGTGTTATTGCAGGGGCAGTTTCCGCAGCCCTCAGCAGGTGGAGGCTGATCACCTCCCCACACGGGTTTGCCCAGCTTCCTATCGATGCTGAGCACCGCCTCAAACAAAAAGAAAAGAAAAAAGAGTTGATGCTAAAAATACAAAGTAGAAATGAGTCTGATGAGAGTAACCAAGGCATGTGAGTCCGTCCCCACTTGCTTGGTCTGAGTTTCTCATTTTTCTGTGCCAATAAAAAACCCCTGTGTGCAGAGGCTCATAATAAATTGCACTGAGCCTGAACGTGCAACTCAATCCCTTAGTCCGGTGGTAAATCCCGGCGCAGAGAGGGGAGGGAGCTGCTGGAGGCGGGGGTCTTTCCTGCCACTTCGTGGGGTTTTGGTGGAAGGCTGTGCTCTGGGGAAAGTCACCACTCAGCCCAGATCCCCACCAGGGGCCTTGGTGGACTTTCTGCCACGTAAAAACAGATTTACCACAGACAGCTTACACTGAAGGTGCTGCAGAACATCAGGCCCACATGCCCATGCCCCAGTGGACCCAGCAGACTGAGAAAAACCCCCAGTGCTTTGACAACATTGTTGTTTGTAATTTATTCTTAAACGAACTCAAGCCTCGATTAATCACCACCAGAAAGCAAGCAAAAGGGTTGAGCCAGGTGAGAAGCAGCTTCCATTTGTCTATCTACATAAGGCCTTCCATGGCTCTCCAGACAGGTTCCTTGTGGAGCCACATGTGCTCCAAACCTTTTGTCAGGCTCCACGGGGTGCTCGTGCCACACCACAACCGTGGGGCCAAGCAAATCAACTATGCCCTTCCAGAAAGGAGCTGACACATCTCTACCAGAATGTATTCTCTAGCTTAATACATTTTTCTCACTTCTATTGTGAACATGTAAATCCTGCTTTCACACAAAAACAAGCCCAAAACTGGCACGAGACTCCAGAGGTAATTTACTCTCGTGGAAAAAGATGATTCCCCAGTCGGTGAAACACGCACCAACTGTGAGTAGCTCCCTCCTAACCTTCCTGGTGGGCTGGCATGGGCTTGAGGCAGGGAAAAGCACTGCCAGTGCCAATGCAAAAATGCAGTTGACTGGAAACTGAGGAACATGAAGCACTGCCTTTTCTCTCTGGAGGAAACAGTAAATGCCCTGGAGCCCTCTAGGTGGGATGCACTGGACCACACGCTGCCGACAGCACCGCCTTCAGTCCGGCTGGTGGGTCCCAAGTCTGCTTTTCTCCTTGGGCACAGCTGGGGATGAGGGCAGAGGGGATTTTTCACTTGGAGTGATGAAGGCTGGGAGGCCAGAGCGCTGGGCTGTTCTGTACATGTCTCACTGCCGTCAGTCAGGAAGCGGTGACGCAGGTTATGGGTTGGGTTTGGGGTTTTGGAAACCTTTTCTAAAAGTCGATCTCCTCGCTCCTCCGTATTTCTGAAGTGTGAAGCAGTGGTGAAGGCTGGTTGTGAGCAGAGGGATGCCAGCCAAAATGCAGCTCCTTATCAGATGTAACGGGAGGATTTTCCTGGGTATTTGTTTAATCCTCTTTGTGGGATACACAGCACAAGGTAAAACGGGGCGGTTGTTCTCTCTGTAATCCTCTTTCTGGGCTATGCAGTGTAGGTCAAGCAGGCAGCCTCTGAATTTTTCAAACTGGCCTTCTTTTGGGGGTGATGAAATCTACTCAGAAAATCTCTTTTGCTAGTATTTAATTTTCTGGAGGGGGAATGGTAAGAAAAGGTACTTTTTTGCAAGTGGAACATTTCAACGTCCCAGCCCTTATGAGAAAAGACTGCATAAAATATGTTGGTGGCTGTGTGTATATTTTCAATCTATATATTCCAATATGCATTTTTCTAGATGTCCCTTTCGCAATTGTCTGGTTACTGCTGTTACTCAGTCATGTAGTTACAGGCAAAGCATGTAACAGTTCCCATGTCATAACTCTGCTTTCTGGGGGGAGCGGGAAAGGAAATAGTTGTAAGTACGAGGAAACTAAATGGTTTATTTGGTACAATATTGCAACACATAGCACTAAAACTATGAAAAGGAAAGGTTGATTTATGATGACATGTGCCCTGTGGATTTATTTCTTGTGAGAGAGAATGTTTTTCAAGCATGTAGAGTATAATCTGTCCATAAGCAAAGCCTGTGACAGTGATAGGCTCTCATTATGTATTACTACTTGGAGGCTACTTTGTATTACTACTACTTTGTATTACTACTGCTTTGTATTACTACTTTGAGGGACCATGGCCTGCTTTTCTTAAGTTGTTTATTTGCAAATTTTTTAGCTGCAGCTGTTCATTTTGTTGCCACTGTTATTATAAAAAACCTCCTTAATAACACGCTAGGAGAAGAAAATGAGTATGAAAAAGGAACACGCTGTAAAAGCAGCAGGAAATTACACCCGTCAAATATTTTTTCTCTTACAGAACAGTGTAGGAGGTAGCTGAAAGTCATGCAGGACATTATGGAAATATATAGGCCAGTAGAAAAGTGTAATTACAGAGAAACAATCGTATTACAGAAACTGAGAAAAAAATAGATAAAGTGCCAACAGGTGGAGAATGCACCAGGAGACTTCAGGGAAAATTAATTACATGAGACTGAGGGGAAGGACAAAATGCTACTGCTTTTCTCTTTACTGAGTGATCCTTATTTTAGCTTTTTGGTATTTTTTGAAGACCCACATTTCAGTGACAGCCTGAATTAGGCATTCTGGGGAGCACCAGAACTAAAATGGTGGGTTTACAAAACCCTGTTGCATCTAGGAGAAACCCAAACTGTCTCTCCTCTGGACATGTGCTCCAAGAGCCTACAAAAACCCCCAAATCTGCTCCTGGGGCACACCTCGAGTTTCCAACCTCCCCATCAAAACTCAAGGGGCAGAGCTGGAGCCAATAGAGGAAGGGAGAGCACATGAGCCAGCTCTCTGCTGGGTGCTGTGTCCCCAGAGATTGTCACATAATTTTCACATACCTCCATCAGCTTCAAGGAGAGCTGCAGGCAGCCAAGCCCACAGGTCCCTGTGCCATGTCCCGAGCTGGGGATGAGCCTTGCTGTGATGGCAGTGGTTTCCCACGGGATTTTTCCACGCACTTCTTGGTGCTGTGTGCGAGACGTGCATGATGTCTCCGATGGCAGAGATGTCACTTAGGATATCAGTAGCCATTTTAAGAAAAGTCTTCAGGGTTACTTCAGTTTTCCGTGGTTGAGCAATCAAGGCCACACAAATTACTTTTCTCCGTTGCTTTAAGCTTTACTAAGTGCTCATAAAGTTAATAGGAGCTGGTGAATAGCGCCCTGGTCCTGGTGAATAACGCGTGGCTGATTCCATCAGGTGCTCCGATGCAGAGGGCAAGGTACAAGAGGGTGAGGTGCCGCCCTGACACATGGTCCGCCAACTGCATCGAGGAGAAGGGGCCCTGGTTTTACCTGCCTGCTGGTGGAGCCAACAGGATCCTTCCTCCCATGGCAGACCCGTCCCTGTAAGTTCATCTGACACATGTTTGTCATTAAAACCAGCATCCAAACCCGCCCATTAGTCCTGTTTTGACAGTACTGTCACAGTGTGGCTTGCCCAGGGCAGCATGAGGCTTCAGTATGTTCATGTAAGACATAAAAATGCCTCTCTGCATTTCAGGATGAGGCAATACCAGGAGCTGGGTGACATATTCCCTCTCTCGGATGAGGATTCTGGCTCCGGGTCCAATGCCATGGTGGGAGCAGAGCCAGCCTCTGGGTCGGGGTTTGGTGACAGTGACAGCTTCTCTGAGGCGAAGCTGCCTGTCTTCCTGGAGGGCCTGCAAAGCACCAAGCTGAAGGAGAAGCTGTCGGAGGAGGATTTGCTGCTGTAGGGCGGGAGACGCCCCTCACGTGCTGCTGCTCCCTTGCCGAGTCCTCCCCAGAGCCTGACCCAACGGCCATGAAGCGGTTTTAAACCAACTTCACATCAATAAAAACCTTGCCTTAAGATCTTTACTGCTTGCACTCACTGAAAACGTTGTTGTTCAGTCTGAACTGACTTTTTATGTGTGTATGAGGGGGGTAGCAATGCCAGTGGGGGAAACAACAGCGATGGCTGCGCAGCCTGCTCTGTGAGGAGGTCATCGTGCTCTGTGGGGATAAATTCCAACCCTCTGCACTACTACAACACTCAGCTAATCGCGTATCTCGCAACCCACCCCACGAAATCCTGCGAAAACCAGGTTTGTCAGAACGGTTATTTTCTGAGGGGATCCCCCCCGCGATGCCGCCTCCCGGCCGCCAGGCGGCGCCTTCCCCGCGCGGGCACGGAGCGGGGCGGGGGTGCGGGGCGGGGCCTCGGTCACGTGCGGCGGGGCGTGGCCCCGGCG
>VYXB01007504.1:3355-27292 GCA_013397135.1 Pachyramphus minor
GGCGCGGCCTCCTCGCCCCGGTCCCGCCGCTCCCTCGGGCCCGTCCCGGTGCCGCCGCCGCCGCCGCCGCCGCAGCCATGAAGGACGTGCCGGGCTTCCTGCAGCAGAGCCAGAGCGCGGGGCCGGGCCAGGCCGCCGTGTGGCACCGCCTCGAGGAGCTCTACAACAAGAAGTGAGCGCGGGGACGGGGGGGAATGCCTGGTGTCTGTTCCCGGTGTTTGTTCCCGGGGTCTCACGGCGGGTGTTTTGTGTCCCCAGGCTGTGGCACCAGCTCACCCTGCAGGTGCTGGACTTCGTGCAGGACCCCTGCTTCGCCCAGGGCGATGGGCTCATCAAGGTGAGGGGAGGATTCCCGGCTGTGGGATTTCCCCGTGGCACAGGGAGGGACGGGCGGGTTTCGTACCGGGGAAAACTCGGCCTGTGGCTCCTCTCTGTAATAATCCTCTTGGAGAATCGCTGACCCGGGGGAGACTCACCTCCCCGTAAGCCTGCATGGTCTGTGTGAAAATCCGGCTAAAATTAAATGTCTCGGGTTTTCTGTAACCTTCGAAGCCATTCTTTGCTTTTATTCGCTTTAAGTTTTTCACATTTTGGAGGTGCAGGGAGGTTTTTATTTTTTTTTTTAACACACTCCTTTCTGGTTGGAAGGGACCTTAAGGGTGTGGGGTGTTCACAGATGCTTCCCTCAGGCCCTTCCTCAGAGCTGGGAGGAGCTAAAATGGGTAGTTCCGGGCTCCTGGATTCTGCACAGTGCTGGAGTTTCTGTCTGGGATGCCCAGTTTGTTGGAAAAATCATGGAATGGTTTGGGTTGGAAGGGACCTTAAGGATCATCCAGTTCCACCCTTCCTGGACACCTTCCACTAGTCCAGGTCCCTCCAAACCCTATCCAGCCTGGCCTTGGACACTTCCAGGGATGTTCAAACAAGCTGGAATAGTGAGGAAATAAGAGTGAGAAGCTCTGAACTGGGGTGTCCTTTGCCCTGAGTGTCCCTGTCCTTGTCCCCACAGCTCTACGAGAACTTCATCAGCGAGTTTGAGCACAGGTGAGTCACCTGAGGGGTCTGGGGGTCACCTAAGGGGGTCTGGGGGTCACCTGGGGGTTTGGGAGCCCTGTGCTGACCCCGAGCTGCTCTTTGCAGGGTGAACCCCCTGTCCCTGGTGGAGATCATCCTGCATGTTGTCCGGCAGATGACAGGTGCGTGTCCTCGCCCCCTCCCTGATCCCTATGGAATGTGGCCAGGCACAGGTCAATCCTGGACGGGGAGTTACTGCCCTGGTGCTTCCAGAAGGGAAAGCACTGGCTTGGGAAGCTTAGGTTGTTGCTGCTGCCTCTTGGAGTGGGAAGTCCACAGCTTCCCTGGAGAGGTGGTTGGTGAGGAAAAGCCCGGCCTGCCTGGCACCACCTGCTGCAGGTTGAGGGCACGCTGTGGAAAACATTCCAGCCTTCAGGAATCCAGTAAATGACGCATTTGTGGGTGAAGTTCAGCTCCACGGGACCTCCTGGCACTGCTGCTTTTTAAAATCTGGGGTTTTTTCTCTACTCCAGATCCCAACGTGGCCCTGACTTTCCTGGAAAAGACTCGGGAAAAGGTACGTCTGAAGCTGCTACCTCTGGCAGGGAGGAGGCACCAATCTACGTGTGTGTGTGACACCTGTGCTGTAGAATCCAGGGATTTCGCAGCAGGAATGCGATCAGGGATGTGCACCCAGCCCTGTCCCAGCCCCCTGGCTGCAGGTGACACTCCAGGCAGGTCCCTCTGTGTCCCTGCAGGTGAAGAGCAGCGACGAGGCCGTGATCCTGTGCAAAACGGCCATTGGGGCCCTCAAGCTCAACATCGGGGACCTGCAGGTCACCAAGGTGAGGGGTGGCCCGGGATGGGTGGTTTTGGGGTGCTGTGGCATTCCCTGGTTGTCCCAGCTCCCAGCTCAGAGGGTCTGGTGAGCCTTCCCAGGGTGTGGGAGCCGCTTCTGGTGACCTGCAGCGTTGCTGCCTGAGCGAAGCACGAGGGGTTTGTCATCCTTGGCCTGTTTTAGAACCATTGTTTAAACCCCAAACGAGGGTTTTCATGCAGGGCAGAAAACTCCTAGATCTCTTAGAGCAAGTGCAGAGTGATGGCTTTGGGTGTGTGTGCCATGGAATGATGGAATAGTTCGGGTTGGGAGGGATCTTGAAGACCATCCAGTTCCATGGGCAGGGGCACCTTTCGCTATCCCAGGTTGCTCCAACCCCCATCCAACCTGACCTTGAGCAATGGGGCAGCCACAGCTTCTCTGGGCAACCTGGGCCAGGGCCTCCCCACCCTCACAGGGAAGGATATATCCCAAAATCCCACCCAAACCTTTTTCCTTCAATTTAAAGCCATCATTATATACGATTACAGCTGCCGGGCTGGTTTGGGAGTGGTTTTTTTTCCCTTCTAACTCCTGTGTGAGGGGAGACTGCTGCTTTACTTTTAAATAAGCACATAAATAGATGTATAAATACCATGGTGATGGTGGTGGTGGTGGCTTTGGCTGTGAGACTCGTGGGGTGTCACACCTGCCCCGGGCACCCCCTGGGAGCGCTGGGACCCTCCCGCCCTGGATCCCGGCGCTGCTCCCGGTGCTCCTCGCCCTTTACCAAGGCAGGTCTCCCTCCTGCCCAGGAGACCATCGAGGAGGTGGAGGAGCTGCTGAACACCCTGCCCGGGGTGACCTCGGTGCACAGCCGCTTCTACGACCTCTCCAGCAAGTACTACCAGACGGTGGGGAACCACGCCGCCTACTACAAGGATGCTCTGCGCTTCCTGGGCTGCATCGAGGTCAAGGACCTGCCAGGTGACCCCTCTGCCTGGGAAATCCCACTTTCCACACTCTGCTTTACCGAATAAACCCCCTGGCAGAGGTTTTTCTCCGTGTTGCTTTTGGCTGTGCCGCGGTGGATCCGAGGTCTGGCTGGATCGAGCAGTGGCCCCGCCCAGGGTCCTGCTCCTAAGCTGCCCCAGGGTGATGGGAGGGGGGAATGCCCCTGCCAGAAGGAGGAGTTTCTCCTAATTCCCCAAAAATCATCAGTCTGGATTCCAAAAGTGGCCCTTTTGTGCTGTGGTTGCTGCAGGCTCCTGAATTTCAGGCTTGGGGAAAGGGCGAGGGCTGGGAATGGTTTAATGCAGGCACAGAGGAGGATGAGAGAGGGATTGCTGGGGCTTAAACTGCTGATTTACCCAAATTATTTTTGTTCTGGGCTTTTTCTTCATGCAAATTATTTGTGGTCTGTTTGCTGGGGTTTTATTCCAGTGTCAGAGCAGCAGGAGAGAGCCTTCACCCTGGGGCTGGCCGGGCTGCTGGGAGAAGGTGTTTACAACTTTGGGGAGCTGGTAAGTCCTGCCACATTCCTCCACGGAGCCTCAGGAGCTGGTTTTACCCTGCTAACGCCCTCCTGCCTGGTTCCTGCAGCTCATGCACCCCGTGCTGGAGTCCCTGAGGAGCACAGACCGGCAGTGGCTCATCGACACCCTCTTTGCCTTCAACAGTGGCAACGTGGAGACCTTCCAGGCCCTCAAGTCGGCCTGGGGGCAGCAGGTGAGGGGTGTTGTACTGCTGAAGGCCCGAGCTCAGGGTTTACAGAGCTCACTTGGAGCCTCTGGACCTCTGCTTTAGTCCCTTTACCCAATTCCTGGCTCTGGTGCACTGGTGTAGTTCTAACTGGGGTACAGGGGTTATTTTGTGTTGATACACATCCTTAGTTTTCTTTTGTCTCCCCTCTGGGTGATGGAACGAAATAAAGAGAAATCTCCTGTGATCCAAGGGCAGAACACACACAAATATCCTGCACAGGCAGATAGTTCCAGATTTAATCTCCATCTCAGTGGAAAACAGTGGTTTTCCCTCCTGTTCTGGGAAGTGTGAGGCAAACAGTGGTGCTGGGTGTTACCTGCACTGGCTACCCCAGGAATTACTGGCACAGCAATAGTTTGCAGGTGGATTTGTGAGTCCACTGGCCCTTGACAGGCTGCCTTGCCTGGTGAGGTCTGTGTTTCCTGTGCAGCCCCTGGGATTTATCTTCTGGAACCATTCCCAGGTGGCGGCTGGGCTGTGATGGAGCCCTCCCTGCTAAGTGAAGCCCCACTCAGGGATTTACTCGTGCGTGGAACAAGCTGTGCTCCTCCAGGCTGAGGGGGAAACGCAGCAGTAACATGATGTGGTGCATTTTCTCCCCTCACAGCCTGACCTGGCTGCGAACGAAGCGCTGCTGCTGCAGAAGATCCAGCTGTTGTGTCTCATGGAGGTGAGCTGGGATGTTGGCCAGAGGAGCTGTGGCTGCCCCAATCCCTGGGAGTGTCCCAGCCAGGCTGGGATGGGGCTCGGAGCAACCTGGGAGAGGGGAAGGTGTCCCTGCCCATGGCAGGGGATGGAAGGGGATGAGCCTTAAGATCCCTTCCAACCCAAAGCATTCTGGTATTCTGTGATGTGGAAGAGGAAGCCTTGTACCTCAGGGATGGTGTCTGGGGTGATAACTGAGGGTTGGGCTTTATTTGACTTGATTTAGTTAAACATGAGAAACGCAGCTGCCGAGGCAGAGTGACACTGGGCAGGGCAGCACAAGGGAGGCTCTGTGTGCTGTGGGAACCACTAAAACCCCGTGGGGTTTGTTTTTTTTTGCTCTGTGTCCCTGGACTCAGATGACTTTCACCCGCCCAGCCAATCACCGACAGCTCACCTTCGAGGAGATTGCCAAGAGTGCCAAAGTCACCGTCAACGAGGTGAGTTTGGGGTCAGACAGAATTAGTCATGTCCTGGTTTGGGAGCTCTAAGAGTGTCTGGGTAGACCTGAATCACACTGCATCCCAGGATCATTGAGGTTGGAAAAGACCTCCAAGATCCCTGAGAACCTGTGCCCCAGCCCAGAGCACTGAGTGCCGTGTCCAGTCGTTCCTTGCGCACCTCCAGGGAGGAGGGCTCCACCACCTCCCTGGGCAGCCCTTTCCAATGCCTGGCAACCCTTTCCATGTCGAAATTCCTCCTGATGTCCAACCTGAACCTCCCCTGGCACAGCTGGAGGTCACTTCCTCTTGTCTTGTCACTTGTTCCCTGGGAGAAGAGCCCGACTCCCACCATCTGGCCAGACCCCTGTTTTTAAATAATTCCTGCTGCCTGGGGGGTGCTTCAGCTCTGTTGGCTTTTTCCAATTGCCTCGTTCTTCCTGGGATTTCAGAGACAAGAAAACCAGTCTGGTTTTTGGGGAAAAGAGCTCCCTGCTGTATGTTGAGATGTCGAGTCTCAAGTCCTGTCACCTGAAAGGGGGGGCAGTGGGAGCTGCTGCCCTGTGAACAGTCTGCTGTGAGGGCACCAAGTGGAGCTTTTATTGGTCTCAGGGGAGAAACTGGGTGATCTGAGTCGTTTTCCTTGGCTTGTCTGTGTTCCCAGGTGGAGCTGCTGGTGATGAAGGCGCTCTCAGTGGGCCTGGTGAAGGGCAGCATTGACGAGGTGGACAAGAGGGTGCACATGACGTGGGTGCAGCCACGTGTGCTGGACCTACAGCAGGTAACAGGGGGGGGAAAACGGGACTGGGAAGGGTCACAGCTTGGGAATGAGCCTCCTTGGGGCTTCCTGAAAGGGAATCAGCTTTTCAGCCTGGGATACCTGGTGCTTTTCACACCCAGGTAGGGAGTGGGTGGTCAGAAACCTGACAGGGGGTGGAACAGGACAGGGGTGACACGTCCTGTGAGGAAGCCACACAAACACAGTGGAACACAGAAGCCACGGCTGTGTTTTCCACAGGGATCCAGACATCCATGTGGCTGCCTCGTTCCTAAATGCATGAAATAACCTCTGGGAGTTTTGGGGATGTAGGAGGCACATTTCTCTCAGGAAGAGGGATGTTGAGCTTCTCAAGTTCGTCCTTGTAATGTTTTAGGAGACTGCACAGGGTGCCTTTACCTTTAAACACAAAGATGAGTATATGAAATTCCAGCTGCAAGGAATTCGTTTGGTGCATTTCAGTTTAACTTTTAGCTGTTGCTGATTTGCTGGTAGAAGCTGTAAATCCCAGGATGGTTTGGGATGGAAGGGACCTTAAAGCTCATCCTGTTCCATCCCCTGCCGTGGGCAGGGACACCTTCCACCAGCCCAGGTTGCTCCAAGCCTCGTCCAGCCTGGACTGGAACACTTCCAGGGATGGGGCAGCACCCATTCCTGCTGTGCAGGGTTTTGAGGAGTGGTTTGGGATCTGAGGTGTGTGTCCCTGAAGGTGCCTGTGGGCATTCCCAGGAGCTGCCTTGCCAGGTCACCGTGGCCTTGCCTTGCAGATCAAAGGGATGAAGGACCGCCTGGAGTTCTGGTGCACGGACGTGAGGAGCATGGAGATGCTGGTGGAGCACCAAGCCCACGACATCCTGACATAGAGGGCCTGGCTCTGGCCCCGGGAGAGTGATTCCTGCTGCTCCTGAGGCCGGCAGCACTCAGACCACTGACTGCACTGAATCCATGGAGGGGGTGGGTGGGCAGAGGGGGGAGCAGCATGGGATGTATTTCGGAGGAGTACGTGGCCTTTTGCTGTGCGACCCTTTGGTGCTTGAGTCAAGCTTTCCCTCTGCTGACACGAGTGGCTCTGATCCCAGAGCTCCGTCCTGGGGAGGGGTGGATCACTCCCAGTCCCTCCTGCCTCCAGCTGCTGCGGGAGGGTGGGATCCTGGTGCAGGTACCGAGGGGTCTTGGCCTTAGGGGGCACAGCCTGTCCCGCTGCCCTCTCCCCCTCCCCCTGCAGCAGCCCCAAGGCAGCATTCCCCAAATCCTCTTCCCCAGATCATCCTCCCTTCACCCCTCCTCATTTGCAGTAGAGGGAGTGTTTGCTCCACCCAAGGGTGTTCCCGGGATTCCCGGTTAGTGGGTGTGTTCACACACTGGGGTGGTTTGTCTTTCACCAACGCTTTGTGCTCAGGTGAGGTGCAGTGGCATTGCCAGAATAAACGTCTCTGCCTTCCCTTTTCTGGAATTCTGTGCCATCTCCATCCCTCTAAAAACACATTCCCCCCCCCTTCTCCCCTCCCATACCACATTTTCTCCTCAGTTTCACATTGGAAGCCCCTTTCCCAGACTAATCCAGCTTTAAACCTGCCAGTTGCTGGTGGGATCGGTGTGAACCTGGCCAGGTTCCTTCTGTGGAGAATTCCAGCCTTGATCGCTGTTCCCGAGCCAATTATGATGTACTAAGAGCTGAAGCCAGGCCAGGGACATGTTTTTGTTCTGCTTTTGTTTCTTAACGACCACTTTAAAAGCTTTTCTGTGAGGGAATTTTGTTGGGAGTTGTTTGTCCTGTTGCTGCCGGAGGTTTCCTGGGGTGGAAGTGTTTTTGTGCAGGTTGAGAATGTGGAACAAATGGGGATCTGAGCTGAGATCCCTCCCAGTGTCCCTGTGGATGCATGAACTCCTTGTTATGAGGCAGGACAGCAGGTGGCATGGGGAGTTACAGCAGTGACTTCAGATTGAATGGAGTTGTGTCCGTGGATCTGGTTAAGTTCCCTGGGTGCTGGTGGATTTTGAAATGCTGCTGCCAATGTATCCGTGGTCAGTCCTTGTCACTGCTGGGATTCAGGAGTCTGTACCTGCTCACCCTCCTGCTGCTGCTTCCCAGGCCCTTCTGGCTGAAATTCCTTCCTGGATGGGGGGTGTTCAGTGCCCAGTGCCTGCCTTTTCCCTGTCAGCTCAGCCATCGGATTTGGCTTTCCCAGTCCCTGCTGCATCTTGTCTTCCAATGCTCATTCCTGTCACTTTTGCTGACTTCAGGAGAATGCGTGGAGGAGACAAGAGTTCTGGAAAATGTTCCCCTCATTTCCTAGTTAGGGGCAGGAAAAAGGCTTTAAGGAGCACAGTCTCCTTCCCAGTGCCGTGTCAGGTCTTGCCCTCGTTTCTAGGGATGAGGGAAGAAGCTTGGGATGGAGGAAGCCCCACCTGAGCCAGTGAGTTGTGGGGCTGCTGCTGCCTGAGATCAGCATCAAACACCCGGAATGTCACTGTGGGAAGCACTAACAGCTTCTCCCAGGAGAATTCTGACAGTCCCTGTGCTCACCTGCCTCCGAGTAGCTCCTGGGAATGGAGATGAGATCTGTGGATCTGTGACAGCTTCAAAGGCTTCTCCAAGATACCTGGAAGTAGCTTTTGCTACCTGACGTTTCTCATGTGCTGGCTGCTTCCCTGGCACAGGTAATTTGGGATGTGGTGGGTGCAAAGGCCCTTTGTGCAGGGAGGGGGGCAGTCAGGTGCCTGTGAGACCCTTTTAATGTCACTTCCAGCCTTTGAGTGTTTTCCTACCAGGAATTCACCTTGGCTTTGCTTCCTTGCTTGTGCTGGGAGAGGTGACTGGGTGCCTGTGCTGTGCTGCAGCTGCAGCAGGTAAAGGCTCCAGAGGGAATATCCCTTCCCGCTGGAGCCTGCTGCGAGGGAATGCTGCCTTCAGAACAGGGTCCCAGGTCATTCCCTACGGACACACACGTGGATGAAGCAAACCCAAGGAGCCGTTGTGCTGAATGCAAAAGTGAATTTTAATGAACAGGCCTGGGGGCTTCCATCCCAGAGAGGGTCTGTCCCAGGGACTCTTCCCTGAGGATTCTCTCAGCCTCTCCTCACTCGGGCCTGGCCTTGTAGTGCTCGATGTTGGCCAGGACCCAGGCCGCGGGCAGCAGGAACGTGGTGAACATCACAGCTAACGCAATGCTCTGCTCCTGAGGGGGAGAAGGAGTGGGAATGGAATCAGTGGGATGGCTGGGCCATGGGAGGGGCTCCTGGGGCGGCTGTGCCACGGTGTGGGAGCTCCTGGGATGGTTGTTCCCTGATTTACGGGGCTCCTGGGGTGGCTGCGCTGGTGCTGTCCAACGCCCCGGACCCAGCTCACTTCTCTGTGCTCTTCCCAGCCCCATGGTTGTGGGATGGACCTGCTGGGATTCCCACTGGCAGCAGATGGACCTGGTGCTCTCCAGGCTTGTTTCCATCGCTCCATGTTTCCCTGTGATATTCACTGGGAAACTGGAGCAGTGCCTGACCTTGAGGCTCTGGCCAGGGCCCTCAGCACTTCCAGAGGCAGCTGTGCCTGACTTTCAGATGACTTTGGAAACTGCAGCCAGCAGCAGCCCCTTGTTGCTCTGGTGCACCGGGACAGCATCAACCCCCTGTACTGGCGCTTTCCTTTGATTTATTTGGCTGGGAAAAGCATCTCCAGGCTCGTGCAGACCTTGGAAAGGCAGCGGGGGGAGAGCTGCCCAGACAAGGGGTGGAGGGGGAACTGACCAGGATTTTGGTGAAAAGCTCCTTTTTCCCTTCTTGTTTCACCCTGCCCAGGAGGATCTGGACTGGGGAGGGACCGTCCCCAGAGGGGGAGTGTTAGAGGGACCTACAGGCTCTATGGGGACAGCAGCCCCTGTCCTTGTCCATGGGGACACTGGCTTTGGGCTGAGTGTCCCAGAATGGGGGGACTGAGCCCAGGTCTGCCCCTGAGGGACCACCACTGTCCTGCTGTCCCTTGGCTTCACCTCCCTGGGGGACACCCTGGGCTGCAGGGGACCCTAAGTGTGTGCCCCAAAGCTTTAAAAAGGGGCTTGAAAGGACAAAATCCAACAGGAGCAGGAGCCTGAGGGTGGGGGGCGCAGGGCATGGACCCCTGTGGGGGTGTGGGCTGGAGCCTGGGGGCACCTTCCTCCTCTGCCTCCCTCTCCCCTTTTGCTTCCACCCCCCTAACTTGTCCCTAACACGGGGCTTTGTGTCCTCCCAACATGGGTGTCCCCCCCCTTTCCAGCCCCCCCCAGGGTACTCACAGCGGCAGAGAGCGGGTGCTCGGGGGGGTGGGACCTGAGCAGGGCACGGGGGGCACGGGGGGTCCGCAGGGCGGCCGCCAGGAGCTGGGAGCCCCTCTGGAAAACCCTCATGGCGCTGTCAGGGCGATTCCGCTGCTCCTGGCTCTGCAGCTGCCCAGCTTGTCACTGTCACTGCTGCCACCTCCCCCCACACCCCCGCCACCTCCTGGCACGGGACCTGCTGCACGGGGTAGAACACCCTGAGGGGGAAAGATTTTCCCCAATTGTTCTCTGCTTAATATTTCTTCCCTTAATTTTTTTCTTTTGTTTTTTTTTTTTTTTTTTNCTAGAATTCCTTATTCCTCTAATAATGGGAAGGAAGTGGGGTGTGTGCTGATGGGGTTACCCCTCATCCCCACGTGCCAGAGCCTGCTGGAGCAGGGTGCAATTCCACAGAGCCCCCATGGGTGCCTGGCTGCTCTCCAGGGAATGGCTATTCCTGCCCCTGCCCTGGACTCAACCCGTGCCAGGACCAGCTGCTGGATCCCTGGATCCCTCACCCACCATGATGGGACCAGCTGGACGGGGCTTGGAGCCACCTGGGCTAGTGGAACGTGTCCCTGTGGATGGAAGGGCTTGGAATGAGATGGCCTTTAAGGTCTCTTGCAACCCAAACCATTCTGAGACTCCGTGTCCATGGATCTTTCTGCTGTGGCCCTGGAGCGTGGGGCAGCTCAGCTGGGGAATGACGGAGGTTTCCTTGTCCCCTCTTTGGGAATAACTCAGTGAAACGCTGCTCCGGCTGATGGGGGGTGTCAGGGACTTGGGGAGTGGAGCTGGATGCCCGCAGCACCCTTGGGTGCAGGAAGCTGGGGTGGGGGCTCACTGGGACAGGGAGCTGTGCCTGGAAAAGCCACGATGGGATAGAGGGCTGGCAGGAGGGAAGCTGGGAAAAGCGTGCCAAAGCCAAAGTCCAGCTCTGTTCCCCCTGAAAACAGGCGAGGAGAAGGGTCAGAGCGTGGCTGGGGACACGGGGTGGTCACGGTGTGTGGCTCTGGTGGGGGGTTGTGCTGCTCCCCCTGGCTCTCCACTGCAGTTCTCAGGCACCTTTTGGCTCATAAATTGTCCGAGTTGGTTTCTTCTTTCAGTTCCTCCTTCCCAGGACACAGGACAGAGCCGAGACCTCTGCTCTCCCACTGCGGGCACCAAGCTGAGCTGGGTAAACACCTGCGTGCAGAGGTTTATTTTTCTAACTTTTTTTTTTTTTTTTTAATGAGGAAAAAAAAGCGATTTCCTTCCTTCTCCCTCGGTTGGGCAACTTCCGTCCTTCCCTGGAACAGCCTCTCTCTGCCTGCACAGGCAGGGCTTGACTCAGCCCCGGACTGAAGGCAACACCCACCTCCTCGCTTCCTCACCCTTAGGCTTGGGCTGGGTTGGGATTTTTGACTTTCCTGAAGGCAGGATTTTCCTCCCCGTTCAGCCTCGGTGAGGAAACCGAGCTAAGCCTGAAAGCTCCTGCATCGGGCTGCTGTCAGGGAGGGATTTTGGGGCCTTCCCTGACCCCCTGTTACCCTGGCTGGATTCCCAGCTCTGCCCAGAGTCTCTCAGAGTCTGATTTCATCATTTCTGTGTTATTCCAGTGCCCAGCATTGCCAGGAGCCAGCTGCAGCTCCCTTTCGTCAGGTGGTGTTTACAGGTTTCTATATCTGTAGGTATCTGTAGTCTCTAATTCTATATATATTTATATGTGAAACAAATATATTTGTAAATCTACCAGTGAAAGAGAAAGCTCCTGCCCCAGGAAGCTGAGCTGGAGATGCAGGAGTGAGGGGGAACAGAGAGGTGTGGTGAGCTGGGAAAGGGGGAAGCTCAGGAGACCCAGGGTGTCTGCAAGTGTCACAGGACGACCCTCGGGAGGAAGAGGAGGCCAGAAGAGGAAGGTGGTTGTCTGTGCTGGGAGAAACTGGTGCAATTCCATCACGGAGAGGGCAGCAGAAGAGGAAGAGGGGGGAAAGTTGGGAAGTGATGAAGCCCGTGAGCCCGCGGGGTTTGGGGGCGCTGCAGGAGATGCTGGGATGGGGCGAAGGGGTGGAGAGGGAGCTGGGACAGGAGGAAAACCGCTGGGGGCGATCAGAGGGGACACAAAGGGGCGGAGAAGGCAGGTGAGCAGCACCTCTGAGGTGGCCAGGGCGTCCCGGGGGGCGCTCCGGGGAGCAGAGCAGCACCTTGTCCCCTCACCCCCCCTGTCCCCGCCGTGCTCCGCAGGTGGGGCTGGCAGCGATGGCCGAGGGGGACCCCGCGGTGTTCACGGCCCGGGCGCTGCCGGGGGACCCGCGGCTGCTGCCCACGGTGACCAACGCGTACCTGGGCACCCGCGTCTTCCGCCGCATCCTGCATGTGGGCGGCGTGTACAGCGGGGCCGCGGGGGACACCCACCGCGCCGATGTCCCCAGCCCCCTCGGCGTGAGCCTGGCGGTGCCCGGCACGGACAGCCCCGCCGAGACCTTCGCCCTGAACACCCGGACAGGTGAGCTGCGAGCGGGGAAGGATCTCCCCATCCCGACGCTGCCACGCAGAGCTTTCCCCTCAGGCTCCTTCCCTACCCTCTTCCAGAGGTGAAATTCTGTCTTCCTCACAGTCATCTCTTCTCGTGCTCTGTTCACCTCAGGTGAGGTTCTTCTGAAACAGCTGGAAAATTCCCCTTTCATGTAATAAGTTTCATTCATGAGCCCCTTTCACGTGTAAGTAATACAGCAATAAAATAAGCTGCTTTCAGGCTGTAGCTCAACGCCTGCTGGGGGCAGGCTTAGCAAATCAGGAAGCCTGATAAAATGTTTAATGGCACAAACCATCCCTCAGCAGCTTGGCCAGGCTCAGTGTCAGCAGCTGGATCTGAACCTGGGAACGGCCAGCAGGAACCAGTAGATAGGGAAGAGGTGGGAATCCGGGACAGAACACCGGGACCCTGGGGGTGCCAAAGGCTCTCACTGTGCTTACAGGGACCTTCAGCCACACCATTCAGTGCCCTGGTTACGTGGTCACCCAGCAGCTCTACGCCCACCACTCCCTGGTCCACCTGATGGCCTTCAGCGTCACCATCCGGCGCTTGGATCTCTCCACACAGCCCATCACCATCCAGCTCCAGACCCCGTTCGTGCCACAGAGCCAGGACCTGCACCTGACCCCGGGGCCAGACTTCCAGGGAGCACAGTGAGTGTTGGGGACGGGGGTCCCTGCCCTGAGCCCACCCTCCGTGGGCTGTGGCAACAGTGTCCGCCCTCCCCTGGGGACTAAACTGCAGGTGTAAGGCTGGAGCTGGGCTGGAACCGTGGGAGGTGTGGGGCTGGGTTGGTGTGTGTGGCGTGGAGGCTTCTGCACACCTGCTTTTTCCTGGTAGGTGTATAAACACCCCGCCCACACACACAAATCAAATTAAGCATAGAAACGTTTTTATTAGTTGCAACTCCAGAATTATGGAGACAAAAGCCCCAGGGGTCAGATGTGGTTTCAAAGAAGTGAGACTGGGGAAGGTGGGGAGTTTTTGGAGGACGTGACCTTTAGAACCAGATTCCTGGAATTGGGGATCGTTTGTTGTGGCTTCGCACTGAAAGAGGGCAGGGTTAGATGGGATATTGGGAAGGAATCCTTCCCTGTAAGGGTGGGGAGGCCCTGGCACGGGTTGCCCAGAGAAGCTGTGGCTGCCCCTGGATCCCTGGACGTGTCCAAGTCCAGGTTGGACGGGGCTTGGAGCAACCTGGGCTAGTGGAAGGTGTCCCTGCCCATGGCAGGGGGTGGAACCGGACGGGCTTTAAGGTCCCTTCCAACTCAAACCATTCTGGGATTCTCTGATGAATCTCAGTATCCTGCACACTGGGGATGGGACAGCAGCGGAGCTGAAGTGTGGGGATGAGGGAGCTTCCATCTGGGAACGGAGCTCGGCACCTTGGAGTCCCCTCTGGGTGTTGGATGTGCATGGGGTCCCCCTGCCCCACCACTCCCTGTCTCCCACAGCTACATCTACGGGCAGACGCTGGTTCCCGAGGTGGAGGGGGGACCCTGTCCCACCGTCCACATGCTCTGGACGCCCGTCCCACCCTCCCTGACGCTGGGTGGGGAGGAGCAGGAGCGCTGCTGGGAGTTCCTGACGGCCGTGGCCGAGAGCGAGGCGGAGGCCAAGCTGAGCTATGGTGAGGGGCTGTCCCTGCTGGCAGCGGGGGCCCTGCACCGCTCCCACACCCGCGCCTGGGCCGCGCTGCGCCGGGGCTGCTCCGTGGAGCTCGACGGGCCCCCCGCCCTGCAGCAGGCCCTCCATGGCTGCCTCTACTACCTGCTGAGTGCCCTCCCGCCCCGGGGCAGCCCGGGATTCCTCTTCCACGGCATCAGCCCCGGCGGCTTGTCCAATGGAAGCCGGGGGGAGGACTACTGGGGACACGTCTTCTGGGACCAGGTGAACGGGGGGGGGCCCTGCTGGGTGGTGAGCTGGGGGCTTGACACAGTGACTGGGGTGGAGAAGACACCATCATTCCATTGGGACGGGGAAAACTCCATCCTTCCATTGGGATGGGAAAGACTATCCTTTAATAAGGATGGCAAAGACCTGTCCTTTAATAGGGATGGAGAACACTCCGTCCTTCCACTGAAGGGTGGAGCTGGTGGAGCCTTTGGGTGCCCCACCAGCCCATCCCACCGCCTTGCCTCGCAGGACACCTGGATGTTCCCCAACATCCTGCTGCTCTATCCCGAAGCTGCCCGAGCCATCCTGGAGTACCGGATCCGCACGCTGGCAGGAGCCGTGCGCAACGCACAGGAACAGGGCTACAAGGTGGGGCAGGGACACCGGGCCGAGGGGGCGTCACCAGCCCCTGTCCTCAGGACGGGAGCCCCTCGAGGTGATGTGCTCGGGGGGTGTTTTCTCCTGACAGGGCGCCAAGTTCCCGTGGGAGAGCGCAGCCACCGGCCGGGAAGTCTGCCCCGAGCAGATCTACGGAGCCCAAGAGATCCACGTCACCGGGGATGTCCTGGTGGCCTTTGAGCAGTATTACTGCACCACACAGGTAAAGGGAGTTTGTACCACCTGGGTGGCCCAGTGGCAGGGCCCACAGGGCACCTGGTGGCTGTTGCTGTCCCTTCCCAGAGGAATTCTGCTCTGTCTGCTCCGCAGGGTCCCTCCCTCAGCCTCGCCTCCTCCATCCTTGCCCCCGTGGGTGTCTCAGCACCCCGTTGGCTCAATCCAGGACAGTTTTCTGACTTCCCCTCCTGTCCCCTCCATCTCCTCAGAGCTCCTGTCTGACCTCCTGCTGATTCTGGGTCTGGTGGAGTCTCCCTCATGTCCCTGTTTTTCTCCGGCTTTGGCTCCCCCAGGACCAGAAGCTGTTCCGGGAGGATGGGGGCTGGGAGCTGGTGGAAGCTGTAGCTCAGTACTGGTGCAGCAGGATGGTGTGGAGTGAGGAGGAGCAGCTCTACCACATCAGAGGTACCTGTGCCATGGGAAGGGGGTGGAAAGCCTCCTGGGGTTTCAGAGCCACCTGCTCTAGTGGAAGGTGTCCCTGCCCATGGCAAGGGATGTGGAACTGGATGAGTTTTAAGGCCTCTCCCAACCCAATCTACCCTGGGATTCCATGACTTGAGGGTTCCCTTGCCTGTGAAGTGGGGGGAGATGCCCTCAGGATGAGGTACCTGCACCCATCAGCCAAAGCTGTAACCCAGGCTGTTCCTCCTTCACCAGCAGCACCACGGATGTTTCTCTTACTGAGCATCCCACCGAGACCACGTGGGATCCTGTCAGAGGATGGGCAGGCAGGAGGGTCCCCCTTCTCCAGCCGTGTCCCTGAGGAGTGACCCAGGACCCCTGGGTGTGCTAAGGTGTGAAGTGTCCCCTCCTGTCCCCCCAGGTGTCATGCCCCCCGACGAGTACCACTGCCAGGTCGATAACTCTGCTTACACCAACGCCGTGGCCCGGCGCAGGTAACGTTGTGGAATGTCTCCTGGCATCATGGCCCAGCTCTCTGCCTCCTAGAAACACTGGCCAGCTCTCTGCTGCCTGGAAGCACTGCCTGGCTCTCTTCTCTCCCACTCTGCAGGGGTGGGAGGCAGTGGGGCTCCCGAGGGGATGCTTCTTCCGTCTCCCCACACCCCTCTCCCTGTCACCCCTCTGCAGCCAGAGGAAGGAGTAGGTGGGGCCATGGCCACTCTTCAGGTGCCCATGTGAGACTGAGAGGGATCTCCCTTTGAGGCGGGGCTTCTCCCTCTGCATTCCATGAGGTGTCTGTGCAATTAGCCAGCTGGAGGCACCCACAGCCAGAGGAGTGGGCTCCTGGCTCCGTGACAGAAGGTGTTACTCCTGGCTCAATCTCTGACCCCTGTTCTCCCACAGCAGCTTTTTCTGCAGCTCAATCGCCTCCCTCTGTCCCCTTTCTCCTCCCATTGTCACCCATCCCTGACACAAACCATTGCTTCTCCCTTTTTCCAGCTTAAACTTTGCTGCTGAAGTTGCTCGGGACCTGCTGCTCCCAGTGCCAGAGGAGTGGGAGGACTGTGCCAGGAAAATCAAAGTGCCGTTTGATGCAGAGAGGAAATACCACCCCGAGTATGATGGCTACAGCCCAGGTGAGCAGGGGGGCAGGGCAGCCCTTGGAGGCAGCCGTGAGTCACACTTTTGATCCTGGAAGGAGCAGGACTCTGACCGGTTCAGACTTGGGAATGGTAAAACAAGAGTTCCTGCTGCTTCCCGGGTGCAGAGAGCCAGGCTTGGGGACGGTTTTCCCACCTCTCTGGGTCATTTCTCACTAGTGGGCTGAAAAAATGAGGAAATTTGGGAGCACAGAGTAGGAAGAGACCCGGCTGCAGGTAACAAGGCTGCTGTGGTCCCCTTGGTGACAGTCAGGTGTATCCATCAGTCCTGTTGTTCCCGGCTCATGCCCGTGGTCCAACCAGCCCCTTGGGCCATTGTTCCCAGACAGTGCCCACTGTCTGCCCGGCCCCTCTCCCCAGGTGAGCCAGTGAAACAAGCTGACGTGGTCCTGCTCGGGTTCCCCCTGATGCATCCCATGAGTGCCGAGGTCCGGAGGAACGACCTGGAGATGTACGAGCCGGTCACCGACCCGGCCGGGCCGGCCATGACCTGGGTGAGGAGAGGGCAGTGCCCAGGGTGGGATCCACCCGGGGAAGGGGGAGGTGTCTCCATCCCGGGGGGTTGTTTCCATCCAGGACAGTCACTGCCAGACCCACCAGGCAGGATCCATCAGAGCTGCTCCAGAGCCCAGGGGAGGGCGGACGGCGCCGAGCCGGGATGTGTGTGCGGGGTGTTCACTCTGGGTCGGGATGGTGGCAGTGGTGGTGCTGCTCTGCTGCACTGTCACCAGCAGCAGCAGTCACAGACCCTTTCCCTCCCTGGCAGAGCATGTTTGCCGTGGGCTGGCTGGAGCTGAAGGAGGTGGAGAGAGCCCAGAGCCAACTGCTCAAGTGCTTCAGCAACATCACAGAGCCCTTCAAGGTGAGTGGTGGGGCTGCAAGTCCCTCTGGTTTGTGTCTCACCCGCTCCCAAGTAGGTGACACTCCCCTGAGAGACACCCCAGATGTGTGACAGGGACAGTGACAATGGCATTCAAGCCCACAAAACTGCCTGAAGTGTCCCAGACCAACTCCTGAGTTGTTTCTTTCTCGTGCTGGTGCAGGTCTGGGTGGAGAACTCGGACGGTTCGGGAGCTGTGAACTTCCTGACAGGGATGGGTGGATTTCTGCAAGCCATCCTCTTTGGCTACACAGGGTTCAGGTGAGACCTGCTGTGTCACACTTAATTCCTGCTTGTCCCTTACAGTGTCCTTGTTTGGTTGAAACAAGATTGGGAATGGGTGAGAGACTCTGCCCAGGTCAAATTTGGGAAGTAAAATGCCATTCCCTAAGCCTGTTCTCTGGCTCAGCTGCAACATCACCCTGTCTCCTTTGGATGTGGTGAGGAAACACCTTCTACAGCCCCCTCTGTGGCCTCCTGCACACACGTGGCTCTGGGAGCCTCCGTGGCGGGAAGCGCTGAGCAGGCATCGCCTCAGCTTTAAAATATCTCGGGAAAACAGGGAGCTGTTCCTGTAATTTCGGAGCTGTGTCTCATATCTGGTGGTTTCCACTCTGGAGCCATCGCCCCTTAAACCTATCCTTGGTTTAACTGAGGCTGGATCAGGCCTTCTGGTTGCCAGTGAGAACTTCCAGCACTAACTACGTGTTTTTACTCCGTGTGTGTGGCCAGAGGTGCTGGGAAACCCACCCGTTCCTTGGTGGAGCTGGGTGTGAGCTGCCATATTCCCAGCTGGAAACCTCAGCCTCGGCTTTGACCAAGCTGGGAGGTCTCCAGGCACCCAGGGTGTGTCAGGTCGGGCCCCTGGTGGGACAGGCACAAGCCACGGGCTTTGGGGCTCTGGCCAAGTTTCCAGAGGTTGGGATGACACTGTGCAGCCCTAGGGGCCGTGCTCCTGCCTTTCCCATCATAGGGCACAGATCCTGCCTGGCACTGGGGCTCTCCAGGCTCTCCAGCCTCCCTGGAGCCCTCTCCAGTCCCTCCCAACATTCTGGAGTTGATGGTCAAGAGCTCTCGTGTGCCAGGATTTGGGTCGGAGACAACGGTGACCGTTGTTTTTCCTCACCCGGAGCCAACACCCACACAGGCTGCTTGGCTTTGAGTCAGGGCTGCAGGAAGTGTCAGGCTGTTTTGCTCCATTATCTCTGGACAAGGAGCAGGAACAGCTGTGCTTCCAGCCCTCCGAAACCGCGGGAGTGGGAGCTGAGGTGGGTGTCTGGAACTGAGCTGCCCCAGAAGAAAAGATTAATATATTTTTCTCCTTCTTTGCAGTTAAAAAAAGTATAAAATCCAACCTTAAGGAAACCCCAGGCCCAAACTGTGGCACTGGAGGGGGACAGGAATGTCTTTGGGTGCTGGGCTGTGACATTGTGGCCCCTGTAGCTCCTTACCAGATGCTCCATCAGTGTGTTCGGGATTTGCCCAGAGATCCTTGGATGCACTGAGGATACTTTCAGACTCCTCCGGGGTGCACGAGGTGCCAGTGCCTGGAGAGGTGGCCCCACCCCAGAGGTTGTTCATCTGTGGCTCCTGCTGTTCCCACCCTGACGTGCTCCTGCCTTTCCAGGATCACGAGGTCCAGCCTGCTCTTCAATCCCACCTTTCCCCACGACATCACCAAGCTGAAACTCTCCAGCATCTCCTACCTGGGCAACAAACTGGATTTCACCATCACCGCAGCAGAGATCAGCATGGAAGTGACTGAGGTCTCCCAGGACCCTCTGGCATCTCCCCTGGAGGCAGTGCTGGAGTCGGGACACCGCTTTCCCCTGCGGGAGGGTACGGCAGCAGCTCCCGGCTCCGCTCCCTGAGGTGAAGAATTTGGGGAGAAACCAATCCCATAACTCACACGAGGGTGTTCTTGTTGCAGGGCAGAGTGTCTCCTTCCCCACAGCGCCCGGCTGGATCCAGAGGTCACCCACCAGGACCCCCTAAAGCTTGGCTGGTCCAAGTTTTGCCGCTGGAGCGGCGGATCCGGGATCCTGACAAAGGGGGAAGGTAACGGTGGGCAGAGGGGGATCCCAGGCTGTGCCATGAGCCCTTGGGCCCCCAGGACTGAATGTGCCACCTGTCCTTGTGTTCCTGGGAGGGGCAGGGAGTGGCCACAGAGCTCTGACCATGGCAGGGGGTCAGCGTGTCTGTTCTGGGGGCACCGAGCCCCAGAATCCCCTTCACACACCTTCAGGGTCTCTCACTCAGCACAGGAGATGAACTCAAGCCTGAAAATGACCATTTCAAGAGAGTTTTCTAAACACCCAGGAGTTGTTTATGCTCTCCATATCTGCATTTGTAAAGAAGCCCCTTCCTGAATGGATGTGTGACCCCGACTCCAGCTCCTCCAGCATGTACTGCTCTGGTCCTTGCCTTCCCCTCACGTTGCTCCGTGGGCTCAAAGGGCTGTGGAGCCTCAGCCACTGCTGCTTCACCAGATGAGGGCTATTTTGGCACTAATATTAGTCGAAAATACGCAGCCAAAAGACTTTTAGCCCTGTGTGGGCAGCACAGAGCTCCTTTCCCATTGAGTTATTCAGTGTGTAACATCTCTACTGTGTTTTCAAACCCCTCATCTACATTATTCCCGCTCTTGTCAAGCAGCTTTGGAGTTAAATCCTTTCTAACTTGGCATCTGAAGGGCTGCAGGAAGTCTGGACATCAGTGACCCATGATATTATCATGTCAGATGGTGACATGGGGCGATGTTTTTCCAGGCGTGAGCAGCCTCGGGGAGAGCAAACTGCTGCTGTGGGTTTCCTCAGGGCATTTTTGGTGTCCCAGGAGCCCCAAAGAAGGGCTGTGCCTGCACAGGGGGGGCATGGCAGCCCCAGCCCTGGACCCCACAGCATCCTCCCTCTCGCCTCCCCGTATCCAGGGCTCAGTGCAGAGCAGCCCTGGTGGGAGCAGGGAATGCCGAAGGCGTTCCGTGTCCCGCGGGGTCTGCCCTCGCCAAACCAACCCCAGGAATCTTGGCCGAGCTTATATAAAGCCCCGCGGCCGCTCCCTGCCCCGCGGCATCTGGGAACGCTTAGGGGAGGAGCGGGGACTGTGCTGATGTGTAATTACTCGGGCTCTGCTCGGAGCCACCAGCCCCTAATTAGCTGCAGCTCTTGGCAGGACGAAGGGACGCACCGTCCCCTCGCTCCAGCCTGGAGAGCTGCACCCGGACTGGCGTTTGGATGGGGCTGGGATAAAGCCCCACACTGAGCCGGGTCTAGTCATGGCAGTAAAGGCGGTTTAGCAGCAAAAAAATGGGTCCTTTAGTCCCGTTTAGCCAAAATGAGCCGCCTCCAGCCCAGGGAGGGACAGCAAGGAGCAGCGGAGGTGCATCCCACACTCTCCCCCTGGTCCCGGACGGGGACCTGCTGGGGGTGTCTGTGTTGCTGCAATGAGTTTGCAGGTCTCAGGTCCCCCTGGGAGGGTGACACTTGCTTCAGCCTGTCCCCATGGGGCCGAGGAGCTCCTCTGCTGCCTCCCCCTCCTCAGTCCCGGGGGTCCCGGTGGGCACTGGTCATGGGGATTGCGGCGTCTCCTGGCTGCAAGGAGCCCGGCTGGAGCTGAAAATCCTTGTCTGTGCTTTTCCTTTGGCATTCCCGTTGCCCCCCACCCCTCCAGAGGCGGAAACTCACGTTGTGTGTGAAATGTTTAATGATTTAAATAGTGATCACGGAAGCTGGAAGGGAGAGGCTGAGCTCCACACGGGATAACGGGAGATAAAAAAACCCCCACGGGATAAATGAAAATAACTGCTCTTCCCCCAGAGCTTGGCGGGGAGCGGGGTCAGGGCAGGCAGGGAGGGGTCACAGCGGTGGGGGAGAAGCCCCTGGGGCTGCCCCCCAACCCGGTGTGTGTCAGAGCTGGTGGCCGCGGCCCGGGGGTGTCAGAGAGGGGCGGTGGCCTCTTTTGGGGAGCCACCAGCCAAAAGCGAAGGAGGTTCCGCAAGCCCTTCGCCCCGCCCCGATCACTGGTCCTCGTCGCCGCTGCCGCTGAGCTGGTAAGTGAAGAAGCCGACGGACTCCTGGGCGAGCTTGGAGAGGTGGATGACGCCGGTGACGACGAGGGCGACGAGCAGGAGCGGCAGCACCACGCTGCCCGCCGTGGCCAGGGCGTTGTAGCACCGGGCCTTGGAGCTGAAGTGCCGAGCGGCTTCCACGTCCCCAGACACCTTCCTGTCCCGCGCCTGCAACGGGAGGGCAGAATCCGCCTGGAGTCCCTTTCCCCTCAACCCCCTTCCCACAGCCCCCTCCTGTGCCTCTCCCAGTCTCGCTCCGGNTTGGAGCCAAAAATCCTCGTTTGGGCTTTTCCTTTGGCATTCCCCTTGCCCCCCACCCCTCCAGAGGCGGAAACTCACGTTGTGTGTGAAATGTTTAATGATTTAAATAGTGATCACGGAAGCTGGAAGGGAGAGGCTGAGCTCCACACGGGATAACGGGAGATAAAAAAACCCCCCACGGGATAAATGAAAATAACTGCTCTTCCCCCAGAGCTTGGTGGGGAGCGGGGTCAGGGCAGGCAGGGAGGGGTCACAGCGGTGGGGGAGAAGCCCCTGGGGCTGCCCCCCAAGCCGGTGTGTGTCAGAGCTGGTGGCCGCGGCCCGGGGGTGTCAGAGAGGGGCGGTGGCCTCTTTTGGGGAGCCACCAGCCAAAAGCGAAGGAGGTTCCGCAAGCCCTTCGCCCCGCCCCGATCACTGGTCCTCGTCGCCGCTGCCGCTGAGCTGGTAAGTGAAGAAGCCGACGGACTCCTGGGCGAGCTTGGAGAGGTGGATGACGCCGGTGACGACGAGGGCGACGAGCAGGAGCGGCAGCACCACGCTGCCCGCCGTGGCCAGGGCGTTGTAGCACCGGGCCTTGGAGCTGAAGTGCCGAGCGGCTTCCACGTCCCCAGACACCTTCCTGTCCCGCGCCTGCAACGGGAGGGCAGAATCCGCCTGGAGTCCCTTTCCCCTCAACCCCCTTCCCACAGCCCCCTCCTGTGCCTCTCCCAGTCTCGCTCCGGGACTTTGGCCCCCTTGCAGCCCACAGCATCAATCCATCCATCTATCTATCCATTCATCATCCATCCGCCTGTCCCAGGCTGCCCCTGCTCCACATGCTCCTGTTCCCCTCTGGCCCCACTTCCTTTGCCTCTGGGATTTTCCCTCCTGCTTCCTCCAGAGCCTCTCTGGCTCCAGCTCCTTCTTGCCCCCATCTTTCCGCCCTGGTCCAGTCCAGCTGGAACTGCAGGGCTGGGGGGCTGGGGGCATCACAGCCCCCACGGCATTTTCTAGGATGAAGCAGCTGGTCCTTGGAGTGCGGGCAGGGTGCTGGGGTTGTCCAGGGGGTGCCACAACGTCCCTAAGCAGGTGGCAGGAACGCAGCAGGGACGATTCACCGCTTGCCAGCGCCACTTGCCTCTGCAGAGTGTTGGGCTCCGTCCCTCTCCACCCCACCCGCCCCCGTCTAGGAGCTGTCCCGGGTGCTCTGTGCCTCCTCGGCAATCCCTCCCTTGGCATCCAGGTGGCGAGGGATTCCCGGAGACCCCAAGCGCTCCGGTCCTGCCGGGTGCCGGTACCTTGACGGCGAAGGCGAGCGCCACGAAGCCCAGGCAGCAGAAATTCATGTAGAGGGTGTTGAAGATGGCCCAGACGAGGTGGTCGCGGGGCGGGGGGGCGGCGGGGGGTGATCCCCTCTTGCGGGGCGGCTCGTCCTCCCGCGGGTACGAGGTGTCCATGGCCACGGAGAGGGGCACCCGCGGCTCCAGCAGCCTGGGGGGAGCGCGGCCGGGCACCCCTTATATAGCCCTGCTCCGCTAAATATAAACCTGGGAAATTACAGCTCTGCGGGATGCGGTTGTCCGACAGGCCGGGCTGGGAGAAGCGCTGGGATGGCGAGCCTGGGAAGGCTTTTTATAGCCAGCTTTCCCGCCTCTGATGAGGAGCATGGATGGCTCCAGCGTGGGCACTGCACGGCGATGGAGCCGTGAGGTGACTCCAACACCGCCGTAGGGTCATCTCAGGACAGACCCCCGGTGCCGGGACCCCCGCGGCTCTGGCTGGCACGGCTACCTCCAGTCTCAACCCTCCAGGTGAGCTGGGCAGCGCAGATCCCCCCTTGGCAGCACCTTTGGGCCACCGGATGGATAAGATGGCAAGTTAACAGGGAAAGGTGGAAGAGCNGAGGGCTCCACGGAGACGTGCGAGGACCCTCTGCTCTGCCCCGTGGTGACTGAGGTGACAACGAGGGGGTTTGTCAGGACGAGCTTTATTGGTGGCAGGAGGGACTGACAGGTGTGTCACAGGTGCCTGGANCCCGCGGCTGTGCGGGGACACCGCGGGGGCAGCAGCGAGGGGACGGGGTTCACTCCCTTGGCCCCCGCGCCCCGAGCGGGCACATCTTGGGGGGCAGGAGGAGGGGGAGAAGCCCCCCGCGGGTGGGGGCCGGGCGGCGGTCAGGGTTTCCCGAGTGTGGTGCTGATGGTGACCATGATGGCGATGACGACCACCAAGCTGAGGCTTGCCAGCACGGAGCAGATGATGTTTGCCACCCTGGCGCGGGAGCCGTGGCGCCGGGCGCCCTCCAGGTCCCCCAGCAACTTGCAGTCACGGGCCTGGGGGGGAAGTGGGGGGCTCAGAA
>VYXB01007504.1:33541-62594 GCA_013397135.1 Pachyramphus minor
GGTGAAGAAGCTCCGCAAGCAGCTGAAGCTGCTGCTCCTGCTGGCGCTGCTCACCTCGGCCGCCTGGTTCACCTACCTGCACATCAGCCTGGTGCGCCAGGGCCGCGCCCTGCGCCTCCCCTTCGCCTACGGCCGAGGTAACGGGAGGGTCCCCGCGCCCCGGGGGGCTCTCGGAGCGGGGCCTCGGGGGGGCTCGGGGTCCCCAAGGGGCCGTGGGTGGCCGCTGCCACACTGGGCTGGCTCTCAGAGCACTTTGGGCTTGAAGGTCCCCAAGGGGTGGTGGGGGTCCCCCAGCACACCGAGCTCACGGGGCACTGGGGGTTTTGGGGGCTCTCCCCAAAGGCTGGTGGGAGCCCCCGCCACGCCGGCGTTCCGGAGCACCCCCGTCAAGACTGGGACACCCGGTTCACAGCGCTGGCTGAATGTCCCGCATCAGCCAGGTGGGTTTGGGGTGATCAGGACCCCTCCGTGGGCTCCGAGCCCCGGCATTGCACCTTGGGGAGAAGGGGAGACCCAGGAGGGCCCCCAAACCGGCCGGGGGGGGGTCCATCGTCCCCCCTCGAGCGGCTCCGTCCTCATTTTTCCACCCGCTGCCTTGGCTGCGATGACAAAGAGGCCATTTATAGCCGCTCGTCGCTGCTGGAAGGGGTAATCCCTTCCTTCCCGATGTCCCTATCCCTTTCCAACCATCCCCATCCCATCCCAACAGTTTTTCAGCCGGTGCTTTCCTATTAAAAAGAAAAAAAAAAATTCCTTCCTCCTCCTGCCCTTGGCCAACGCCGGGATGGATTCCGGGATGCTCCGCAGGGATGAGCCAGAGGGGCAGGTGCCCCACGGTTCCCCTTCGTGCCCAATTGCTCCCGGTTTTCCCCTCGCAGACCCCCGGGGGCTGCTCGGGAAGCACAAAGCGGCAGGGAATATTTGCGGGGAGAAACTTGAGCCGTAGCGTTCCTGGCGGGACTGACCTCGCCCAGCCCGTTTTGTCCTAAAAAAATGGGAATTGGTGGCTATTGAGGGGGGAAAAGGCTTTCCCGAGTGGGTCGGAGCGGCCCCCAGGGGCTGGGGAAGGCTCTCGGTTGGAAAACGCAAAGTTTCCGACCGGAGCAGCACCGTGATCCTGCAAATTTTTGGGCCTTTATGGTAAAATCGGGATAATGCGAATGAGAGAGGCAGGAAATGAGGCGGCTGAACGTCTCCTCCGAGGGAGGGGGGGGGCACCGGGGGCTGCCTGGTCCCGGCTCCCCGCGGGATCCTCCTTGGTGGGAAAGGCACGGAGTGTGCCCTGTGTCCCCGCGGCTGTCCCCGAGGGGTTATCCCAGTATCCCAGCCCCGTGTTCCCACTGGAGCCCTGCGGCTGTGCCCGAGGGCTTGTCCCTAGGGGCTGCCCTGTGTCCACCTTGTTATCTCTGAGCCACTGCTCCGTGTTCCCACAGTTATCCCGAGGGGCTGCTGTCCCCAAGCTGCTACCCCGTGTCCCTGTGGTTATCCCATGTCCCTGCCGTTATTCCAGTGTTTGGAAGGGCCGTGTCTGGCCCCTGTCGGGATCAGCAGCCTCGGGCAGGGTGGGGGGAATGGCATGGGATCGGCACCCCTGTGGATGGCTAGTTGGGAAAACCCTGGGTTTGGGTCCCTCTGGATGTCGGGGTGCACCGGCCGGTGGGAGGCGGGGAGGGAGATGGGAACGTGCCCATGGGATGGGGAGGGCACAGGGGGATCGTGGCTTGGGAAATGCCAGGGGATGGGTCTGGGCTGCTGTATGCCATGGGCACCTTCCCTAGCTGGGCTGTGGAGAGGTGGGTGATTCCCCAGGGAAAGCTGGGCCTCGCCAGGGCTGGACCCAGCTGTCCAGGACAGGACTGCAGGGAGATGCTGCTCCTTGCACTGGGATTTTCCGGTGGGTGCCTGAAACCTGGGTGAAGGTGTGGCAAAGTTCAGGTCCCACTGAGCCTCTCTGGACACGAGGTGATGGAAAGGGGTCAGGTGGAGGCTGGGGAAGGGTTTGGCCGTGCACAGAGGGACCCTCATCCTGCTGCTGCTGGGGAGGGAGAGCCAGGGAGTGGTTTAGTTGGAAAAATGTCATATGGAGTGAAAAAAAAAGAGGAGGAATAACAAATATAACTGAGGGGAAAAAACCCCCAGTATTGAAGAGAAAGCTTGGTGTGAGGGTTTAGGGGTGAGTTTTGAGGGAGAGCATCACCCCAAGGGTCTGGTGCATCAAAAGGAGTTTGGAGATGACTTTTGGATTTGGCCACTGTAAGCCAGGACTGTCTGTGCTGCGAGTGCTGCCTGGTTAATTACTAAGGAAAAAGGTTAATTACTCATTAAACTGAGCATCAGCGAGCAGCTGGACACTCTGGAGGCTGCAGGTGCAGGGCATGAGGCTTTTCAGTGGCTTTGGGGGCTGTCAAGTGGGGAAGATCCAGCCAAGTGGGGTTGGGAGCACAACAAAGGCACGGGGGGATTATCCCTGGGGGGCCTCCCTGTCCCCTCAGCCGGTGGTGACACGTGGAGCTGGAACATCCAGCTGGGAGCTGTGCTAGTCCCTGCTAGAACACCCCTTCCTCCTTCCCTGATCTTCTCCAAGTAGATAATTACCCTTCTCTGCCTAATTGAACACACAGATTCCTCATCGGAGATAATGAGGCCATTACGGTGTTCTCCCGGCTGGAAACGGCTCCGAGCCAATGGGGTGGAAATGCTGGTGCACCAGGTGGAAAGGGGAGAAAAAAGGATGGAAAGAAAAAAATAAAACCAGAAGAAGAGGAGGAAAAACTATGACAAAAAGCTACAGTGGCTCTTGGTGGGGGTGCGGGGCTCTGGGATTCAGCATGGGGGGTGTTGACGGTGCTGGAGCCGGGTTTTGGGAGGATTTTGGGATTGAGGGAGCAAAGGATGGGTGCTGGGGGTGCTAGAGCCAGCTTATGGATGAAATGGGTTTGTCTGGGGAGGAAAACCCAGTGAGGTCTCTCTCTGCCTGCTGCATATGGCATGATCTGGGGCTGGGCAAGTGGGAACAGGGATACCCCTCTGCCATGGTCCAGAGGGATCCCGAAACTCCTGATCCCCAGGCAGCCATGGGATGGGTGCTCTGTGCCCTGTCCTCCAGGGACCTGTTCTTGGGGGTGCCACAAACACAAGGAAAGCAAGAGGGAGAAGGTTTGAGGGGACACTCAGGCGTGTCCCCCCAAAAACTGTGGGGGAAAATGTGTCCCTTTGGGGTCTGTCTTGGCAGATCCTTTGCTTTTAACTGGGAGTTTGGAGCGCTGCAATCCACCATGGGGTTCATTCCTTTGGTCAGGGATGCTGGGAGCAGGGAGGGAAGGAAGAGGATGAGAAGAGCCCTTTGAAGAGGAAGGGCAGCGGGGTTTGTGAGGCAGCTGCTTTCCTTTCTCCTGGCATTGCCCCACTCTCCTGTCCCTATTGGGAAAGGCTCTTTTCCCTGGCTGGACCTGCCTTGGCACAGGGTCCCAGTGCCAGGGAAAGCTGAAAGGGAAGTTTGGAGCAGGGAAAACAGGCTGGTTTGGGTGTCACTGGGGCCATTTCTCCCTCTGGGAAGTCCTGCAACCCTTGTCTTCCTCGCTGGGCTGCCCTGGGCTCCTTGGGGGCTGTCAAGGGACAGAGCCCCTGGGAAAAACTTGGCATTTGCCTATTTGGTATTGTTCAAAGGGGAAAATTTGTCCCTTCAGAGACATGAGTGGCTTTGAGAGGCACCTCACCCCAGTCTGGCTGTGACTTGGCACCCGGGAGGTCCCCAGGACTGTCCCTTGGAGCCAGGGGAGCTGTGGAAAGGCAGGGCTTTCCCCAAGCACCGGGACTTCTTGGCCTCGGTGTTTGGGAACTTAATCCTTCCCAGCACTGCCCTGGACCTCCCCTCTATCCCTTCCCTGTGCCCTGCTGCAGCTGAGCCTCTCTGGAGCTGCTCCTTGGGAAGGGGTGAGCAGCCCCCCGAGCCACTGACAGGACTGAGGGATTTTGGCTGGATAAGGGGACAGGTGGGAGCCAGTTGCTCCCTGGGCACAGAATTTTGGGGGTGGGAGGGAGAAGGTTAGAAGTCCCTGGTGTTGGTGGAGATAAATCAGGTGTTGGCTGGAACAGGCTGGAAGGCAGGAAGTGGGATGGTGACCCCACAGGCAACACAGAGCTTGGAGGCTGGGATGCTGTTGGGATGAAACGCACCCTAAAAGTTCCTGGCATTTTCCAGTGACCCTCTCCAGAGGTTGCATCCCAGGAAGGGAAATCTTTGTGCTTAGGGCTGTGGGTGAGCATCATCCCTGTGGGGATGGGGCAGGGTCCTGTGGGAGTTGCTGCAGCTCCCTTTGGGGCTGGAGCAGATGGGCACTGGAGGGCATTGGATGTGCAGGGAAGGAAATGGGGGAGATCTGGGGGCTTTTGATGCCCAGGAGGGATCTGGGATCCTGAGTCAAGCGTGGAAGAGTTGGGGCCGCCTCTCCTGGTGGGTGTTTGTCAGCCTGAGGGGTCTTATGACAGCTCCTTTGCCAGCCAGAGCAATTCCACACGAATTTCCATCTCTCCAGCTGAGAGGGCTGTCATGGAGCGGGCAGCACCGCTGGCAGCTCCAGGACTTTTTCCTGGTGGGCAGCACCGTGTTTTTGTGGCACTGGAAGGGGGGGTTTGTGATGTTAATTCCTTGCTGGCTAATTATAATCACTTAATATCTCGTTAGGAGGCTTGTGCAGGGATGTTCCTGCTCTGAGGCTGTGTCTGTGCCGGAAAAATTTGGGAATGAAACCTCTGGGTTCCCCAAAGGTGCTGCCACTCTGCCACCTCTGCTGCAGCTGTGCCCGGGTTTAAATGTCACCTCGCTCTGTGTTGCAGGGTTTGGAAAGGGGCCAGGAGAAACCCCGGCTCCGAAAGCTGATGGAAGAAAGGGGCTGTGTTCAGGGCTGGGGAGGAGGAGGAGGAGGTGGGAGGCAGGAGGTGGGACATGAAAGGCTCTCTGTGCTTCCCGGCGCAGCACAGGCGGTTTGGAGCTGGGTTATGGGGCTGTGATAACGGGGAGAGGCTTCTGCCCTGGGAGGCATCGCCTGTGTGGGTCCCTCACACCCATGGCCTCATCCCAAGGATGAGGATCCTGGCCCTGGCTCCGTGTCTGGAGGCTGCTGTGACTCAGAGATGGTTCATGCGATGGTTTGTGCCTCCTGCCCCCTCCTCCCTGCTCCCGAAGCATCAGCATTGCTCCAGGGAAGAGCTTTTAGTGCTTCCATTCTCTCCCTGAGCATCTCCATCCTGCAGCCAGTGGGTCCCTGCTCTTCCTCAGACCTTCCCCCATCCCTCACCTGTCCTTTCTGATCCTTGAGGGAGCCTGGCCGAGGGAATGGATGCAGCAGTGGGCACTGGTGTTTTTGCCTCTCCTGGGGTGTGGGAGCCCCTTGGAAGGGATGGGGGGTGAGCAGGGGGCTTGTGGCTTTGGGTCTTGGGAGCTCCAAGGACGAGGCTGCCCAGCCTGGATTACCTGATGGGTTTTTTCCCCCCCTTTGCTCCAGTTTATATCAAGCAGTCTCCCCACCAGTTCCCCAGTGTCTTGCAAACGATGCCAGGCTGGCAAATCCCACGGGAGACAGGCTTATCTCCTCCAAAGCTGGGAGGCACTCCCTATGTGGGTGCCACAGGGCCAGGGCTGCATCCCACCCCCGGGCAGGTGCCGTGGGAGCGTGTAGCTCCCCGTGATTAATCCACAGAGCAGCATGGAGGGGGGAACGGTGTCTGTGGAGCAGCAGCGTCTGCAGCCTCGGCACGGAGAGGGATCGGCTTTAATTCCACTGCCTGTGCCGGCAGGAGCATCCTAGGAGTGATGGGGAGTCTGGGAGTGGAGGAGATGAGTGCTGGCTCCAGCCCTGCTGCTCCCCGTGGCCCTGCTCGCCGAGGGAGGAAGGATGCAGGGATGGAGCTGGGTGAGGGGAGGGAGCGGCCGGGGTTGCTGCCAGGAGCCGGTCGGGGCTGCCAGCGGCTGAAGAATGGCCGAGAGCAGAAGAAGGGGCTTTAGAGCTTAATTTCCTGTCCCTGCCGTGGGGATGGGATTTGTGCTGCCATCTCCAAGGAGACGCCGGCTGTGCAGCCACTGGAATACTAATGGCGTGGGAGGCGTGTGGTTGGGGGCTCCGGGCATTCCGAGCCCCTCCTCGGCTGTGGCAGCTGCTGAGGCTGTTCCAGTTTGAGAGGTGGGACGTGCTGATGGGGGGCAGGAGGGTGTGGAGGGATGGGGACGCCGCACCAGACCCTTGGGAGGGGGTAGGTGACCCCTTTTTCTGCCATGCCCATGGCCGGGGGAGGTCACTGCTCGGCGCATCTGGTGCTCCCCCTCATTGCCAATATACTAATTGCCAAAAAACTAATATCTTTCCCGAGTCTGCACCATTGTTTGGGGGGGGGGCGGGAGGCGGGTGGTGGTTTAAAATTCCCTGCCCAAGGAGAAGGGGCGGGAGCTGCGGAGAGCAGTCAAAGGTTGGGGGTAATTAGCACAGCGCACGGTAACAAAGCGGCCGGGGCTGGGAGCGAGGGCTCGATGTTTAACGCGGTGCTGGGGAGGGAAGGTGGTTTGGGGGGAGGATGTCTGGGGATTTGGGGCCAGTGTGCTCTGGGCAGAGCTGTGGGGCTGGAGGGGCAGGGGGCAGGGATGCATCCCTGAGGATGGATGGGGAGTGAGACCCTCGGGGGTTTATCCCCGCATCTCTTAACGTAAAGGATCGGGAGCTGCAGGGGATGTAATTAAACCTGCTGCTGCTGAGCTGCCGCAAAGCTGCTTAGTGCAAATGTAATGAGGAGAATCGCAGCCAGAGCCCCCCAGTGTCACCCCCCCCTTTCCGTGTCCCTGTCCCCTGGGAGCAGCGGGCGATGCCAGCGCCCGCCCTTCCCGGTGCCAGGGAGAGGGGTGTCCCCGAAGGAGGAGCCGTGCTGGGATGGGGGGCCGTGCTCTGACCCCTCCTCTGCTCCCACCCAGATGGCGAGAGGCCGGGGGAGGGGACGGATTCTGGCAGGAGGCCGGCGGCAGCCTCGGTGCGCCGCAGGAAAGCCGAGGATTCCAGCGAGAGCCGCGAGGAGGATCCGATGGTAACAGGGAACGGAGCGCGGGGTGGGAGTGGGAATGTGGAGGTCGCTGGTCCGAGAGCAGAGTGCTCTGAGCCTTGTCCACTGACGGGATCCAAGGAGTGGGAGGGTACAACCTCTGGTTCTGCCCAGCAGCCCTCAGGGTGGATAAACCCCCCTGGTACCCCACTGGAACTGGGTGGGATATCCCACACCCTGTTCCTTGTCACTCCCCTCCACTTTGCCCTGTCACTAGACTTGTGCTTTTCTGGGCAAAACCACTTTCTCCTGTGTCCTCTGCTCTATCCTGCCAACCTCTGTCCTGGTCTGGGGAGCCCTGGACTAGGCCCAGTGTACCCCAAGTGGAGCTTCCAAGCAGAGGCTGGAGAGGGGATCTCTCCTCGCCTCCAGCCCAGGAGGCACTTGGAATTGTAGCCATGAAGACACCCTGCTGTCCATCCCCCAACGTGTCCACCAAGCCCCTGCCCAACCAGTTGTCACCTGAAAGCCTCAGAGCAGGGCAGCCGGGTGGGATGGTAGGAGGGGAAGCCATGGGATGCCCCCTGCCCCATCCCAACGCTGCTGAGCTGCTGCTCCTCAGAAATGGGGGACAGGTGGACAACAGGGGAGTCTGAGGTGCCCAGAGGAGGCACAGGCTGGTGCTGGGTGAGGCAGGTGGCTCATTATTTCCCTGGCTGCAGAAGAGGAGGATGCTCTGAGTGGGCTCCAGAAGTGCCTGGCTCTTCCTTGCCACCCACTACCCTCTCAGCAAGCTTGGGGGTAGGTGAATGCTCACTTAATCCCTCTAAATTACAAGACACAAGCAATGGGATTAACCTAATCCCCTTTAAAGGAAGAGTGGGAGTGGAGAGACATCCTGCTTCCACTGCTCAGGACACAGAGGTCACCTCTGCTCTTTTGGAGATGGAGACCAAAATGCTCTGTTTCCAGCAGCCCCTCAGACCAGCCAAACATTTTGGATGAGCAGAAAACTTGCTGTTTTGGGAAAGTTTGGGCAGAGGAAGGGAAACAAGCTGAGCTGGAGCGTTTTGAAACTGCTGCCTGGGACACCTTGCCAATTTTTTTTGTGCCTCCCCCTGCTTTCCTTTGCTGTGAGCTGTGAAATCTTTCACCTCGGTTTGGCCATGCTCAGCATCCAAAGTGAGATGTTTAGATCATAAAATCCCAGAATAGTTTGGATGGAAAGGGACTTTAAAGCCCATCCAGTTCCACCCCCCTATTGTGGGCAGGGATACCTTCCACTAAAACAGGTTGCTTCATCCAACCTGGCCTTGGACACTTCCAGGGCAGCCACAAATTCTCAAGGCCTCGCCACAGATGTAGGGAGACATCCTTCAGCCAGGCTGGCCCTGATCCCCCATCTCACCTCTCCCTCTGCTTCCTTGGCAGAACGACGGGCAGGATGTGGATGGCTGGTTTTCCAGAGGCCAACATTCCGACCGAGCCACCAGCTACCCCAAACTCAACCTGACCAAGCAGGCTTTGCCCTGGAACGAGCAGGTGGGTGGACAGGGAGCAGCCAAAGGGGGGTGCTGAAGCAGGGGGGGAGGGACCCCCTGCTCACCTCCCTCTGTTTGCCCACAGTACAAGGGGAAGGCCAACTTGCACGTCTTCGAGGACTGGTGCGGTGGGGCCGTGAGACACCTGAGGAAGAACCTCCATTTTCCGCTCTTTCCCCACGTGAGTCCCAGGCCGGGCGATGACGGGTTGGAGTTGGGGCCCCACCTGTCCCTCCCCAGGTGCTGCTGGGTCTTCACTGCTCCTCAAGACCTTTGCTTGCAGGGTTTGGTGATCCCAAGCAGAGCAGGGATGGAGGATGGTGATGGGACCTCTGTGGCAGGAGGCGGGAGGGCCCCGGGGCTGAGGCTGGGTGAGGTGGGAGCAAGGCCTGGGGTGTCTGTGCCTCCCTGCCTGTGTCCTCCACAGACCCGCACCACGGTGAAGAAGCTGGCGGTGTCACCCAAGTGGAAGAACTATGGGCTGAGGATTTTTGGCTACATCCACCCCTTCAAGGATGGTGAGTGGTGGAGCTTGGCCTTTCCTCCCATGCAGTGGTGTGGAAGAGCTGCCTCCTTCCTCCTTCTTGAGCCGTACGAGGACAGAAAGGCTCTTGGAGACAGTCCTCAAAGCCTGGCTCCCAGGGTTTTTGGGGACAAAGACCCTCTTCCCTGATTGCACTGGAGGGAGGTGAAGCCCTGATCTCATCCAGGACAGAGCCATCATGTGGGATCTGGAGTGGCTCCTTCCCTTCTGTCCCTCCATCCATCCACCCATCCCAGTTTCCCCATCTCACCACGAGGCACTGGGACTGAGCCCATGCCACCAGGGTCCCTGGTGCTGACCCTCTCCCTGGCTCTCTGCAGGGGATTTCCAGTTTTCTGTGGCATCAGATGACAACTCGGAGTTCTGGCTCAGCTCTGACGACAGTCCGTCCAATTCCCGGCTGGCTGCATTCGTGGGCAAGGTACGTGCTGTCATTGTCACCTCTCTGCCTGTCCCTGCTCCAGGGGAAAGGGAATGCTGGGCTGGTTCAACCTGGCCCCTTCCCTGCCCCTGGCCAGGCCTGGTTTGGCTTCCAAAGGCCCATCTGCCCCTTGGTCCTATCCTGGTTGGAGCTGCCAAAGACCAGCTTATGTCCCAAAATAAGACATTTAATGTTTGCTCCTGGATTTTCTTGGTGTTAACTCCTGTGATGGGAAGCTGGTGGGCTTTGGTGTGGTGTCCTGGTGCTCTCACGCTCCTCCTTCCTTCCCAGCTTGGCACGGAGTGGACAGCACCGGGAGAGTTCACCAAATTCAGCTCCCAAGTCTCCAAGCCCCTGCGGTGAGTGTGTGCTTGTTCCCGCTGCCCGTCCCGTGGGGGTGGAATAGGGCAGATGGAATTGCTGGCTCTGAGCACTTCCTCCTGCCTGGGAGGAGCCCTTGGCCATGGTCCCTTCCCAAAAGGCATGTGGAGGCTGGGCTGGACCCCACATCCATGGTTTGAAGGTGCCAGGGGATGCAGCTGACAAGGTGGGGAGCATCTGATGTCCCCCCAATCTCCCAAAGCTCCTCAGCAGTGTGATGGGGGAACAGGGACCCACTCAGCTCCCCAGGAGGGTTTACCCACCTATGGGCAGGACAGGGAGGGTGTCCTGGGATATCCCCTCTGGCAGGGCTCCCTGAGGGGACGTGACCTCTGTGTCCCCTCCCACGCAGCCTCATGTCCTCCCGGCGCTACTACTTCGAGCTGCTCCACAAGCAGGACGACCGGGGCTCAGACCACGTGGAAGTTGGGGTGAGTAAATTCCCCCCTGCTGGGCTCATTCCAGGACTGATCCTGTCAAGAGCCAGTGCCAGGGCTTTTTCCTGATGTGTGTTCCAGTGCTTTATGCTGGAGCAAAGCCACGATTTCCCCCTCCTGTGGCTGCCAGAGGCAGTGTTGCTGACTGTTTCCCTGGCTATTCCAGCCTCTGCTGGAACACATGGGCTGCTGTTCTCCTTTCCTGCTGGTGGGCTTGTGGGAGCTGAGGACCCTGCTGTCTCTCCCCTGTGCTCCCATCACAGACGCCAGCAGAGTGGCCCCTTTGCTGCAGGCTCCAGCAGTGATGGGACTCCCAGTGTCGTGTGGCTGCTCCCATCCCTTCTCCCTCCTCCTGGACCTCTGCCAGAGGGCTGGCAGACTAGGGAGGTCCCTATGGGCTGAGCCCATTCCCGAGGGCAAGGAGATCAGGAGCAGGCAGGTCCCACCTTGCTGGCTGCATCCCAGGGTCAGCGGTGGGAGAGGTGGCCGAGATGATGGAGCACGTCCCTGTTTTCTTTTTCCCCTTAGGAATACCATGAGTTTCAAATCTGAGCTTGCCTGCCTTGGCAGCACAGCCCTGGCAAAGCCTGGAGCGTGTGTCAGGGGCTGGGGCTGGTGGGAGGGGAAGATGTTGGCTCGTCAGCAAAGGTTTCTTTTCTCCCAAGAACTCATTAATCACTGGAGACAAACTGGTGCCAGCAAAGCATCAGGGAGGCCGACAACACCCCTTCCTCGCTGGCTGCCTCCCTCCTCCCCACCTCCTCCATGCCGATAAGATCTGCGTTTCTTCGTGGGGGCGAAAACAAATAATGGGGAAAACAAATAGATGGGGGAGACGTTTCTGAGCTGGGATGTTTTTGCTGGAGGGAGCGAGCGAAGCCTTTCAGCCGTGCAGAAAAACCTCTCAGCTGTGCAGAAAGAGACAACAAACAACATCCACAACAAAAGCAGGACCCTAATGTGTCTCTCCCCGGGGGTATTGAAGGGCTTGTCCTAACAAATGCTCCAGACTGGCTTTTAAAATGCTGGAGTTAAATCAGGGCAGGCAGCTCTGAAGACCCTCTTGAATCAAGCCTTTATGAAGCACTGGAGTGAGGACAGTTGTCCTTTGGCCACAGGACCACGGGTGGCCATGTAGCAATCGCAGAGGGAAGCAACATGAGCCTGCATCCCGCCCCCAGGAGCCTTTCCCCACACAGGGATTCCTGCTAATCTCAAACCCCATTGGGTAACGGCAGGAAATGGGGCAGGATCAGTCCTCTCCCTTGTTACTCCTCTGCAGGGAACTGTCTGAGAGCTGTGGACAGGGAGGACCCATCCTGACATGCCAGGGATGAGCAGCTGCATCCTGACCCTCCCCACCCACCCTCCTGCTCATTCCACATCTCCTTTTATTTTTTCCCCAGTGGCGAGTTTTCCTCCCCAGCTTGAAGTTTGAGGTGATCGACTCCTCCTACATCTCTCTGTACACAGGTAAGGGCCAGGTGCCTCCTGCAGCCACAGCCAGCAAGCTTTCCAGGGGCTGGATGTGCTGGAAGCTGGGAGAGATGGCACCAGAGCCTGGAGCCTGGGAAATTGGATCCCGGAGGGAGATCTCAGCTTCTGAACCACCTCTCCCACCCCGAGCTTTTGCTGAGTGTAAGGAGGGATGCAGGGGCTGTGGTGGGGTAGGGTTGATGCTGGAAGCAAGCTGAGACTCCGAAGAATGGGATGTGGAGGCAACACACCATGGAAGCACAGCTCTGCCAGTGCTCCAGCTTCATCCCAGCTGCCAAGACCCCGCTGGCTCCTGGGCCTGGCCCTGAGTTATGAGGAGCTGTCGTGCAATCGGGGATGGATGGTGCAAGGTTTAATTAAATCTATAGATCTTCTGCTTCCTGCCCTCACCCTGGCAGCAGGAAAGGGCTTGATGGATGGGCCCTGCCCCGGTGCTCCGAGTGGTCATCATTCCTGCTCTGGAAGGTGTCAATAAGGAGGAGGGGGCAGGCAGGATCCATGGGGAAAAGAGGGATGAGGGGTGCTGGTGGTGCTGATGCAAGTGCCCGTGAGATGGATGATGTGCAGATAAATCCCCCTCTCCAACCACTGTCCGTCAATGCTGGCTCTTCCTGCTTCTCTTTGCTGCTTCCCAGTTCCTTTGGATCCTGCAGCAGCCTGGGGCAAAGCCATGTCACTCATGGGGAGCCCATCCCTGTGTTTTGGAGGCTGCCAGCAGCAGGCAGAGTTCCTTCCTTCCTTAATACTTTTCTAGGGGCTCCAGCCCAACCTCAGCCAGCCGTAGGGACACATTTGGGAAGCCTTTCCCTGCCCCAAGCAGGAGAAATTGGGGCTCAGGAAGGAGGCTCCTGCTTCCCTGTGGCTCTGCAGCAGGTAGGGCTTCCTGGAAAGGGAGCAGCCGTGGGAAGCAGCTCGGAGCACGGCTGAGGTGACCGGAGCAGGGTGAGCTCCCGTGGGAGCCTGGGGGCTTGGTTGGTGGCCAAGGGTGACATGGCACCCTTGTCCCTGGAGAGGAGGCAAAGCAGCTTGTGTTGCAGTTACCTGCCCCTCTGCAGGGAATGACATCCGTGGTTTAGTGCTTGTGTCCTTGGGGGGGTTAAAGCCTGGAGTGTTCCCTTGTTTTTGGGGCTGCTGTGATCGGAGCGGGGTGGCCTGGCTGGGACCAGGCTGTGCCCGTGTCCTCGTTAACTGATGCAATAATCATTAGGCTGATCAGTCATGGGGTCTGCGAGGTGGCTGGGAGGGCAGCATCGGCTTCCCTGGGAGCAGGAGGAACCCCCAGTGCTCCCAGCCCTGTTGGTGGGAGCGATGGAGAGATTGGGAAGGGCCGCTGTGGAGGACGGTCCTGGTGAGCCCGTGGAGCTCAGCCCCTGCCCTCTCCTGCAGATGAGTCGTCGCTGAAGATGAACCACGTGGAGCACATCCCGCAGACCTTGGCCAGCCACAGCGGGAGCCACCTCTGGGAGGCCCAGCAGGATGAGCACGGGGCCGACATGCTCAAGTCTGACCCCAGGGACACCTTCTTCCTCAGTAAGCACCTGGGAACGGATCCTTGCCTGGTTCCTGCGGGGGCTCGGGGCAGGACAGAGGCAGGACCCGGGTGCCATGAGCACTTGGATCATCGCTCTGCCCATCTCTTGGGTGGAGGGGTCTGTGGGGGGCTCGTTGGAGTGGTTTGGGCACGGCTTGGGAACGAGCTGCACCCGCTTCTCCACAGCCCCTGCCATTGAGGCCTCCCGTGTGGAGAACGTGCTGGTGCCCTGTGCCTACAGCCCCACCTACGTGGTGAAGGATTTCCCCATCGCCCGCTACCAGGGCCTGCAGTTTGTAAGTGTCTCCCTGCGGCGGGGATGGGGTCACACTCCCATGGGGACACACCAGAGCCCAGGGCAGGGGTGTTTCCATCTGCTTAAAATCCAGGAGAAAGTGTTCCTCGCTGGGGAGTCAGGCTGAGCTTCCCAGCCTGGCCTGAGAGCGTTGGAATTAAAGCCCTGCAGGGTGTTTGAGGTGTTGGGGGGCCATGGGGTTGGCCTTGTGTCCCTGGCTTGGGGTGACACAGCATGGTTACCTCCCCAGGTCTACCTCTCGTTCGTGTACCCCAACGACTACACGCGCCTCACTCACATGGAGACAGAGAACAAGTGCTTCTACAGGGAATCCCCGCTCTACCTGGAAAAGTAGGTGCTCTGGACCAGAATTTCGGGGTGGTCCATGGAGGGGGCTGATGTCAGCAGCGCTGAGATGATGCGTCCTCAGCTGCGTGTCCCCAAGCCCTGTCCCTCATGGAAGGGCTGCCCCAGGCTGGCTCTGTCCCCATCTCCCAGGCACGTAGCAGCCTGAGTGCTGGCAGTGCTCCCGGATTTGGGAACCCCAGCTCCCTTGGCAGCCGGCGTGCTGCTCCTTGCACGTCCCTGCGCGCTCCTCCCTTCCCGCCGGGCCCTCACCCTCCCTTTCTATCCCCAGGTTTGGGTTCTACAAGTACATGAAGATGGATGAGGAGGAGGAGGATCCACGGCACCGAGCGTTTCTCTTCCTCAGCTCTGACAGTGAGTCACCCCTGGCAGTGGGATTGCTGGGCACGGGGCCGAGCTCCCTGCAGCCCATCCCCTCGGAGCCGCGGCTCGTCGGGATGATCCAGCGGTGCTGGGGGCTCCAGGAGGGCAGGGCCGTGTGGAGCAGCATCCCTCTAAGCAGAGCATCCTGCCTGGCGTGGCCATACATGCACTGTGGGATGTGGGAAGCAGGACACTTGGTTGGGATTTGCTCTCCCTGCTCAGGAGGAAGAGGTACCTACATCTCCTGGGTTGGTCTGGGCAGTGGGCAGGAGGGGCTGGACCCAGTGTGGTGTGTTGGGGGGATGTCTGGAGCCTGGGGGTGCTCATGGGGAAGCCAGAGGCTGTTCAGAGCCTGCCTTGGTTAGTTTGCAGCTTGGCAAAGCCCTGGCGTGTTGGGTTTGCTCCTGGATGAAGTAGGATTGGTGCCAGGGTGTGGCTGAGGTTTGGGGAAGGTAACAGGCATTCCCTGGCAGCCCCAGTGGGCATCCCTTGGTGACCCCAGCTCTGCTCCCTCACCTCAGCCACTCGTAGGTTCCTCTCCCTTTGGGAACAAGCTCTGCCTCCTTGTCTTGGCCGCAGGGTGTTTATCTCTGCCTTCACTCCCCAGATTTCCTCGAGGATGACGAGGAGGAGGAGGAAGGAGTGGACAGCCCTGAGCCCACAGACCCCCTTCCTGAGGCCAAGGAGCAGAGCTTTGGGCCGGCACCTGGAGCCAAAGGGAAGGATCCCCTGCCGGTCACCGGGGATTACAGCGACGACCTGGAATATTACAGCTTCCGACGGAAGCGGGGCCGGGCACGGGCCGAAGTGGGCACCCCTGGGCAGCTGGGGATGTGGAACACATCCAGCCCAACGGTGTCCCTCGAGGAGACCCGTGGGCAGGAGGGTGCCACGCTGGAGCGGGGCCCAGGACGGGCGCTCCGTTGGCTGCCCCAGGAGCCCGGTGAGGGCGAGGAGGACGAGCTGGGGCTGACGGCGTCTCCAAAGCACGGCGGGGCCCTGAGCCTCCAGCCCCACCTCTCTGTGCCTGTCTTTGGTGGCAGAGCCAAAACGCCGGGTCCCAGCCGGCCAGCGGCTCCCAGCGAGGACAAGAAGCCCCGGAAAACCCGGGAGAAGGTCTATGTGACCCGGCTGCAGCCCGGGAAGCGCAAAGCCCCGGCCCAGGAGCCAGCCTTCCCCAGCATCTTCCTGCACCCAAAGCCTCTGAAGAGAGTCCACCTCCGCTCCAGGACCCCTCAGAAGCATCCCATCCCCCTTGGCAAGCTCCGAGCCGTCCCCGGCCACCGGAGCCCCTGGCTCCTGAGCAACATCTCCAAGGAGAGGGACCCTGCCAGGCGGAAAGGTAGCAGGAGGTGGGATCGGCCGGCCAAGCAGCGGGCACTGCCCGGCCTCCTCGCCCTGGGGACTGAGGGGCTCTTCAGCAGGGAGACCCACGAAGACACAACCCCTGCCCCGGGCAGGACAGCGGCCACCACCGATTACAACTCCTCTGAGGCCGCGCGCTCCGAGGGGACACGGGTGACATCCTTTCTGAAGATGTCGGAAACAACAGCCTCACAGCAGGAGGAGGGAAAGGGCCAGCAGGAGGAGGAGGAGGAGGAGGAAGAGCTGTCAGACTACTCCTACGAGGCGGGAGAGCTGCAGCAGGGCTGGCTGGAGGACTCCATCAACTGGCAGCGGACGTTCAGTGTCAGCTCCGTGGACTTGGAGCTGCTGCGCTCCGACTGGAACGACCTGCGCTGCAACGTGTCGGGCAACCTGCAGCTGAGCGAGAGCGAGGTGGTGGACGTGGTGGCTCAGTACATGGAGAGGCTCAACGAGAAGAATGGAGGGTAGGGAGGGAGCGGGATGCCAGTGGGAGTCTGGGGGGCTGAGCCAGGCTGGGTGGTGGGTCCTGGATCACAGGATGCAGAGCTGTCAGTGACGGGGATTTCAAGGTTTCTCCTTTCCCTGTAGCATCTACACCCTCCTGAGGATCATCAACGTGGAGAAGCGCCGGGATACAGCGCGGGGCAACCGGTACCTGCTGGAGCTGGAGCTGGCGGAGCGGGGCCAGCGCACTGTGCGGCTCTCCGAGTACGTCTACGTCCTCCTGCACCAGGGCAAGCAGGACGACAGCGCCGAGGCCAACCCCGACGGGCTGGCCCTGGGGGCCACCGAGCCCCAGCCCAGTGCCTGGAGCATCCTCTATGGAAAACCCGTCCTGTGCCGGCCCCTGCGGCTCAGCTGGAGGCAGGACGTCATGGTGCACTTCGTGGTGCCGGGTAGGTGACGGCAGGATGGGGTTTTCCCGGGGAAGGGGGTGCTCTGGGAGCCCCCCACCGTGAGCCTGAGGGCCGTGTCTCTGGCAGTGAAGAACCAAGCCCGGTGGGTCCAGCAGTTCATCTCGGACATGGCCGGCCTCTACGGGGCTACGAGGGACGCCAACTTCAACGTCATCCTGGTGGACTTCGACAGCGAGGACATGGATGTGGAGAAGGCCCTGCAGGACGCCCGGCTGCCCCGGTAACCCCCCTGCACGGGTCCCAGCCTGCAGCCTCGGGGGGTCTGCAGGGCTCCCCATGGTGGGACAGGTGCTCACACAACCTGCTGCTCCTTCCCCGCCCACACAGCTCCTTCTCTCCTCCTTGTTTTTGGGCATTCAAACTAGTTTTCTGCACAGAGCTGGGGATTCAGAAGCCTGTGGCTCTGCATGGGGGACCCTTGGTGTGAGCTGTAGCACCTGGCCCTTACTGAGAAGGCGCCCTGTCCCCCTCCTGGCTGTGTCCCTGTCTGTCCCCAGTGCTACGTGCCCTGTCCTCTCTCCCCAGGTTCCAGTACCTGCGGCGCACTGGGAATTTCGAGCGCTCAGCTGGGCTCCAGGCCGGTGTGGACACGGTGGAGGTGAGTGGGGACAGGGACCAGCTGTGGCCGTGGCTTCTCTCCTGGGGCTGTTCTGCTCTGATCCCCCCACCTGTGCCTGCCCCTGCCCTAGGATGAGCACAGCATCGTGTTCCTCTGTGACCTGCACATCCATTTCCCGCCCAACATCCTGGACAGCATCCGGAAGCACTGCGTGGAAGGGAAGCTGGCCTACGCACCCATCGTCATGAGGCTGAGCTGTGGCAGCTCCCCCCGGGAGCCCAACGGTGCGTGGGGACCCTCACCCAGGACCCCTTTCCATCTGGGAAACATCCCCTGCCCGCCCAAGGGCGCTGTGGTGCAGGGTTTGGATACAGCCGGGCTCGGATGTGGGGGGGAATGGGATTGCTTTGCTCGGGCAAGGTGGGATTCAAGCCCAAGGGTGCTCGAGGTACGCTGGGCGTGATGCCCCTCAAAACTGGGCTGTTACCCAGAGCACCCCTGTGGGAGGTGGCAGTGAAGGGGATGGAGTCGCAGTGGGAAGAGGGCTTGGGATGGGGAATCCCTGTGGCTCCCCAGGTGCTGGGGAGAGCACAGAGGGGATGGTGTGGGCATTTGGGGGTGCCCTCCACCTCTCACCTCCTTGCTCCCCCCACCTCCAGGCTACTGGGAGGTGAATGGTTTCGGCCTCTTTGGCATCTACAAGTCAGACTTTGACCGCGTGGGAGGGATGAACACGGAGGAGTTCCGGGACCGCTGGGGCGGGGAGGACTGGGAGCTCCTGGACAGGTGAGCGTGGGGGTGCTGCAACCCCTAAACCCCCCAGGGAGCAGGGTCAGCCATCCCTGAGTCCCATCCCTCTGTGCCTCCGTCCACAGGGTTCTCCAGAGTGGGCTGGAGGTGGAGCGCTTGCGCCTCAGGAACTTTTACCACTACTACCACTCCAAGCGCGGCATGTGGAACGCCCGCAGCAAGAAACCCTCCAAGGAATAGTGCCCGAGCCCAGCCCGTAGCCAAAAAACCCCGGCACCCCCCTGTCCCTGAGTGCCACAGCCCGGTGCCGGCACGGAGGGCACCCCAGCACCCACTGCAGTTACCCTGGGGAAGGGGGAGCGGGGAGGGCCAAGGCGGGTGGTGTTTGTTTTCTTAAGGGTCTAATTTCTTAGCGATGAATTTATTAACTCCTTTGTGCTGGGACGGCAGGTCCTGGGGGGCTGGGCCGGGTCCTGGGAGGCTGGGCCAGGCTGGGGATGATGGAAGTGGAATAGTGACACCCAGGATCCCCGCTGGAGCTCACTCTGCAGCCCCTTTCTTGTTGTTGTCCCTCCCAAAATACCAAGTACCTCATCCCCATGTCAGGCTGGGGAGCTGAGCTTTGCGGGGGGCTGCTGGTACTCACAGGAGTGAGGGGGGCTCTGAACCCACAGGGGCTGCTCCAACACTCCTGCTCCCCTTCCAGGACCTGTGGAGCCCCCGTGGAGGGAAGGAGGGTCTGGCTGTGCCCTGCACTCGGGGACACAATGTGGGTGGAGGGTAGAGCCCCAGGGGAGGCTGGGCTTGTGGGGGGGATAGGGCAGAGCCTGCAGCAGGTACGGGCAGATGATGTTTCCAAGCTAATTTCTGTGAAATTATAAGGTAGGAAGCTGTTTTCAGGAAGTTTTGTCTGTTTGGGTTTGGTTTTTTTTATTCTTAAAAAAATAAAATCAATGTCTTGGCTGGGATTTCCCTCTGCTCCATCACCCCCACACCTGGGCAGGGTTGCTGGCTGACCTCTGTCCCTTGGTCCCTAAGGGCCCCTTCCCTGTGGTGAGAGCAGGCAGCAGCGTTGTGTGCTGAGGAGGAGGAGGAGGAGGCAGCACCCTGTTTGATGCCCGGCCGCATGCCCGGGCTTGCTGAGCCTCCACCCCACACCTGGGCTCCACCCGGGCAGCCTCCGGCACCCCACAGGCTCCATGGGGGGCTGCCCTGGGCAGGGCAGCCGGGGGGGAGCCACGAGTGGCTCCGTGTGCTTCCTGCATGCCCTGGCACACTTGTCCGTGCCCCAGCTCTGCGCTGGTGCTTCCCCATGGCCACTCCCGGCTGCGGTGGCACCTTGGGGGTTCTGTCTTGTCCCAACTACCACGGGCTCCTGCTCGGCAGCCAAGTCAGCCTGTCCCCCCAAATCCCCTGGGCTGCTCCCCTGGGAGAGCTGAGACAGCCTTGGAGTTTTCCCCCCAAGTGTTTCATTCCCCCACATTCCCCGGGCTGACTCGGAGCATTCCCAGAGTTTGGGGTGAGGATGGACACTGGGGGCTCAGCCACCCACGTGCCAGCAGCAAACAGCTGCAGTCTGCGGGCTTTTTATCCTGGATTTGGTGCTTGGGGCCCCAGGATCTGCCAGGAGGGGACTGTCCCGGCAGGCAGTGGTTGTCTCTCCCCTCTCCTTGCCCTGCTCCCTGTTTTTTCCAGCACTTTGGAAGCGCTTTGTTGTGGGTGAGGGCTGTGCCTGCTGTGCCAGGAGCTGGTCTGTGGCTGGGTGAGAGCGGGTGGCCCCATGGCCCCCGGGCCACCAGTTGCATCCCAAAACCTGCCTGGCCTTAGGCACAGCTTTTCCAGCAGCTTCCCAGCCAGGAGAGCTCCGAAAGCCACCAGCATCAGAGTGGGCGCTGGGCCCAGCCAAACCCAGAGCTGCTGCTGGTGCTGGGAGGGACTGGTGGCACCAGTGCCATCCCCACTGATGCTGGGGAGAGTTTGGGGCCGGCTGCTGGTGTTTGCTTGGGGCAGGGCCAGCAGCACAGCGCCGCAGGGTTTGTTTCTCAGGTGGTGGCTGAGCTGTGGCTATGCCATGACACAGGGATCATGGGGATTGCAGGAGCCACAGGGAGCCTCTCCTGTGCCAAGTGTTGAAGCCCCAGGTGACAGCAGGGTGCAGGCAGGTCCCCGTTCCTGGAGGATCAGCCCCGACTCTCCCTGCCCTGTGGGGACACTGCAAAAGTGTCAGGGCTTGTCTGGAGTGCAGAGGCGAACGTCAGCCTGGAGTGGTCTTGCTGAGGTGCTGCCCCTCCCCAAGGGGTCGTGGAGGGAGCACAGGAGCCTCCCAACAGCCCCTGGCTGAGAACAGGCTACATGTGACAGCAGTGGCCTTGTGGAGAGTCCTGGCAGTCGCCAGGCACTGCCAGGGGGTGGTCCCCTCTTGGCAGCCCCCGGTGAGTTTAGGGTGTGGTGGGGGGACCTGCGCCACGGTGCTGAGGTAAATGGTGGCCCCCAAACTGGTTTGGCCCGTTTCAAATGCTCCCTCTCAGCTTATCTGGCTTCAAAGGGCTCCTGTTCCATCCCACGCACACAAACATGCTCCCTGCGAACCCGGGGGAGCCCCCTGCATCCCAAAAAAATTTGTGTGTCCCCCAAGCTCTACCTCCCCTCTATCTTCTCCTTCTGGCACCCCCAAACCCTCCCTGTTGCACCAGTGGGTGGCCCATGCTGGGGATTCACAGGGATGAGGTGAGAAGGACACGTTGGATCATGGCCATGGTGGTGGTGGGGATCCACGGGGACTCTTCACAGCATTGTGAACGCGGCTGAGACGCGGCTCCACTGTGGGGGTTGGGACCCCCGGACCCTCCACCGGCATTCCTGCTGTGCTGGCGCTTCTGAGGAGCCACGGTGAGCCCCGAAAGCCCAGCCTTGGCGGGGAGGTGAGCGCGTTCCATGCAAAACCTCGGCGAGGAGACTGGTTGGGCGAGGTGCGGGGCGGGCCCCGCACGCCCCACGCCTGCCGCAGACGCCGGCGCCCACCCGCACCCCTGCAGCACCCAGGGGTGCACCTGCCTGCCGGGAGGATGCTGCAGGGCAATGGCCCCTCGGGGCCACCCAGCCAGGTATGTGCCAGTCGGTCCCGTGGCTGTCGCAGGGGCTGTCCCCACCGCGGGTCCCCGGGGAGCGCCGGTGCCGCCCACCCTGCCACCCGTCCCCCACCCAGCGGTGCCAGGGGTCTGGCGCTCCAACAACTGGGTCTGGCGCCTGCCAGACTGTCCAGCTGCGGCCAGGCGGCTTCTCCCTCCCTCCCCATGCCTCGGTGTCCCTGGTGTGGCTCCTGGCACGTGGGTGCGGTGGCCGGGCTGCATGGAGCCACGCCGGCCACTCCCTGCCCGAACGCCGATGGCAGCGGCAGGCACGGCCAGCCCTGGGGGACCCGGGCGTGGGGACCGGTGCTCGGGGGATGGGGGGGACATGCGGTGCTCCCAGGAGCTGGGTTTCCCTGGGAATGTGGCTTTGTCACTCCACGAGGGAGTGACAGAGGTGCCTCCAGGCTGAGGAGGGTCAGCAGTAGCTTCAAGGACGCCCGGATTGAGTTTGTTTTAACTCTGTATCGCTCTGGCTGCGGTCGGATCCTCTCGGGAATCCCTCAGTTTAGCTCCGAATGTCTTGTGTTGTTTTTTGGTGGTTCGGTTTAGGGTTTTTTTTGGTTGTTTTGTTTTGTGTTTTTGTTTGGTTGGTTTTGGTTTGGGGTTTTTTTTGTGCCGATTTGCTGTTTTTAAGTCCCCTGGCGCATCCCCCTCCCCTTCGACCCTTCCCCAATTAGGAAGCCCCTTGACGAGGCGAGCGCTGCCCGTTCCGGCTCCAAACCTGCCCCAAGCCCCCCGAGACCACCCCTGCTCTTCACGTGGAAGCTGCAGGGTAGTGTCGGCAGGTAGAGCCGGGGAGGCTGGGGCTGCCTGTGGGCTTGTGGGTGTCCCTGGAAGCCCCTTTGTCCCCTGGGGCTGGGGGGGCTCCCGGGATGGCCCCGATCCCCCGGGAGCCTGGCACGGGGACGGCGGGCAAGCGCTGGCTTGCAGAGGGAGCGATCCGCCCCCTCCCCGCCCGCTGCGGGGGGAACCCGTGATTCATCCGGGCTCGGAGCGCTGGGAGCGCCCGCTGAGCGCTGCCAAACCCGGTGCGCCCGTGGGGCGGTGCCGAGGTGGGAGAAGAGGGGGGACCCTCGGGGGGGGTTTCCTGCGCGCTGTACCCCAAAAGCGTCAGGGGTGACCCCTGAGCGAAGGGGGGCCCGCACAAACCCACGAGGTTGGAGCGTCCCGGAGACGGGGAGGTTGGGTCGCTGGCACGGTGGTGGCACTGAGAGGGTTTTGGGGAGGCCACCAGGGGACCGTCACCCCAGAATGCTGGCCCGCAGCTCTCGCCACCCCGCCCCAGCCTCGGCTCCTGCTGACGGCGGCACATTCCTCGGGGACAAGCCGCCCTTTTCACCCCCGACCGAAGCGCAGACCTGGTGTCATCCGGCGGGTGTTGTAAAGCCGGCCCGGCCCGGAACGCGGTGACGCCAAGCGCTGAGCCAGGGCTGGCTCTGGAGCCGGGACCGCCTGGCCACGCTCGCCCAAAACCGCCCAGCCCGACCGGGGACGAGCCACCGTGTCCCCAAGCAGGGCCAGAGCCGCTGCCCGGCTGCGCCTGAGAACGGCCGCAACTCCGGGCAGGGATGAGCAGCTCGGCAGAGGGCTGGGGCTGCCGGGGAGTGGCGTGACCTGACACCGGGGGGGATATTTTGGGAGCTGGTCCTGAGCACACCGGGCTGTGGGGGAGCGCTGTGGCCCCCAGTCCGGCCATGCCGGGCTCGGCAGGTGGGGTGAGGCTAATTAGTACCTGTGGTGGCAGCAGGGGCTGAGTCACCGCGTTCGTCACCGCGGGCCCGCGGCGCCCAGCCGCCCCTTTTTTATTATTGTTGTTTTTTAATTCCCCGGCTGATTTGAAAAGCAAAGCAGGGAGGGCCCGGCCAGGAATTACTGCAGGGAGACCCTGCTCCCTGCTGCAGGGAGACCCTGCTCCACAACCCAAGGGGCACCTGGGGGCTTGGGGTCCCAATGGGGCTGCCAAGGGGTTTGGGATGACCCTGGAAAGTGGCTCAGGAGTCTGGGAGTCCCTGGGGAGGTTAACCGGGGTTTAGTGATGGGTAATGTGGGAGGTGCGGGGCTGGCTCAGGAGCTTCCTTGGAGTGCAGGGGTCTCCTGGAAGGTCATGTGGGGGTCTGGGGCTCACTGGAGGGACAATGCAGGGGTCCAGATCTCTACAGAGAGGTCATACGGGGCGTCAAGGCTCTCCTAGGAGATTCCCTGGAGAATCTCAAGCTCCTTGGAGGGGCAATGTAAGGGTCTGGGGCTCAGTGTCAAGGCCATGTGAGTCTGGGGGTTAATGGGAATGTTGTCTGGGGCTCTTCTAGGAGACCATGTGAGACTCCAGGGCTCATTGGAGGGACAGTGTGGGGGTCTGGGACTCAGTGTCAGGGCCACGTGGATCTCTGGGGATCAACAGGGAGGCTGCTGGGGGGTCCAGGGCTCTCCTAGGAGGTAAAGGAGACAGCTGCCCTAGGGGGTCCTGGCTGTTCCCAAGGTATGAACCCCCCCCAGACCCCTGGACCACCCGCCTCCCTCACACCCTCGACCCTGCGAGGTCACCCCTGGGCTCCTCCACCTGCGGTGGTGACGATGGTGACAGTGATGACGGTGACGGTGGCCCCGGTGGGGCCCCCTCCTTCCCGCCGGCGGCGGCGAGGCGTGGCAGTGGGGCGGGCCGGACGGGCCGGGACGGAGCCTCCCTAGGGCTGGGGAGCGCTGAGCTGCCGCTCACCTGCGCAGGGCGGCCGGGCTGGCCAGGGCCCCCCACGCCGCCGCCATGCAGGAGACTAACGCCTTCCTGCTGTCGGCCCTGCAGCCCGAGGCCGGCGTCTGCTCCCTGGCCTTGCCCTCGGACCGGCAGCTGGACGAGCGTGGCCGGGAGGCGGCCGAGGCCCAGCGCCTACGCAGCGCCCGCGTCCAGGAGCAGGTCCGCATCCGCATGATGCTGCGGGGGCACGCGGCGCCCACCCGCCCCGAGGACGTCGCCGACGGCAGCAGAGGTGGGAGAGCTCTCGGGACCCCCGGGCGCTCGGGGTGGGAGCCCCTTGGGTGGCATTGGGATCCAGCCACACGCCTGGCTGGGGGTTTGGGGGTGCCCCCCCCACCCTGGCCGGGCCCCCCGAACACGCCTGAGCGCCTTCAGCACTGTGACAGGCATAGCACAGCCCCCAGCGTGGGCTTGTTTCGCCACATTCAGGGTCCTGCCTCAGTTCCCCCACCTGCCCCGGAAGGGATTTGCACTGGGGGGGGGGGTCCTGTGCCTCACGATGGGCTGGGAGGAGGGAGGTTTTTCCCGCCCTGGCAGAGCCCCCCCGGCCCTTAGCGGCACGACTGGCCAGGCTCCAGCTCCTCCATTTAACGTCTGCGCCGGCAGCCTCCGCCCTGCCGCCTCGCCCGGCACTGCGCAGGATCCCCGACCCCTGTGCTGGGGGACCCTGGCGGTGGGGACAGACCCTCCTTGGCCCCACGAGGGCTGCCCGAGGTGCAGGCGTGAGTCACGCTCCCGGCACCGCCGGGGCTGGCGGTGTCCCCATCCTGTCCTGCCGGCAGCCCTGGGGCGCTGGCACAGCAGATGGGCAGCGTGAGATTCCAATGGGTGCAGTGGGGTGTCCAGATCCCTGCCAGGGTCCCATCCCAGGGGAAGCCAGGGCTGGCTTTGGGGGATGCCTGGGCTGCTGATTCGGCTGCGGCAGAGGGGACCGGGCTGAGCCACCGCGTCCCTGCCAAGGTGGCAATTAGTGCCCTCGCCGTCAGGGCACGATGCAGGGCGGGGAGGCCACTTCTGCTCCCCATGGCCAGTGGGCAGGTGAAGGCAGCCTCCTCTCACCCCTTCATCCCCCCCCAGCGCCGCTGCCATGGCACCCATAGCAGGTCCCCCTGGGATGAGCTGTGGGGGCCTTTGATCCCTAGGACTCCCTTTGACTCCTCCACGCTTGCGTTGACCCGTCNCAGGTGAAGGCAGCCTCCTCCCACCCCTTCATCCCCCCCAGCACCGCTGGCACTGCCATGGCTCCCATACCAGGTTCCCCTGGGATGAGCTGTGGGGGCCTTTGATCCCTAGGACTCCCTTTTACTCCTCCACGCTTGCGTTGACCCGTCTGTTGCTGTCCCTCAGGTGGTCAGTACGGCACAGCCCTGCACTCCTCCTTCAGCTCCCGCTCCCAGAGCAATGGTGTGGACCCCAAAGCCTCGGTATGTACTGGGGTGTGTTCCCTGCCCCACGCTGTGCCGGCTGGGGATGCCGGCAGAGACCCAGCCTCGGCTGTAGCTTTGATTGTGCTGAGGAGGGCTCTGGGCTCCATCCTTTCCTCTCCCGCAGTGGGGACGGAGGGATGGACTCTTGCGCCTCCTAAGGCCTTGCTTTCCCCCCTCCCAGCTGTACCAGCCACTGACCAAGAAGGATTTTGGCACCCTGCGGGGCAGCGGCTGGTCCTCTCGCTCGGCCGTGGACCTCACCCCTCACAAGCGCGTGGCCACCATCAGCAACGGCGGCCTGGGCAAGGCGCGGGGCTACGGCGCCGGCTACGCGGCCTCGCAGGCGGCCAACGCGTCACCGCGGCCCAGCTCCTTCCACGAGCGCAACTACCGCTGCCGGCAGAACTTCGACACGCTGTCGCTGCGCTCCCTGCGCCTCGCCGACGGGCCCCTCCAGCCCCCCGGCCTCGCCGACGACCGCTACAGCGTCCTCTCGGAGCAGCTGGACGCGCCGGGGCACCGCCCGTTTTACAAGAGCCAGGGCGGCAGCAGCGGCGGCGGCGGCTTCGCCCGCTCCTTCACCTTCGAGCGGCAGCTGAGCGCCGGCACGGCCGCCAAGGCCGGCTGCGAGTGGCTGGAGGGCGCCGAGGGGCCGCCGAGCCGCACCATCCGCGCGCCCGCCATGCGGACGCTCCAGCGCTTCCAGAGCAACAACCGCTCGCGGCTGAGCGCCGGCTCCTTCGGAGGAGTGTCCGCGGGCAGCGCGGGCGCCTTCCTGGGGCTGGGGGAGCACAGCTCCCGCGCCCCCTCCGTGCGCAGCCTGGCCGAGTCTGGCCACCATCTCCCGGAGCCGCGCGCCATGGAGATGTACAACGGGCACGGAACGCTGCTCGGGCACCACGCCGGTGGGTGAGTGCCGTGGAGCCACTCTGGGGATGCTTAGCCCTTGTCCCGTCAGGGTGAACCCCTCCAGCTCCCACCAGGCACAAGGGATGCTGGAGGAGGGGTGGGAGGGCGGGCACAGCTTGGTCCCGTGGCACGGGCTGACCTCTGAGTGTGTCCTGCCTGCAGCCTTGGCTCCTTCCTGGACACATCCTGAGACACAGGGAAGGAAGGTGCTCATCCTGCTGGGACTGGAGTCCCATGCCCTGGAGCACAGTGGGAAGGAGACGGGCTGGGAGGTTCCTAGGAGATGTGGGATGTGGTGGAGAGGGAGATGGGTTGGTGGGGCTCCTCGGAGAAGCGGGATGCGGTGGGTGCAGCGGTGCAGAACCCTGTGGGACACTGTGCTGGTTGTGCTCCCAGGTTTGACGACATCGACCTGCCCTCGGCAGTGAAGTACCTGATAGCCAGTGACCCCAACCTGCAGGTGCTGGGCGCTGCCTACCTGCAGCACAAGTGCTACAGCGACAGCAGCGCCAAGAAGCAGGTGAGCCCCCGGAGCCGTGGGAGAAGGGGGTGCCCCAGCCCCTCCACTGCGGCGGGCGCCCCAGGGGGGGGAGGAAGGGCTGGAGGGAGCCCTGGGAGCGCGGTGTGTCTGACCCCCGGGGCTGTCCCCCAGGCCCGCAGCCTGCAGGCCATGCCCAAGCTGGTGAAGCTGTTCAACAGCCCCAACCAGGAGGTGCAGCGCCACGCCACCGGCGCCATGCGCAACCTCATCTACGACAACGCCGAGAACAAGCTGGCGCTGGTGGAGGAGAACGGCATCTACGAGCTCATGCGCACGCTGAGAGAGCCAGACGACGAGCTCCGCAAGAACGTCACAGGTTGGGGACAACGGCAGGGTGGGCAGGCGCCCCTCTCCCCCATGGGTGGCACGGGGGTGACCCCTCTGCATCCTTTGTCACCCGCCCCGCCCCATCGCTGCTCCCCCCCCAGGGAGGTGAGTTGGGGTGGATGTGCTTTCCAGTTCTGGAACTGAGGATCCTCCTCTGTGCAGGGATCCTGTGGAATCTCTCCTCCAGCGACAACCTGAAGGATCGCCTGGCACGGGACACGCTGGAGCAGCTCACGGACCTGGTCCTGGTCCCCCTCTCTGGGCTGGGGGGCTCGGGTGTCATCCAGCAGAACCCCTCAGAGGCAGAGATCTTTTATAACTCCACGGGCTTCCTCAGGTACCTGCTCTGCATCCTTCCACTGGGGGCAAAGTTTTGGGCTGAGGAAGAGACATAAGAGCAGGGTCTGCAGGGCTTGTTTCTGGGGTCCTTCCCGCTTGTGTACCCCAGCAAAGTCTGGCCAGTCCCATGGAAAGGTACTGGCTGCCCCCTCCACAGGGTGCCTGGGGCAGGAGGGGGCTGTGGGGGATCCCTTTCTCTCCGTGACGGACCCACATTCCCGTGCAGGAACCTGAGCTCTGCCAGCCAACAGACCCGGCAGAAGATGCGTGAGTGCCATGGGCTGGTGGACTCCATGATCCACTATGTGAACAGCTCCCTGGAAGTGGGGAAGTCGGAGGACAAGGTGAGCAATGGGTGCTAGCGGGGGGCTGAGGTGCTGCTCCCTCCACTTGTGGTGGCTGTCGTGGTGCAAAGGCACATCTTGATGTGATGGTGGGAGAACCAACCCGGCTCCATCCGGACTCCCTGGGCACAGCAGGCACAGCCAGTGTCGTGCCTGGCCAAGGAGCCCCACGGGATCGCACCCCAGGGGCTGTGCCAGCTGGGGACAACCTGGCAGGCGGCACAGGACGGCACCATCGTGTCCCATCTGCCCCCCCAGAGCGTGGAGAACGCTGTCTGTGTCCTGCGCAACCTCTCCTACCGCCTGTACGACGAGATGCCCCCGTCCTCGCTGCAGCGCCTCGAGGGCCACAGGAGGAGCGCCGGCGGCACGGTGACGGGGGAGCTGGTGGGCTGCTTCAGCCCCCAGAGCAGGAAAGCCCGTGAGGTCAGTGGGGGCACGTGGTGACCGTGTCAGCGGGGTGGGGTTGGCGCAGGGAAGCGCTGGCAGCTTAGGTGGTGCCGGGGCGGAGGTGGACGCCAGCCTCGGCCGGTGGGTGGGACACACGGGTGAGCTCAGCAGAGGGTGAATCAGGTGTTTGGGGTGAGCTCCTTGGGCTGGTGGCTGCTTTTCCATGCCACGGGGCATGACGCAGCCAGGGTGACCTGCCAGGTCCCTGCCCAGGCAGGGAAGAGGGGACACCAGCAGCGAGGGGCGCTGCGGAGGGGCCACCTCCTGAGCGTAACGGTGCCCCTGTCCCACAGCACTACCTGAACGCGGACATCGTCACCTTCACGGAGGTCTCCAAGGACCCCAAGGGGATGGAGTGGCTCTGGAACCCGCAGATCGTGGGCATCTACAACCGGCTGCTGCAGCGCTGCGAGCTCAACAAGCACACGACGGAGGCGGCCTCGGGCGCCCTGCAGAACATCACGGCCGGGGACCGCAGGGTGAGGCGCGGGGCTCCGGGGGCGAGCCTGGTAGTCCCCACCACGTGGCCGTCACAACTGTGCCCGGGAATGGGGCACACCTCCGGGAGGGGAGCAGCACCTCCTCTCCCGGGTCATCACCTGGGTAGGGGTCAGCCCGACCCGGCCCCGGGGAGGGGGAGGAGGAAGGGGAGGAGAGAGAGGAGGGGAAGGAGGGAGAGGAGAAGGAAGCGGAGGAGGAGCGGTGAGTGCCCGCGGGAGGATCCAAGCAGGTGTGTTTGCCTCGGCAGTGGGCAGGGGTGCTGAGCCGGCTGGCGCTGGAGCAGGAGCGCATCCTGAACCCCGTGCTGGACCGTGTCCGCACCGCCGACCACCACCAGCTGCG
>VYXB01007504.1:62641-90307 GCA_013397135.1 Pachyramphus minor
GGCTCACCCCCACCCTGCCCCGCCACGCCCGCAACAAGGACGAGATGTGTGAGTGCCAGGGGGCACACGAGGCTGGGGGGAAGGGGGGGTGGGGGTGCCTAACGAGTGCTTTGCAACCTTCTCCTTCTCGGTCTGGTCTCCAGTTAATCCCAGCCACGTCCCAGCCCCATCCTGCCTGCTCCACCCCTGCTCACAGCTGAGCACGTGGGCTGGTTCCCATCCCCTGTTCCCAGGCATGGCTGGACCCTCTGTCCCCTCCTTGCTCCCCAGGGACTGCCGCTTGTCCCCTGGGTCTGGCCAGCAGCCCTGACGTGCCCTTTGCCCACAGCCACCAAGGTGGTCAGCCACCTGATCGAGAAGCTGCCGGGGAGCGTGGGGGACAAGGCGCCGCCCGCCGATGTCATCGTGAACATCATCGCCGTGCTCAACAACCTGGTGGTGGAGAGCCCCANTCGGCCCGGCCCGGCCCGGGGGGGGGGGAGGAGGAAGGGGGGGAGAGAGAGGAGGGGAAGGAGGGAGAGGAGAAGGAAGCGGAGGAGGAGCGGTGAGTGCCCGCGGGAGGATCCAAGCAGGTGTGTTTGCCTCGGCAGTGGGCAGGGGTGCTGAGCCGGCTGGCGCTGGAGCAGGAGCGCATCCTGAACCCCGTGCTGGACCGTGTCCGCACCGCCGACCACCACCAGCTGCGCTCCCTGACCGGGCTCATCCGCAACCTGTCCCGCCACGCCCGCAACAAGGACGAGATGTGTGAGTGCCAGGGGGCACACGAGGCTGGGGGGAAGGGGGGGTGGGGGTGCCTAACGAGTGCTTTGCAACCTTCTCCTTCTCGGTCTGGTCTCCAGTTAATCCCAGCCACGTCCCAGCCCCATCCTGCCTGCTCCACCCCTGCTCACAGCTGAGCACGTGGGCTGGTTCCCATCCCCTGTTCCCAGGCATGGCTGGACCCTCTGTCCCCTCCTTGCTCCCCAGGGACTGCCGCTTGTCCCCTGGGTCTGGCCAGCAGCCCTGACGTGCCCTTTGCCCACAGCCACCAAGGTGGTCAGCCACCTGATCGAGAAGCTGCCGGGGAGCGTGGGGGACAAGGCGCCGCCCGCCGATGTCATCGTGAACATCATCGCCGTGCTCAACAACCTGGTGGTGGAGAGCCCCATGGCTGCCCGTGACATCGTCTACTTCGACGGCCTCAGGAAGCTCTTCTTCATCAAGAAGCGACGGGACAGGTGGGAGCTCCCTGTCCTCCTGGCTGTCCCAGCTCCCACCCGGGCTCCTCTCCTGCTCTTCTCTTCCTCCCCTGCTCCAGCGCGGTGGAAGAGGGTTGCAACAAGTCTCCCTTCCCTTCCTTTGGTGTTGGGAGTCCCCAGACTGGCTCAGAGTGGCCTTGTGGCCTCCTGCCAGCCCTGGGCCACCCTCTTAGGGCACCCACCATCACTGCAGCCACGTTCTCCCATCAGGATGTTTCTCCTCCCTCCTGCCCATTGCGCTGAGCTCCAGCCTTTCACCTCCTGCTTCTCCCCACCCATGCTGAGCCCCCAGTCCCCCTGGGCCCCTCTGGGGTGGGCTCCTTGGGCTGGTGGGCTCAGCCATCCCCCAAACTCATGGCTTCCTATCCCTGTCCCAGCTCGGACAACGAGAAGTCCTCCCGAGCCGCAGCCAGCCTCCTGGGAAACATGTGGCAGTACACCAAGCTCCACCGGGACTTCAAGATGGTATGTACCCATCCTGGAGCCTCGTGCATCCTGGGGGGTGTTCCGAGGGGGGATCCCGAGGGAATCAAGGCCAGGGGATTCACCCTGGAGAGCCGCACCACCCAAGTGCTTCCCGGCACAGGGGTCCATGTGCACATCCCCACTGCCCCGTGTGATGGGGCTCTGTCTCCTTGCAGAAGGGGTACCGGAAGGAGGACTTCCTCAGCCTGTGAGGACACCCTGGGAGCTGCAATGCCCTGCTGGGATGCTCCGTGCTGCTGGCCATGCCCTGGGGAGGCTGCTCGCCATCGGACCCCATGCTCTGTAGCCTAGTCCCCACCACATCCCGTGTGCCTCCCCCCTCTGCTGGGTCCCCTTCCGGCTGAGGGACACTTGTTCTCGCTCTTGCCCAGCCTTAAACCCAGAGGCTGCTTTTGGCTGTGCTGTGGGGCTCCATAGGGACCCCATTAGTAGGGGTCTGCCTCACAGCACCCCTTGGGGACCCTCCCCACCCTCAGGCAGCTGGCTGCAAAACTTGGCTTGTCCCGCAGCTTGACAGAGGGGCAGGAACCACAGGGATTTGGGAAGGCCCCTGTAGAGCAGCGCTGGCTCAGGGGGGGCTTTCAGGGCTGCTTCATCCCAGCTCCCTGAGCCGTGGGGCTGGGTGGGTGTCAGTGCCCCGTGCCAGTGTGGGATGTGCTGTGGAATATATGTGCTGCGCCCCAGCTGGGTGGGGATGGGGCTTTGCATGGCTTGAGGGGGGCTTAGAGGGCTCTGAGGTGGCTTCCCACAGTTTCTGGGGTGGCACAGTGGCTGCAGGGAGCTGGGAAGCAGCGTCGGTGACGTGGTGCTCTGTGCCCCTTTTGCCGGTGTTGGCAGGTAGAGGGGTGTGTGTGACTGGGGTTGCCCGTGCCCTCACTGCAGGAAGCTCCACACTGGAGCCCATCTGTCACCCCGTGGGGACTGTCCCAGTGCGGCAGAACCGCCGCTGCCGCTCCTCTCACCAGCTGTTGCCAGGGCTGGGCCCGGCTGGCACGGCGGGAGCGGGATCCGGGCAGGGCCGGCCGGGTCGTGTTTGCTGAGCGGCATCGCCCCGTGGGTGGGGAGATGCCCCCAGTGCCCCCGGCTGCCTCGGTGCTGGGCACAGGCGGGGCAGCAGGTCCAAAGCTCAGCCAGGCTGGGGCACGTGGGTGGGCTGCGGGGTGGCTTTGGGGCTCGGAGGAGCCCCTGCGCTTGGGGGGCACAGCACATGCCGGGAGGGACGAGGTAGAGTAGGTAGAGGGGTGGGAGGGTTTGGGGAAGTAGGTGGTGCTGCCAGAAGGGCTGCATCCGGGGTTGGTGTGGCCCCCTTGGTGAGCAGCACCCGGCACGGTCCCGGCTGGGGCTCAAGGGGGGTTTGCCTCCCCAGCTCTCCGTGTACAAACCCCCCCGAGCCCTGTGTACCCCTGAAATAAAGGCCTTGAATGATGCCCACCTGGCCCTGTGCTTGGCTGGCACGTGGGAGGGGGGACAGCACCCCGGGGACACCAGGGGTAACCAGCATGGGGTGAGCTCACCCTGCAGTGCCAGCCCACTCACTGTGCCTGGCGTGGCTCTGAGTCAGTGTGACAGTGACACTGGTGTGGGAGGGACACAGCACAGAGCTGCCCACCCTGCTGCCTGTGGTAGGGAAATCCCCGCCCCATGTCACCCCTGTCCCCGCCATGGACAGACCCACTGGGTGCAGCAGCCTTTTATTGCCACAGGGTTCCCGTGGGACAGAGGTGCCGCCGCCACTCCTGCCTGGCACTCCCTGGGGCTGGGGCACAGTTGCTCCTTGGAGGGCATCGCCCATCCCAGCGCTTGTCCATCACGCAGGAAGAATGTCCCTGCCGCCCACGGCGAGGGACGGGGCCCAGCACCCAGGGATGGTGCTGTGGGCAGGGTGTTCCTGGGGATGGTTTTCCACCACAGAGCCAGCTCCTGCTTTCCCACCGCGACCGCGGCTCTGGTCCCATCATAACGCCCGGGCTCCTCCGCAGTGACCTGGTCCGTGTGTCCCCGTGGGGAGGGGGAACACCGTGTCTCTGGCCCGTGGCTCTGCTCAGATGTCATCCTCTGTCACCAGGCAGTAGAAATCCGTGCGGGCGCCGTAGTTGCGTGATCCCAGGTCCGAGACGTCGAGCTCGGGCCTGTGGCTGTCCCGGAGCTGCGCGTCCTCCATCCCACCCACAGCCGGAGTCCTGGGAGTGCCGAGGCGGGGGGGCGGGGGGCTTCCGAAGATGCGCCCTCGGAGGCCTGGCAGGAGCAGGGAGATGGATTTAGGTGGCAGGGAGAAGGAGCTGGACCCAGCCTGCTGCCACAAGAAGGGGTGGCAGAGCCCAGAGGTGACCTCCAGCACACATCTGTCCCCCCAGGAGGAACAGCAGCAGACACGCACCTGTGCCGAGGTCCCCATCTGGGTCTGGGTCGCCTGTGCTGTCCAGGTAGCTGCTGTGCAGGATCAGCATGGGGTCCTTGTCCTCCTGCAGCTGGGTCTGCGGGTCCCCCACGCTCCCCTGGAAGGACACCTTGCGTGGCAGGGCCAGGCACAGCTCCTTCCAGAAGTCTGACGACGGGGTCTGCAGGGTCAGGGGGCAGATGAGCAGTGTTGGGGACCACAGCAAAGCCGAGCCCTGCCTCACACGGTGCTGGGGAGGGTTTCACAGGCTCTGCTCTCTCTTCCTGCTGGTGGGAGCTCAGCCAAGGTGAGGGCTGTGCTCTGGTGTGGCATCCTGCCCATGCGCCGGTGGAGAAACCGGCCCGACCTGCTGGAACACTCCTCGGGGCTCCAGCTCCCAGCTGGGCCCTGAAATGGCCGGAGCAGCCACGGGCCAAAGCTCTGATCTGACAGCTGGGGCTGGGGAGACCCCAGAACAGCACAGGGCCCTGACTGTGCGGGTTTGGGGGTAAGCACCCAGATCCAGGGCTGTTCTGGTTGCCTTTTTAAATTGCCTCTAAAAGGCGAGTGCCACAAGCTGCTCTTTAGCATTGGAGCCTGGGGAGAAGCCCCAGAGGGAGGCTGACACAAAATGGAGAGCTGGGAATGGAAGTGGGGGTGCTGCTGGGCTCGATCCTGCTCAGCTCTCACCATGGAGCAGCCCCAGAGGGCAGCAGGGAGGCTGGCACAGGAGGCTGACACAAAGAGGGGTGCTGGGGATGGAAGGGGGGTGCCAATGGGTCAGGATCCAGCTTGGAGCTCACCATGGAGCTGGATCGCCACACCAGCAGGGTCACGGTGCTCCGGTGCTGCTTCAGCAAGGTGATGGCAGGGTGGGTGATCTCCCGGTACTGGCTCTCGAAGATGATGAAGATGGGTTTCCTGGAAAGCTCCAGCAGCCTCCAGAGCCCTTCCCTGCGAGACAGGTACGTGGCAGAGGGGTGAGGGACCCACCAGCCCCTCTCCTTGCCCGTGGGAGCTGCTCTGCTCCTACCTGAAGCTGCTGTTGCACCAGTCCTGCTCCAGGTACGCGACGGAGAGGACCACGATGAGGCGCCGGCACCGGCTGACGTTCATGATCAGGTCGGCTGATGGCTCTGTGGGCAAAGGGGTCTCAACCCCCCTGGCACCTGTGTGACCCCCTGCCCAGCCCCGTGTGGTGCCTGGTGCCTACCTGAGTTGGGCAGGATGTTCTGCTCGTCCAGGAAGAGCTTGTAGCCGTAGCGGTTCTCCAGCTGCGGCTTCACGATGAAGTGGACGAACTTTCGGTCGTCGGGGGCGGTGGCGTGGGAGACGTAGGCGTCGTACAGCTTCCCGTCTGGGGACAGCCACGGGGCAGGGGGGGACACGGGGAGGGGTCTGTGAGCCCCGGGACCAGGGCAGGCTGTCCCAGGGGAGCTGTTCCCTCCGGCTCACCGTTGATCTCCAGCTCGCCATAGCGGTTCCGGTACCAGAGGAGCACGTTCAGGCGGCACCGGACGTAGAGCACAGCCAGGAGCACCAGGAGTGCCAGGACCAGGAGGGCTGCCAGCACCGCCGGCACGTGCCCCGCTGTCTCTGCGAGGACAGGGAAGGACGCGGTGAGCGTGGCTGTGAGGGTTTGAAAACCCCCGGCCTGGGTTTTCTGGGTTTGGTGTAGATTTGCAGCCTGGGAGAGGGAGCAGTGCCCCTGTTACCCACGTCAATCCCCCCTGGCATGCGGGCTCTCCACGGGGGTGTCCCCTCCCTGTCCCCAGCCCGTTCCTACCCGCTCGCTGCAGGGTGAAGGTGGCTGTGGCATTGCTGAGCCAGCAGGCAAACACCCCGAAGTCGTCATCATGGGTGAGGTTGAGGTGCAGGACGGTGGCCAGGAACTGCTCCGAGGCGTTTGGGGCAGACCTGAGGGGAGATGGGGCCGCCATGGGTTGTGCTGTGTGGTGACGCCCCCACCCCCAGCATGGACGGATGTCCCCAGGGCAGGCTCCTTACCAGGCAGTGTCCTGGCTGCTCCCGTTGCCCAGCCACTGCCCATCCTTCCTCCAGGCAGGGACGGGCCGGCAGCTCTCGGCCCCGGCCCAGCGCACGGTGCAGTTCAGCACGACCCGGCTCCCCAGCGCCAGCTCCAGCGTCTCGTCTGCAGCCGGGACCAGGATTTCGGGGGGCACGCTGCAGGGGTCTGGGGGCACAGCAGGGAGGGGCTTTGGATGGGACAGCCGATCCAGTTCCCTGCTGTCGTAGCCATCCCGGAAAAACAAGCTCTGCTGTGGGGGTCTGGCAAGGAGCAGCGCTCGGGGCTGTTTAGCAGCAGGCTGAGCCGGTTTTGGGGGCGGGGATGGACCCTCGCAGGCCCCATGAGGTGAAGCCAGAGCAGGACCCCCAGCTGTGCCTGCACAGGGACCCTTCCCAGCTGAGGGCAGGTGAGAGTTTGGGTTTCACCTACCTGCCATGGTGTGCTCAGGTGACGGGCGCTGCCGGCATCCCCGGAGGCCCCTGCGCGCAGCGTCTTCCGGGGGGGGCAAAGTCCACCTGCCTGTGCCACAGGCGGGCTGGGCCTGGGAGAGACCAGGAATGGCTCCGTGAGCGCTGCCTGCTCCAGGAGCTCCCACCTGTCCCCATCGGGCCCCGCAGCAGTTCGGTCTGGGGGTGGTGGGTGATGTTCTGTGGCAAAGCCCAAGTCCCACCCACGGCGTGGTGGCCACGGTGTCACCTGCCCTCCTTGCGCCGACTCCCAGCCTGGCTTTCCTAACAGCGAATTTACGGGTGGGAGGTGATTAATGACCAACCAGGTGCTGTGCGATGTTAAGAATGCAGCTTCAGCTCAAACCTGAGACCAGGGAGGGGAAGCAAGCTCAGCCAGAGGGTGTGCAGCACCTTCCCTTTGCACATGCTTTGGGAGGGCTCAGCAGGACCCCCTTTGTTGGCCGAGCCTGCCATGAGCTGCAGAGCTGCCTCCAGCCTGATGTGCCCTTGAACTCGCTAATTGGCAGCAGGACGGTTTGTTTATGGAAACGCAGGTTCCCACCTGGAGAGCTCCTCCAGTGGCTGCCGTGTTCCCAGAGTGTCTGCTTGCTACCCCTGGCTGTGGCCAGGGATTGGCACAGCTGCATGATATGCCAGGCAAAGGTGGGGAGCACATGGATGGCACACGGAGACCCCCCCCTCACACAATAGGCAGCAGTGTCACTACCATGGCCCCGTGGGAAGAGGCGGATACCGGGAGCAGATGGCAGAGCAAAGCCTGGCAAGGTCGGGCTCTGCTGTCCCCAAACACCCACAGAGCCCTGGTGTGGGTGATGGGGGTGCCAGGGATGAGGGGGGAGTCCCAAGGACATCACGGTGCTGCTGTTTCCATCGTAAACACCCGGCCTAACCCTGGGGGTCAGGAGGGGGAAAAGCCTCTCCCAGCTGACTCTTCTGCCTGGAGCCTTGGCACTCTGAGCTGCCCCCTGATTTTGGGTGGGAACAGGGCTGGGCTCAGCCTGGAGAAGTTGTGTCTGTTGGTGGGGAAGGGGAAAGGGGAGGTCTGTGGTGCAGCTTAGCTCAGAGCAGGGAGGGAGGCACAGTGCTCCCCCTCTGGCACAGCCCAGGACCAGGCTGGGGTTAAACAGGGGGTCAAGGTGCACGGGGGACACGTGTTATGTGTTCAGCTTGAGCAGCTGCAAAATGATTTGTACCTAAAGGATTAACTGAGTTTCTCCATGGCCAGGGAAGGAAGAGCAAGGGATGGAGGAGAGCCAGCCCCCTGGATTTTGCATGCAGAAGGGATGGGAGACGCTCACCAGGGTGGCACGGGGATGTCTCTGCCTGGCAGGATGCTCCAGCTCTGCTCACTCCAGCCTGGACGGGTCACTCCTAAATCATTTCCCTCAGATGGTTGGAGTAAGGAAGCCCCAACAAGCTTCAGCCTGGCCAGGGAGGGTGAGGAGGTCCCAAAGCCCACCCTGCTCCCAACACGGTGCTGGATGCCCACAGGGGAGTGGGTGCCAGGGCTGCTGAGTGCAAGGGAGGGAGGAGCACCTGCTGATGGGCAGCTGCAGCTCCCATTTCCCACATCTTGTGGCTGGGGACACCCTAGATTTGAGGCAGAGGACCGTGTGGATGCCATGGGGTGGTGGGTGCTGCCTGAGGAGCAGCGTTTCCTGGAGCTCAGCCATGGGGAAAGCGAGGTGGGCAGGGAGACACAGTGGTCAGGGGATTGTGGGGGAGGAGAAATCAGGACGGGGAGCCAGAGAAAAACCAGAGGAGAGTGAAAGAGAACCCAAGGAGAACCACAGGGCGTGGGGTGAGGTCGAAACCCTGCTGACCCTGTCTGAGGCGGCATCGGCGCGGAAAGGGAAGTGGAACAGAGCTGCATTTACCTTCGGAGCTTCCTCGGCCTCAGGCTTCCTGCCTGTCCCCTCCTGCTCGAGCCGACTGGACCGGCCAGATCAGTGCTTGGGTTTTCTCTTTTTCTTTCGTTTTAATAATCTATCCCTTTCTCCTCCTGGTTCAGCCCCTGCCCTCAGCCGGGCGCTGCCACCGCCCCAATCGCCGGGCTCCAGGCCTGTGGGGAGGGTTGGCTGTCCCTCCCTCCCGCTGCTCCACCTCCACCTGAACCTGCAGGGAAAAAAAAAATATCCAGCAGCTCTGGGTCGTCAGGGGAGGGGAAAAGAGAGAATAAAGGAGAAAAGAAGAGGGGAGCGACAACCCACCCAGCCTGCCGGGCACACGCAGGTGGCACGAGGCTTGGGGGCCAAGGTGGAACCCCAAGTTTCTCTGTGGCTGGAGAAGCCCGCTGAGGTGTCAGGGCAAGATGGAACCTGCCCCGTTTCCCACCACCACCGGGCATGGAGGGTGTTGGGGGGTGTTCCAGGGGATGGGTTGGAGCTGGGGACTGCACTTTGGGGTCATGGTGTGCTGAGCACTGGCAAACTCGACACTCTCTGGCTCCATGGAGGTGAGTTGGTGGTGGGGGGAGCTGGGGGAGGCTGTTGGCTGTGCCCGTGGGGTCTCCTGCTTTCTCTGTTTCCTTCTCTCTGTGACTTTAGAGCCTCTTTGCTGGTTGGAGCTGGAACAGGAAGGTGGCTGCTCCAGCTGGCACTGGCTGTGGGGAGCTGGATCTGGCCGTGGCCACTTGTGGACACCAGGGATCAACTGAATTAATTACCAAGGAGGTGATTAGAGCCTCAGCACACCCCAGGCACAGATTGGTCACAGCAGCAGCACCACCAGCCTCTGGACAAACACCAACAGGAACTGCAGGTGCTGAGCAGCAAAAGCATTGATTGGCACACGCTTTGGGGCCAAAAAGGGGAAAAAAGGGCCCTGGGTGAGGTGTGTGTGTATGTTTATATATATATATATGTGTACATATATATATATATACAGAATAGTCTGGATTTCACTGCAGGTAGGTCTGTGAGCCTGTTCACATGGAGGAACACCCTGGCTCTGACTCCTCATTGGTTATGATGTAAAATACCAGAGCTGCTGGCTTGTTGTGGGGGGAAAAGGAACAGAGGGAACCCCTCTGGAGCTCTAGGAAAAATCCCCTGCTCCGGTGCCCCACAGATGTTGGCTGTGTGTGTGTTTGGGGCAGCAGCTGATGGAGCAGCCCTTTCTGGGGGGACTGCACTGCTGAACATGTGTCACGGGCACTGTGATGCACTGGCAGTGAAATCCATCTGGATTTCACTGTTGGATTTGGGGGGTAGTCAAGGATCACAGGGAACGAGCCCAGGTCCTGGGGATGGCAAGGGTGTGAGGAGGTTTGGGAGCAAATAGGGAGCTAAGAAGATCTTTTTTGTCCATCAGGGTTATCCCTGTGGTAGGTAAGAGCCCCTCAGCTCTGCCTCTGGATCACCCATCAGCCCCCCTGGAGCTGTGGCACCCATCCAGCCCTGGAGTGGGATTCCATTCCCGCTGGAGACAAACCCCTTCTGTCCGCAGCACTCACAGAAGGGGGGCCCAGCCAGCACTAAGAGAAGAGGTGGGATAACCATTGCTAACCCTGTCACTTCAGGTTTGCTGATTTTTTCCCCCAGTTTTCCCAGGTATTTCCATTATTCTGGCACAATTCCCAGGCTGTTTTCCTACCGTGCATGGCCAAAGTGCCAAAGTCTGGTGTCTCACCAGCCAGCACCCACACTAAGCCCTCACCACGGGCGCTGCAACTCCCACCTGTTGTGATTGTCCCCAGTAAGACAAGGAAAGGTTTTGGGGCACAATTTCTTTGGGTGTTGGGGATGGCAGAGGAGGGAGGCAGGAGCAACACCAGGCAGCAGGTGAAAGTCTGTGTGTCGGCATGTGGGTTGTGTTTATTTACTGTTTGCTGGTGGTAGTTGAGTCAGGCACAACTGTCAGGACTCAGCTGAGCCTGGAGCTAAACTCAGTCAGGATAAGAATGGCATTTTTCCCAGGCAAACAGCAGGTCAGAGCTGCAGCCACGTGGGACTTGTGCCGAGGAGGACTGCAGTGAAAGAGGGACTCACGTTCCCCAGCAGTGCGAAATGGGGAGGTCACAGAAGGCGGTGGAAAAAGAGGCCAAAGTGCAAAAAAAGGCCCGCAGAGGGAACCTGGAATGAGGTAACTGGTGTTTCCTGTGCTGAAGGCAGGGGCTGAGGAGGACTCAGGTCACCTCCTGCAGCCCAGCCGGGCGCTGCCCCCAGGTTTGTCCCCAGCGCCACAGCTCTGTCCCAGCTACTCTGTGTCCAGGGGAGGCACATCCCAGCTCTGCCACAGCATCCTTCCTTTCCAAGTCAGACAGCATCCTGCTCCTGCAAAGCCACCCTCTTGGCATCACTTCCCAGTTCAAGTCCAGCTCTGTCAGATGTGGCACTGTGCCAGGGGGTTCATCCAGCACCCGTGGCACTGCCAGGGTGGGGAGGGGGCTCGAGTCCGTGTTCTCCTTCTCCTCGGTGAGTGGCGGCTACACCTCGGTGGAGTACTCCATCATGCTGGGGAGAGAGGAGAGGGGCATTGGGGAAGGGAACTGGCTGAACTGGGAGGTGTGGAAAAACACTCCGAGTGGGAACGGGGCCTTTTGCCAAAAATAACTAGAGGAAAAATGACAGGCAGTTTGTGGGGAAAGCCCTGTTGGGGAAAATCCCACAGTCAATGGGAAGGCAGAGCTGGAAAGCTGAACTGTGGCGGTGTGGTGCTTCCTGAACCCCACTCTCTGCTCCCACTGTGATTATGGGTGGCAGCTGGGACAGGGTGGGCATGAAAAGGGCCCGGCTGAGCCCTCCCAAGAGTGGGGCTCAGTCTGTGGGGAACAAGAGCACCAGGGTGGCCCAGGCTGGGGCTCTTCTTTACACTGGTTCATTTCCTGCTTAATACTTAATCCTTTTACACTAAACAAAGTTTAGATGGAAAAGTTGGGCAAAATCACTCCTTATTTTAACTTGGAGCTTTTCTTCTTCCAAAGGAAAAGGGGCCCTGGAATGGACAGGTCCTGCAGCCCTGCAGGTCTCATGCTACAGGGGGGACCATCTCCAAACCCCTGGCACCTGCTGGGGCATCACCCACCTCAGTTCTTTACGCAGGTCAGTGTGTTTCCTGCACAGAAGCTCGTTCTTGACCTTCTGGGGGACGTCAGGGATGTACCAGGCTGCGATCAGCTTGACACACAGAGCCACGTGCTGCAGGGAGGGAAGGCAGTCAGGGGCTCCCAGCCTGGGCACTGCACGCAGTCCCTTCCCCCTGCCCCAGCTCTCTCGTGCCCCCTCACCTCGAAGATGATGAGGAAGGCAAGCCGGGCTGCGAAGATGTGCCAGAACTGCATGGTGTAGGTGTAGTCATCGGCGTTCCGGTAATCCCGGTACCTGCGGCACAGCCCCGTGGGTGCCAGCCCAGGCTCCTCCGTGCCAGGCCCTACACCCTGCCTTGGCTCCCTCCACGGGGGTCTGAGAGCAGCTGCCTCCAGCTCCGTCACCCACCCGTCCCCTGGATGTAACGGGGAGGGGCACAGGGTGTGTGTGTGGGGGGTGCTGCTCTTACCTGCACTCCTTGATCTCATCCCTGTCAAAGTTCGGCAGCATCTCAGGCATACCCATGTCGGGCTCGAAATCCCGGATGCGGAAGACGGAGAGGCTGTGGTTGATGTACCCCGTGGAGCAGCTGCGGGGAAGGACTGGGTTTGTGGCCGTTCTGGGGGTGGGGCTGTGGGAGGCCCTAAGCCAAGCAGCTCTTGTCTCTTCTGGGGAACTCAGAGGTCCCCATGTGGCAAGAAAACCCATCTGTCTGCAGCGTTCATTTCTAAGGTTTCCCTGGTGTGTGGATTCTCGGGTGACTCGTTGTGTGGTTAAGCACTGTAACCTCCCATTTTGGGGGAGCCAGCACCCACCTGGGCCTCTCTTTCCCTTCCCTCCCTCCCCATTTTCACTCAGCCTGGGGGGAAATGGAGGTCCCTGAGATTTCTGTCTAGTTTGACTGCACTGGGTTGGTCAGCCAAGGCTTGGAGGAACAGGGGAAGGGCAGGAGAGAGCGTGAGTCAGCGTCTGGGCAGTCCTGCAGCTCTCCCACGTTACACAGTGAGTAGGAGGCCAGCTGGGATGCTGCAGATGATGCCACTGGAAACCCTGCCCTGCTCCCCTTTCCCCCCACCCCACTCTGGGGGACAGCTCAGCTTCCCTGTGCTCCTGCAGTGGTGGCACTGAGGCAGGTGGGCTCTGCTCAGGGACTGAACTCACTCCACGTCGGTGCGGTTGTCCCCCGCGCAGGGGCTGTACATGTACTTGTAGACCTGCATGGGGATGAATTCGGAGGTGATGGCAATCACCAGCCCGTTCCCGATGACAGCCAGGATACCGATGGCCTCCAGGACCTGCAGCCAGATCCCTGCAGGAGAAGAGCAGCTGGTGAGGCCCCTGTGCCACCCCACTGGCAGGTTGCAGCCCCAGCTCCATCTCAGAGGCAGGTTTGGCACGGCCAGTCCAAGCTGCCCCTCAGCCTCTTCAGGGTCTGAAGCGGCTTCTCCTTCCCCAACCCACAGCTGTCCACGTGCCCTCCCACTTCCGTGGGATGCTCAGGGGCTTCTGGGGAAGGGGCTAAGGTTGGCCCAAGCAGCAGTGCTGGCAGGAGGGTGCCTGTGCACCCCCTCTCACCGATGTCGTTGGCCCTCCTGGGCACCATGCGCCGGTGCAGCCGCACCATCTTGATGGCGTCCAGGTGGATCTCGAAGAGGTTGTTGAGGAACGCCAGGAGCGGGGCCAGGGGGAAGGCAGCGACAAAGATGGTGGTGAAGCTGTACTGGATCACTGCAGAGGGGGAGACACCGGGTGCTGGTGTGAAGCTGCTGCAGAGCAGATGTCCCCCAGGCTCGGGAACGCTGTCTGGGTTTGTCCTGCTCTGTGGAAGGGGCTTTGCAGGGGTGGAAGTGGGAGATAGGTGTGCCTTAGGGACCCCACACCCCCACTGGGGACCCCGAGTTCTCATGGGGCTGTCAGAGGGGGGATCTGTGGGGACCCACAGGGCACTGGTTGAGGGACCACGCTGGGGCTACACCATCACCCTGGGAGGAGAGGAAGGTGCGAGGCCAGCACAGTTGCCTGCTCCCTCTGTTTTGGGAATGATCTCCTTGGTGTGCCAGAGCTCTCAGAGTGGGGCTGAGCGTGGAGGCAGGGCTCAGAGCTCTCCCTTCCCTACAGGAATCCCTTCCCCGGCATCCAGCACTCTCCAGCTGAGGGGCACACGTGGCTCTGCCCCAGCACCCTCCTTGCCCAACCCCCCGCCCTACGTACTCATCTCCAAGAACTCATCAAAGAGGCTGAAGACGTTGACCTCGTTGAGTTCATAGTTGCTCAGCCACTGCCTTTTGCAGGGGTCCTCAGCCTCCACCTCCTCTCCCAAAATTAGGCTCCTCTTCTGGGGGTGCTTATGCTTCTTGCGTAGCTTGTGGCTTATCCAGCTGCAAGACAGAGGGTTTTGCGTGGCTGCTGCAGAGGACAGCAGGGCTGGACTGCTGCTGGGACACCCCTGGAGGAAGGGAACCCTGGCCCAAACACCAGGGTTCCTCTTTGTGAGAGCTGGGACGGTGTCCTGGCTGTGCAGGAGCTTCAGCAAGGGAAGCTTACGGGATGAGATACTCCATCACATTGCTGATGGTCTGCTTGAGCAGCATGATGATGGCCATCTGGATGAAGAGGTCAGTGATGCATCCGCTGGGGTGGCACTGGAAGGGACGAGAGGAGAAGGGTTGTGCCCTGCAAGCAAGGTGGGCAGGCCCAAGGGGCCCTTTGCTAGGGGAGGAAGCGGAGATTCCCAGAGCCTCTCTAGGGGCAGTAGGAAAAGGAAGAGGAGGAGTTGGTTGTGGGGTCAGAGAGCTTCAGGGCGAGTGCCTCACCTCCTCCAGCCTCCACCGGCCAGCGATGCGCACGTAGTGCCCCGGGCGGCCATTGATCCGAAGCAACAACAGCAATACCCACTGAATCATGGCCCCCCAAGTCCCAAAGGGGGTCCCTGTGCCTGGCAGGGAGGGCAGAGTGGTGGGTCTGTCCCTGCACCCTGGGGAGAGTTGGGGACATGAGTCCTGTGTGCCCTCTGCCCCCCCCCACCTGCCACTCACCGTCCCAGGAAGAAGGCAATGTAGATGAGTGAGGAGAAGTTTGTGAAGAACTGGAAGGTAAAAATCTTCATGGTGAAGTTGTTCTCCCTCTGGGAGAAGGTCCGTGGTTTCTCTAGGAAAGGGAGCAAGGCCCGGGGGCTTGGTCACAGAGCAGTGGGACCCTGCCTTGTTCCCCCTCGGGTGCTACAGCAGCTCTGTGAAGGCTGGAAAGGTGTCTCTGCCCCCCATCTGAGCCCCTCTGATGGAAGAGAGCCCAGCTGAGCAGGGAGGTCCCTCAGAACCATGAGCCTGGGGAGAAAGGGCCTTTCAGCTGGGAAGAAACCCATGGTGGGAGGAAATCCATGTTGTGAGCACCCCTGGAGCTGTGTTGCCTTCCTAGTTGTGCTGGGTCTCCGCCCTGTAGCAAAATGGGGCTGTGGAGCAGCAAAGCTGGCAGCACGTGGGCCACAGATGAGTGTGTGGTGGGGGCTGCCAGCCTCCCATGGGGACCTGCCTGGCTGGAGCTTCCTGGGAGGTGCCTTGTGATGGTGGAGGAAGGGGAGGGGATGGGAGGCTGGGTGCATTTGGGGGTGCTGTGCCACAGGTACCACCGGGCAGCTCGGCGCGGGTGTGCAGGCGGGAGATACCCCCGGTGTCCCTTACCCAGGTTGCAGAGGAACAGCGCCACGCGCCTGTTGATCTGCAGGAGAGAGGGGAAACATCAGCGGGGCGGTGAGGCCGGGAGGAGACCCCCGGGGCCCCCCGCCTCGCTCGGCACCTTGGTCATGATGACGATGGTGATGTAGTGCAGCACGGCCCCCGTCATCACGGCCATGGTGTCGGCCTGCTCCCGCAGCAGCCCCAGGCTGCTCTGGGCGAAGAGCGCCGTGGCGATCACCCGGTAGATGACGAGCGCGTGGGCGATGCCGATCAGCACCATGATCTGCGGGGGAAGGGGAGAAGGCCATGGAAGGGAAGGTGCCCCATCCTGCCTGAGGGCCACCCGGGGATCTGGGTGTGGCCTCAAAGGCAAACCCGAGCTCCACAGCTGAGGGCGGGAGGTTCGTGGGGCGGGTGTTGTGGGTTGGGCAAGGGGTAATGGGTACAGACTGAAAGAGGGGAATTTCGGGCTGGGTATTAGGAAGAAATCCTTTACTGTGAGGGTGGTGAGGCCCTGGAACAGTTTGCCCAGGGAGGTTGTGGGTGCTCCAACGCTGGTGGTGTCCAAGACTGGGTTGGATAAGGATTTGAGCAACCTGGTCTAGTGGGAGGTGTCTCTGTGCAGGCCAGGGGGGTTGGGACTAGGTGATCTTTAAGGTCCCTTCCAACCCTTAACATTCTATGGTTCCTTGATTCTATGTCTCCACCTGAACCAGTCTGGACTCTCTATTGGCCCACGGAGGGGCATGAGGACATTGAGATTTGCCTCTTCCTGTCCTCTGGGTTACTGCCTTGATCTTTGCTGCCAGAACAGAGCCTTCAGCCCAGGTCCCCAAAAGGGTACGTAGCCTCGGCCATCAGCCCAGGTGTGAAGGTCCAGGGAGCCCCTGGATCCTTGTAATGGGCACAGACTGGCCCTAAAAACCTGGTCTCTGCCTTTGCTGCAGCAGCAGGATGCTCTGATGTGCTCCAGAGTAGGGAGGGAAGGAGGAAACCCACGTGCCCTTAAACCAGACCTTGCCGTGGCCACCTGTCTCGTACCATCAACAGAACCAAGAGGAGGACGATGGTGCTGCGGAAGTAGGAGTGCTGGTACTTGCGGGGTTCATGCTGTAAATTATTGATCAGTTCCATGGCCAGCTCCTCCTTAAAAATGAATTAAAAAATAAAATTTAAGAAAAAAAAGAAAGGGAAGGAAAGGATCCATCAGAGCTGTGCCCTGGGGTCCTTGTGCCAATGGATACACGGGATAAACAGCGCTGGAGAAGGACAGGGATAAGCACCCAAGCCACAACAGCATGGCTAAGCCTGACTGAGCTCAAGCTGGGCAAGGGACTCCTCTGACATTCTTTTCTAGATCCAGGTGACTCCTGAGCAGGAAAGCATTGAGCAAGAAAGATGATGTCCTCACCTCTTCCTCATCCCACCCGTACAGGTCCCAGTTGGTGACCACAGTGGCTCTCTGCCTCTTCCACAGCTCCAGGAACACAGTGGCTGGATTGGGAAGGAGAGAGTGCAGTGACACTCAGGGATGGGTCTGAAAGCCACCCCTCTGTCCCCACAGAGTGAGATGGAGAGTCATGTGACATCCAACCTGATGCCAACCAGCCTGGACTGCCCTTGGCCCGTGAAGGACAGGTCACTTCTACAGCTCGGTGAGCTGGCAGGACCCTGAACATGGAGCAGTGAGGGGATGGGGATGGTGCAGGTGAGCTTTCACTGACAGTCAGGCCAGCTCTGGTGTCCACAGGGAATTTGGGGTAAGCCAGAGTGAGCCCCAGGGCTGTCCTGCTGCGCTGGGCACGTTCACGTGGCACCAGCCAGACACATTATTTGAGACTGATGAAAAACGCACTTTTCAGGTGGAATGGGTGTCCTGTACTGCACCCTGGCACGGCTACACCCCTGCAAATCCACTTCCCTCCTGTTAATGTGGACTGATCCTCCTGATTAACCCTGTGTAACCCAGCCCATGGGACCGTGCCCATGACCTGTGGGCACCCAGCCCACACCAGAGGTGGTTGGTAACTGAGGGGGCTGTGGTAAAGCCAAATGAGTGTGTAGCTAAGGTGATGATGGGATCCCATCATTCCACAGCAAATAAGAGGCTGTGTAGTGATTTGGAAAGGTTGAGGAGGGCTCTGGAGGCCCCTCCTTCCTGCAGCTGTGGCCACTTACAGGCAGCTGATAAAAATATCTGGCCAGCGGCTGCTGGGTGATTTGGGGGAGGCTGTGGTGAGTGGAAGCTTCAGGTAGGACAGGTAAAGAGTGTTTGGGGAGCTGGAGGATATCACCAGGGTGATTTTGTCTCCTTCTGTGTCTGGAAGGGGAGGAGATAAGGGCTAAACCCCATCCTGAATGGTGAAGCTGTGTTGGTGCCCCACTTTCCACCACCTGCTCCCTCTCCCAACCCGTGTGTGCTGGGCATCCAGACATTGGCACCTACCCCAGAGGGCCATGAATATGGCAAAAAGGACCGTGGCCTCGTTGTCGATCATGTGAGTGACCTGGAGGAGAGGAAGGAAGAGTGTGATGGGGCAGGGAGGTGCAGGAGCTGGGGCACCTCAGGGTGTGCTCAGCCATCCTCTTGTCACCCTGGTCTCCCCTGAGACAGGTACAGGTGCTGCAGGAGGGCAAAATGCAGGAAGGTGATGGACAGTGGGGCTTGTTACTGGTAAAATCATCCTCGGTGGAGATGGAAAGCATGATCTGGGATGGGTTTTCTTTCCAGTGGTGTAGGAGCAGCACGAGCCGGGAGGGTTTCCCCATCCTTTACCTTGAGGCTGCCTTGGGAAGGGGGTTCCCTACCTTGGCATAGGTGCAGGTGTCAGAGAGGACCCAGTACGGGCACTTCTTGTCACAGAGAGGGCACATGATGGTGGCATTGGCCTCACAGATCTCCCTGCTGGAGAGCAAGCAGGGGGGAAGCAAAGGGGGATAATGATGGCTCAGAGCTCCCTGCAGAGCATCCAGTGAATGGGATGCACGTTTGGCATTCCCAAGTGCCTTACCTCACCTGGCTGGAACTGAAGAGAGTAATCCCAGCCACAAAGGTCAACACCCCAGCCAGCGCAGCAACACCCAGCAGGCAGGTGTACCAGCCTAGCCAGGCGAAGTACAGGGCCACCTTCTCACCAAAATAGCACCTGGGAGGAAAGGTGAGGTGGGGTTTGCAGCCAGAGAGGAGATCAGGTGGTTGGGGAACACTAGAAAATGCTCTTCAACCCTCCCCCACCCCCCGCGAGGGATTTTGGGTCTGGGAGGGGCAGGGGGTCTGAGTGTCTGGGGACTTTGGGATTGGGAGAGACAGCCCAGGTGGGCAGAGCAGCTGGTGGTTTATGTCTCTGTGGTGACAAAAGTCATCAGTGCTGAGAATGGAGGGAAAGGCTGAGAGACCAGGTTCCAAGTTTAGAAACACTGCGCTTGAAGAGGATGGGAGGGCTGTGGGGTGAAAGGTTTCTCAAACCAGAGCAAATCCTCCTCCTGGGCTCAGCCACCTCCCTTCTAAGATCTCCCTTCCCTACCAGAGCCCCTTGACAGGTTTATGAAGCAACATGTTCTTTTTTCCCTCCTGCCCATGGAGTTAGTTTTCAAAAATAAGAGCTGTGTTCTTCTCTGGGGTTTAATGTGGTTGTGGGAGCCCCTCACTGCCTTTACTGCCCCGAGGTCAGCCTCAGGCTGGGTTGATGCACTGATGCTCCACTCCCACCTCTCCTGCCTTCTGAATGTGGTTGAAAACCAATCAGGTTGATTAAAACCCGTGCAGATGTGGGGGTTGTTTCATGCTGCAGGATTAGCAGATGGAGCTGGGAGCCGCAGGGATAACCCTCAGGCTAAGAGCTTTGGAAGATTCAGGACCAGCCCGGTGCTTGTTCACAGGTATGATTTCTAAGGTTCAAAGTGATGATTTTAAAGACAAGGCAGGAGCCTGGCAAAAGTCATCAGGCTCTCTGGGTTCCAAAAGGATCCTCTTGGTTAGAAAGCCCTGCCTCTTCTGCCCATGTTACCTGATCTTCTCAATTGGCTGCTCGTTAAATACACCTCTCCAGCGAGCCCACTTCTCCTTGAGGAATTCCCTTACTGCTTCCTTCTGGAGAGCAGAGAAGTGGGTTGGATACAGGAATACCAGTGCACCCTTAATTCCCTGCCCAGCTCTGAGGCTGCTGCTGGGAACTTTGCCGTGCCCTTCACCCAGTGAGCTCCTGGGGCAGCCCCAGTCACCCACAGGTCTCTCCCACCCTGTCTTGCTCCTCCACCTCTCCTGGATTTTCCCCCCAGGTGCCCGTGTGCTCAGCCTCACCTCGTGCAGGGGAAACGCTGCCTCAAACACCTTTTTCTTCATCAGGTCATTCAGCTTCTCTGGGAGCAGAGCAGAAGGGAGAGGGTTAGGGATCTGGGGAGAGGGAGCAGAGGAACTGCTGCTTCCTGCAGTCCAAACCTCCCGGCCTCTGGATGCAGCAGCAAATTGACTTGTCTGAGCTGCACCCTGGCTTTCTCCCCCTATTTTTACGTCCTCCCTGGGATGGCAAGGCAGCTGGAATGCCTGTGCCCACCACAGGGCAGGAGTCTGCCTGCAGATCCAGGCTGAGCATCACCCCCGTGCTCCCTGCTCCCTTACCCAAGTCAGGCGTCACTGTGTTATGCAGGATGAAGTGCACGATCCGTATCCTGAGCAAGGAGAAATTGTGGTTAAAGGCTGCTCTGGGAAGCAGAATTGTGCTGTGTGGCCCAGGAAAGCAGGGCAGGGAAGGGAGAAGGTGTGCACCAAAATCCATGGATGGAAGATGGGCCGAGCTGAGCTGGATAATGGATGCTGGTGTGGAGAAGGGTGAGTGCAGGATGCTGGAAGTCAGCTCAGCACCCACCTGGTGGTCACTGGGATGTCCTGGGGGGAATTTTCATTCTGGAGCTTCTTGTCAGGCTTCCCCAGAAGACACTGGTATTTCCAGAAGACCTGCTGTGGGGCACGGACTCCATAAAATAGCTTCGTGTCCTCAATTTTCTAGTGGGGGGAAGAGAAGGGCTGTTAGAACAGATCAGAGGGGCAGGGAAGGGGCAGAGCTGGAAGGCCCAGGGGCCATGGTCTCTCTCCTCTGATTGAGCAAGAGGTTCATTTTCTAGCACTGACATGGTGATCAGCTCAATGGTTCATTTCCTGGGATGCAGGAACCCAAGCCAGGCCAAGTTTCTGCGGTGTTTTCCTCCCACAGCCCCTCACCTTGATGGTGAACCCCTTCTTGCTCAGCTCATCCAGGAACTTCTTCCTCTTGGCCTCCTTCTCGCTGCCCATTTCATGGATGTCACTCACCAGAACGAAATCCCACTTCTCTTCACTCTACCCACAAAAACACCAGGGAATTATTAGGGATGGGCAGCTGAGAGCTCTCCCTCCCAGCTCCAGCCTCTCAGAGGTTTGGAGCTTCGTTGTGGCTGTGTAGAGGGGAACTGGGAATGAGCAAAGGAATGGGGATGGGGAAACCAAGGCAGCTGCTTCCCTGGCCCTGCCCCACTCCCCTCTCTGAGCTGGGCTGAACTCGCTGTGGGTGCAGAGGGAGCAGAGCTCACCGGGGGGGTGAAGGGGTCCGTGTCCTCCACAGGGTAATCCCTCCAGGGAGTCAACAGAATTTCATCCTGCTGAAAAGAAAAGCGGTGAAGGGAAGGCTTCAGTGGGCTCCCTGGGACACTCTGTATTTTCCACTCCCATCAGCCTCAAGGGGATGCCCAGGGAGGAAAGTAAGAGTGGTCTTGTCCAAAACCTTCTCCTCCACACTCCTGGTCACCTGTTTGGGGTTTCCCTGAGCCAGCTGGGGATTTGTGTTCGAGGATGATGGAGGGACTGCTGCCCTGTGAAGGTGTGCAGCCTCCTCTAAAACTCCTGATGCCCAGCGGTGCCCTGGGGCTGTGAGGGAACTGGCCAGGAGGAAAAAAACCTCCCTCTGCTCTGGACTTTGCTCCTTCTGGTTTCACCTGATGCCCTGACATTTGTACTGGAAGAGTGTCAACACTTCACCCTGTCTCTCCATGCTACAGTGGATTTTACAGGCTCTAATCAGGCTTTTCCATATGTCTGTTGTTCCTGTCAGATAGGGCACTGTTGGCTTTTTGGGGAGGGTGGGGAAGGTACTTTCAAATTCCAGTCAAGGGAGAGTGGGGCACAGACAGGCTGGCACAGCCTTGCAGCACAGCAGGTGAAAAAAATCCTTGGAAAACATGTTGGATGCCTCAGTCTGCAGCCAAGAGGCAGAGAGGGAAAGACAAGCTGGTGATCATAGTATCATGGAATATCCTCAGTTGTAAGGGACCCAAAAGGATCATCAATCGAATCCAGCTCCTGGCACAGCACAGGACCACCCAAAAATCCACGTGCCTGAGAGCATTGTCCAAATGCTGCTGGAACTCTGGCTTTTCCCTGTTCACCTCCTGTGTGTTCCTGGCTCTGGAGAGACTAGCTGTGCAGGGGCCAAGGCAGCTCCCACCTTCCTGGTGCAGGGAATTACGCCTGGACACCCAAGGGTGCAGCTCTGGGCAAGCATAAAGCAGGTAATCCTGGAATGGTTTTTGTTGGAAGAGACCTTATAGCCCATCCAGTCCCACCCCCCTGCCACAGTCAGGGACACCTTCCACTAGACCAGGTTGCTCCAAGCCCTGTCCAACCTGGCCTTGGACAGTTCCAGGGATGGGGCAGCCACAGCTTCTCTGGGCAACCTGTGCCAGGGATGGGGATATTGTCACTTGGAGTCACCAGAGACACTGTGACCTGAAAGAGAGCCCAGCCAGACGGGTTCCTCCAGCTGTGATCTTGGGAGCAGAGCCATGGTGATGAAACCGTGCCCTGACGTAAGATCTGGATCCCAAGCTTTCACTGGGGAATGAGGCCATGGAAGCAGGAGAGGCCAGGATGAGGAAAGGGCTGAAATGTTCCACTAGATCCTCGCTCACGTGGATCAGCCGCAGCACAGGAGCTGACAGGACAGCTGACAGCTCATGAGGAGACTGACAGCCAGGAATCAGAAGTGGGAATGCTTGAGAAGAGGGACGTTCTTCCCCAGAGGTGCTGTTGTAACAAGAGCCAGAACTTCTCTTGGATAAAAGGTACTCAATTTAGGGCAAGAGGCAGAGGGGGGGTTTATGGTGCTGTCACCTGCTCTACCAGAGCTCTAACCAGGTTTGGGGGGCAGGATTGGATGTGGCAGTTCTCCCTGTGCCTGGTTGAGCCCCTCTCTGGGCACAGAGGATTGGGAGTGGGAGCCTCGCTGGGCTCTGCCCTGTTGCCCATGCTCTGGCGCTGGCACGGGTCAGGCCTGGCACAGCTCTCCCCTGTGGTGTTGGCTCATTCCTGCCTGGCTGGTTTCTCACAGCCTCCATGTGCACCAGCCTCGTCCTGCAGAGATTCCCTGCCAGCACCACCCGTGGTCATGGGGATGCGGAGGGGACAGGGTGGCCTTGGGGTGTCCCGAAATGCCACCTCCTGTTGTCCTGCTGCTGCTGACCCTAGGTGGAACCTTTTCCTAATATCTCATTTAACCCTACTCTCTGCCAGTTTGAAGCCATCTCCTCTTGTCCTGTCACTCCAGTTCCTGATGGGAAGGCAGAGATGTGTAGGCAGGGACAGCTGCAGAGGGCAGGGACTTCGGATCACTGTTATTCCCACACCTCATTTTTTTGTCCCAGGGATTAGGGACTCGGATCACAAGCAGGTGAGGCCACCTGGCCTCTGCAGTGGTTGTATGAACCCTGGACTCTATCCCTGCTCTCAGGCAGGACAGTTTCAGTTTTTCTCCTTCCTGCCCTGTGGTCGGAGCAGGATTCGGAAGTGCCACTGTGCAAAGATGCAGAAGAAGTGACTGGCACAATGGGAAGCAGGAATTTCGATGATAAAAAGGGTTTCCATGCCCTGAGGTGCCTCCAGGTATATCAGTGGTCCTTGTCCCCTGTCACAGGCCAGGTAACCCACTGCCCTGAGCATTCCTTCAGGGAAATGGCCACAGGTACCCTTGGGCTGGGGGCGGGGTCACCTGTGTGAGTAACTCAGGCCAAGGACCTGGATAGGATCCTGGCATCCTTGTGTTCCTTTTCAGTCATGGATTGGTGAGGGTTTGGGTTGTTCCCATCACCCACACTGAGATGATCAAATTGCTCTTCTCTCTGGGACTTTTCTTACCCAGCTTCCCTTGGAGCACTTCCCCATAACCCAATGGCTTCCTGAGAAGTGGGACAGCCTTGAGCTGGAGAGGCAGAGGGCACACCTGGACCTTTACCACCTGCCCTGGTCTTGTAGAACTTGCCTGGCTTTTTTCAAGGAAAGGAAACTGCATCTTTTGTTCCAGCCCAGAGAAGAAAAACAGCACAGCTGCCCCTGTGCTACTTTTGGAATACCTTATAGGCCAGAAGCAGATGAGAGGTAGAGATCGGAGCTTAGTGTATCCCATCTTTCCAGGGCACAGGTGCTTAGAGGTGCTGAAAAGCAGCACCCTGGCAGTATTGGAGCAGTTTCTGTTCCTACCTGCATGGTGAAGCCGAGAGCCTTCCTCTGTCCTGGTGCTCCTTGGGGCAGATCCGCAGGCAAGATGGGCTCGAGCCTCCTGGGCTTCCTTGTCGTGTGGCTTCCGTCCCCAGCTCCTTTGCCCGAGGACTCATGTGCACTGAGCAGTGCCTTGACTTCCGTGTGGGATCCCGCCTGCCTTGGGAGGGAGCTGAAACCGGGAGGAGGTGAGAAGGCTGCCCTTCACCCTCGCTCAGAGGAGTGGCAAGCCCAGAACCGCCCAGCACCGGGGCAGGTAAATGTGCCGAGATCCTCCTGCGTCCCCAGGGCTCTGCCACCCTCCTCTGCCCCTCTCCGTGCCAGTGCCCTGTGCTGGATCCTGCAACATCCCCAAAGAGGTGCCGCAAAGGAGGAAGCAGGTATCAGCAGAAGCTCTAGAAAGCTCTAGAAATCTTCTCTTCACACCTCACTGGCCAGTAAAGCAGCTCCAGAAGTTGTGTGCTGTTCACCTCCCCCCTGCCATGTGTAACAGTGCTCTCAGCCCGGCTTTGGACACTTGCAGGGATGGGGCAGTCACAGCTTCCCTGGGCTACCTGTGCCAGGGCCTCCCCACCCTCACACAGGGAAGAATTTCTTCTAACCCTAATCTAAACTTGCCATTAGCTCTTGTCCTGTCACTCCAGGCCTTTGTGCAAAGCCACTCTCCAGCCTCGTTGTGGTTTCATTCCAGGTTCATTGTGGTTCACTTCATTCTTCAGGTGCTGGAAAGCCACAATTAGGTTACCTCCAAGCCGTATCTTTTCTAGGCTGAACAATCCCAATTCTCTCAGCCTTTCCTTATAGCAGAGGTGCTCCAACCCTCTGAGCAACTTGGTGTCCTTCCTCTAGACTCACTCCAACAGGTCCATGTCCTTCCCGTGCTGGTGCCCCCTGAGCTGGATGCAGTCATCCAGTTGCGATCTCACCTGAGCAAAGCAGAGAGGCAGAATCACCTCCCTTCTGGAGCTCTGGCTTGGAGCAGGGGATAACTTTTTGCAGAAGGTGAGTGTAAAGGTAGTTATGTGTAAGCCAGGTCTCACAGTTCTCCTTATACTGGCTTTCTGGGCAGGTTGTTATTTTCATTTCCAAATAGGAAGAGCTGCCTTTCCTGGGAATAGCAGGAAGATCAATAACTGCTCTGGATTCCCTTGTGCTCTCGCACAGCATTGCTGTGGGTTTCTCTAAGATGAGTCCTGGGAGGGTAACCCAGCTGTGTTCTAGCAGGAAAGGCAGCCATCATGTCCAGAGTGGTGTTCCCAGTCAAGCCATCATCACCCTGTGGCTTTGCCAAGTGCCTTTAACAGACCCAGACTAGACCTGTGGGTTATTAAACAGGGGGGATAAAAGGGTTGTCTTCCAAATGTCCTGCTGCGTGTGAAACCAAGCGCAGAGAGGAGGCAGGGGCAGACCTTTACCCTCCCAGGAGTGATCCACAGGGATGGCCTGGAGTGGAGAACAGTCTCTCCCTGGGTGTGGGAGCGTGTGTGTGTTTACCTGGAGAGATTGAAGCCCTGTCAGGCAGTGCTTTCCACCTGCCAGGAGAGCAAAGACCTTTGCAGTGTGAGCGCTGCTGGTTCCAGGGAAACGGGGTTACCTGTGGGTGGAACGGTCGCGTCGCTCCACCCACACCCCGGCTCCTTTCTCCTGAGGAGGGCTGGGAGGACTTTGCTCTCTGGAGTGTGGGCATCCAGCAGCAGTCCTGAAAGCCTGTGGGCGTTACCAGCCAGTGGGGAAGGTGAGTCTGTGCCTGCAGGTTGGCTTTGGGTGAGGTATCCATCCCCTGCAGCATGTCATGGCACTCTGAGGAGACTGTGCAGCTGCTGCTCCTGTTTAGGAGGAATTTGGCTGTGCCTGGGCAAGATTCAGCTGCTTTTGCAGCAAGGCAGGTGACCAGGTCGATGCTGTCCCTCTTCAGTACTTCCCTCCCCTCATGCCATGCACCACCTCTGCATTTACTGCTCTGTGGTGCCTGGGGCCAAGGATGACAGCACGAAAAGCTGGAACTGGGGAGGGAGATGATGCACCCTCCAGGCTCTTGTGAAAAATCCGCTTGATGTGAGGTGCCGTGGAACTCTGGTTCCAAACTGTGCTAAGGTATTGCAGCCACACAAACCCTCTGTGAGCAGGGAGAATGATTTAAGGTCTGATAAGCTCCATGGCTGCTGGGGCTGGTTATTTCTGGCTGGATGTGGAGAGGGTAATTCCTACCTGAGGAGAGGTAACAGACCACTGAGGCTTTGGTGTGTGAAACCACTCCAGCCACATAGAGGCTGCCTGGCCACCTCACCTGGCCGTGATGCTTTCTGAGTGTGCAAAGGAACACATCCCTAATTCAAGATGGTGCTAAAAGATTTATTTATTCTTTTCAGTTCCCTGCATCTTGGATTTTTTTTTTTTTTTTCCCACTCAGGAGAAGCCTAAAAAGGGAATTGCCTTCCTTTGTACCTGGCTTAGAAGAAGATGGTCCTTTTGGGAGGACCTCAGGATAAAGACACTCCTAATTCCAAACTGTCCTTTCCCACTGCAGCTTGTGGTGGTCCTTTGCAACTTGGGATATTCTGTGATCTCTTGGAACAAGGTGAGTGCCTCCAGGTCTCATAAAGCATCATGGGGTCGCCAGTGTTTCAGGTTGAGAGGGGATTGTGCAGCAGCACAACGTCCTGTATATGTCCCAGAACTGTGTTTTACTGGTTTTATCTCCAAGGGTAGGAGTTTTCCAGATTCTCAGAGAATCTTTGGCTAAGTCCTTCTCACTCAGATGCAGCAACTACACAATTTGTGCTGTATCTGAGAGGGCAAACAGGCAGAAGTGTGGCTTTGCCCATAAAAGCCCCTCACAGGCGAACGATGGTTTGTGAGCTGGTGCTTCACGATAACTGAACCCAGCCGGCTGCTGCCCTCCCGTGGCCAGTTCCTTTATTTTATGGAATCCTGGAATGTGAGAAGAATTGGAATGTGAGAAGAGAGCGTAAAGATCATCCAGCCCCACCTTCCATTAGAAGAGGTTGCTCCAAGCCCTGTCCAACCTGGTCTCGGACACTTCCAGGGATAGGCAGCCACTCCCCTGGGAAATCACCACGCTCACAGGGAAGAATTTCTTCCTACTATCCCATCTAACCCTGCTGTCTTTCAGTATTTCATAGAACCATGGAATAGCTTGGGGTTGGAAAGGACCTTTAAAGGTCATCTGGACTACTTGCAGCCTTGTAAATGTTTCCTCTCATTTCTTTCCTTGTTTTGTTTGTCTGCTCCTCCAGAGCACTCTCTTTCCTCCATGGAGCTTGGTGCTGTGTCAGGATCTTTCCAGAAAGCCGGAGCTCCCTGCCTGCCATTCGGGATCAGCATGTCACATTCTGCACAAGGAGCCTGGCCAAGAAAAATTTGGAAAGAGTTGAGGAATTCTAAGAATACATCAGCTCTGAGGTCACAGGAGCCCCCAGCATCCTGCGTTTGAACTCTCCAGGTGGGAAGAAAAACTTCTACCTGAAAAAACACACATTTTTTGCAAACACAAATCTGGTCATATATTTAATGTTTCATCACACAGAGATGTGGGAATTGGGACGGGCAAGGCATGGGGATGGGACTAATGGAAAAGCACAGTCTGGGGTACTTGAAAGCCAGACGACAGTCTGGCAAAGAGCACTTTTCCCTGAATAATTCAAGTGAGTATGTGCAGAAGGAAGCCATTTTCTTAATTAGCGCTCTTTGGTTACTTTTGCCAAGACATGCAGAGCTTTAGCATTAAATAACAATCCTGACATAATTTGCAAATTTGCTGAGCATATGCGCTCATAGCACAATGCTGTCCGCAGCTGAAAGGACTGTTCTCTTTATTCATTTG
>VYXB01007504.1:92917-115171 GCA_013397135.1 Pachyramphus minor
GTGGCCGGTGGGGCGGGTGGGTGTGGGGGGCACTGAGAAATGGGGTATCTGTGGGAGCCTGAGGTGTGGGATATGGGAGGGGAGTTACTGCCCGTTATCTGCTGTCCGCGTTGCTCTGGCTTAGCTGGTACTGGTGCTGGAATAGGCTAAGGGTGTTTTCCTGGTGTTGCAGTACCATTGTTTCCTGGCAATATAATAGGACTGGCTTTAGGTCATGTCCCCTCATTTCTCAATCCTGGTCCCAGCCCCTCCAGGAGCAGGACCCTTAGAGCTTCCCCATACCCTGCTCGGTGAGTGCTTGGAGGTGTTTTCCGACACCCTGGCAGCCCACTGTCTGCAGGCAAGCATTTCTGCTGGATTCCAGCTATCAGCATTGTTTATGTGAACCCCACCTCCTCCTTCCCCCTTCCATCAGCCTTGGAAGAGGCTTTTTCCATCCGTGTTCTTCTCAGTAATCCTGGCAGACAGCCGACGTTGTTGTGCCCCAGTTCTTTTGTATTTTCATGTGTCTTGTCCATAAAACGGGTGCAGAAACCCACAGCTGACGGTGTTGGGCCAGTGGAGGAAACCAGCTTTTTGTCCTTGCATTCAGTCCTTGCAGAAAGTGCTGTGTTTGTACCTGGAAAAGTGCTCCTAAATCCTGTCCTGGCTGGAGTCGTTCCCGCAAATCCCCTCAGCACACGCATGTGCCGGTCCGTGGTTTTCCTGCTTGTGTTGAACACACATCGTTTTTGGTGAAGGAAACCAAGCTCACGCTGCCGAGGCTCCTTTGGAACATGAGCTGAGGGCGATGGGATTTGGCTGGAGTGTGTCATGGAGGAGTGGGAGGGGAGGGCGCTTGGCTCTCACCCTGCCAATCTGGGCAGCAGCGGCACTGAGGGTGTTGATCCCGATGAAGTAGGTGACGTTCCTGCCAGTGCAAGCTGCAAAGGAGCACTGGGATGCTGCTGGATCCCAGTGGGATCTCTGCAGAAGCCCGACAGGCCGGGTGTAGCCGAAGCACATTGTGGTCCTGGGGACAAGAGGACCTTCCCTGGAGAGCACAGCACGTGTAGGCTGAGTGAATCGCTGGGTCCTGGCGCCATCCTATAAATGGAAAATGGGTAAAAGTGTCCTTTCCTTACTCTTTACTTCAGGTGGCCCTAGCCAGGTGTTTTGTGGGGCCTTAAAATGCTGATTTTTTGCTGTAGAATCTCACCTCGTTGCTCCTCTCTGTGGTGGTGGCAGGGCTGTCTGTCATCCCAGAATAAAAGCTGTAATGCTGTCAGTGTGTCCATGTGGATTGTTCCTTTGGAAATCTGGATGTGCCTTGTTCTCTCAGGAGCTTCCCTGTGTCGGGTGGTCCCTTCCAGGAGGGCAGCAGGGACAAGTCTGTTGAGCTGTTCCTTAACTTCCCTGCTCTCTGATTTTCTTTTCCCTGGTAACTTTTGCTGGCAGGCAGGAGTTTAAACACCTGGAAAAGTCCCAAGGCTTTTCCTGGTGTTCCTTTTGCCCTGTGCATGACAGAGTCTCCTTTGGCAGTGACTCAGTTCTTAAAGTGTCCAAGTATAAAGATTATCCAGAGAAATTATTTTCCTCCTGTGACCCTTGGGACTCTTCTCGTGATGTGAAGGTGGCTACAGGAAAGGGGAATTTCTGAGGATAACTGCCCTCTGACCTTGGAAAAGTATGGAATGTACCTTCTCTTTGAAGTCCAGAAGTTAGGGATAAGGTTACCCCTGTGGCTTGCTCTGTCTGGAAAAATGAAAGGATTTGGGACCTGTAAACACAGTCAGAAATCATTCCTGGAGCAGTTCAGTTTGCAGAGGCGATTTTCCTGCTATAAATGTGATCACTGGGAAAGGTGGAGCTTCCTAGCTGGCTTCCTGCTCTTCAGATCTGTTCGAAACTTTGGAAAACCAGTGGTGTGCCGATATCTCTGTTCTTATTCCACATAAATGACTCGGGGCTGGAAAATACTCCGCTGGGGGAACTTGCTCAGTCAGTGTAGCCTGGCAGCTCTTTTTGCCACTGGTAAATGCCAAGGGAAGGAATCATTTAGATGAAGGGATCACGTAGTTGGACACTGTGTATGATTTTTCTCCTAAAATTCCCGTGTTATCCTGGTTTCTGTACATATTTCATAGCTTGTCTTTAAGGAAAGCAGGTCTTCCAGGAAAACATCCATCCAGTCTTGATCTGAGGATGTTGGGAGGTGCCAGATGCACCTTTGCCACCACGTTGTGACTCCGTGGGTTAAATGCTTTTCCTGAGCCTTACTTTAATTTGGGTTTGATTGGTTTAACATCACCTCTTGATTATTAATGAGTTTTTATCTCTCCATTAGTAATTCCGTGTTGCCGTCACATGGGTGTGATGCGGGTTCCTGAGGTCGTGGTGTGGCAGCAGAGACCTGTGGAGCTCAGGAAGTTAAAATAAACAGGAAAAGAAGGAAAAAAGAGGGAATGGGAGTGATTCTCTGGGCAAATGCACTGTTTGTGGGAATTACTTCAGCCTGTTTGGTGCACAGAGCATGGAATTTGCAGTCAAGGAAGAGGCAGCCTCTGCCGGCGTGTTCCTCCTGGTTTATTCAGTGTTGTGAGATTCTTCCCAGATGGCCTTGGAAATGAGGAAGTATGTGTGGGCAAACCAGCTGGTTTTGGAAAGATGGGATTGGTGTTCAAACCAAAATATTCCTTATGAAGATTGTTCTTATCTGTGAGAGTACCTCATGGGATTTCCTAAGGGCAGGTCTGGAGGAAGAGGTGGGGATTTATCCGGAAGAGAGATTAGGGAGACAGAAGATCCTCAGGCTGGCAGGGACTGCCTTCTCCTGGGGGCTGGTTGTGGCACTTCCAAGACAGCATTCCTTGAGTTTTGCTGGGAACTGAACGCTGTGTGGATTTTTCCATGCGTTAAGTGGGCGGTTTTGGGATTCCATATGTGCCAAGCTGCCTGCTCGGGATTCACCACGCTGGAGCACTTTGCTTATCAGGAGCAGAGGAACGTTGCTCCAGAGTCCTGGGTCACCCAGATGTGCTTTTCCAGCCTGTGGGAATGCACTGGCAGGGCCAGGGAGCTGGGACATCCAGGCCTTGTGCAATCCCACTAAGTTCTTCAGCTGGTTGTGGATGAGGGGAGCTGTGTCCTGGGAATTGCGTTATGGGAATGGCACTGCCCTTTCCTGAAAGGATGGGATTGCATAGTTCTGCCGAGTGAGCTGGCAGTGCAGATGGAATATCTTTGTGCAGAGAGCCTGTGAGAGTTTAATGCTCCACCTGGGTGTTAATTTTCTATGTTGTGCTTTTTTTTTGTAAACACACTCCTGAAGCTTTGAGGAGAATGGGGGAAATTTGTGCTTAAGGTGTGTTACCTGTAATTCCTGGTCACCTGTCCTGGTGGAACTGCTCTGAACCAACACCTGCAACGCAGATTTCTATAGATTTAAACATGAAAATGCTCAGGAATTGAGATGGGAGCATCTGGGGAACTTGTGGGCTCTGTAGAATTCCGGAAACATTGGAGACCTGGTCCTTCCTCCTGATTAGAAGGAAAACGCCTGATTTGCCAGAGCTTTGCTGCTGGTTCCCTGGAGGTCCCCGTTTCTGGGTTTGTTTGAGGAGAGGCACTGGCTCATGGCAAACAAAATGCCTGCTGCTATTTTGGAGTGCCCCAAGTCCGTAGGGAAATTTAATCGTCGTTGTGTGACTTCATGGATGTGCCCAAGACCTGCGACTGCTCTAAGAATAGGGACTGTTTTATTAACCCAGGGAGTTTAAACAGGTTTTAAAATGCAGCCTACAGCTTAAAACCAACAGGGATATTGATATGGTTGGATTTCCATTGAAGGTTTCCAGACACTCTCTCTATCCCAACAGTTTCGCAGTTAATTGTGATTTTAATTTTGAATGTCAAAATATTGGTTGATTTTTAAATTGTAACTAATTCTTGGTGTGTTTTCCTGTGTCTTATTCTTCACACAAACCCTCTGCTGCTGTTGGAGGAACCGGTTTGTTGTGCTCTTTGCCATATTTTCTTAAAACTCCCAGCTGATTGTGTTGGTTTGTGCAAGGTACAGAGCTCTGACATCCAATTAAAGAAATCTCTCTCAGAAATGCTTTTATGGCTGTCATTATTCGGAATGAGGAAATAAATAATGAAAAAGTTGCTGATGGGACTAATTGAGTTTGCTGACAGATTCTTTCTCCAGCAGCAGCAATTAATGAAACTTTTTAAACCCAAGGGGCAAACTAGACTGGCTCTCCTTTGGAAGTTCGTTCCACTTAGGAGAACTGACCAAAATATTAATAAATAAATTCTTTGCATGGTGTTCCAGTGATTGTTTATGTGTCTAATGGAGTTGTTGCATCACTTGTGACAAACAAGCAGGGGATAACAAGGGTGCGGTCCCTGCCTAAGCTGATTTTAGTTTGTGGGAGATTGAATGAGGCCAGCGGGGTGTTACTCCCTCCTTTCCATCCAGGGATCTGCCGCAACCTCCCCAAAAGAGAGGTATTTAAACCATTTTCTTAGGTCGTTTGTGTCACAGGCTTCATTTGGAAAACAAAGGCGCTGATAGTCGCTTCCTTGCAGTTTCTCAATGTGGCAGGAAAATGACTTAACACGAAAAAGAGAAGTTGGGATCAAACTTAATCCCATTAACTGGCAAAAAAACCCCACTTTTTATTTTCTTGTGAGCTGCGGTGTGGGAGAGGTGCTTTGGCTGCTGCCGCCGAAATTGCTCTTGCTGGGTGTTCCAATGAGCAGGGCAAGTGGATGTTGTAAAAACAAACCTCATTTATGTCACTTCGATGTCCCAGTTTTTGAGTGGGAGAGAGAGAGACACATATGCGGCACCGAAAAGCAGAAAAACTAAGCTACTTAATTTTCCAGCTCTTCAGAACTTTGGGGTTTGTTGCAAATCCTCCCCCTGGCCTTAGATATTTTTGCATGCAGAGTTTTTGATGTGACACCTCCTAGAACTGGCTGCAGTTTGTACCCTCTTTGCTTCGTGCGTGTTGCCTGAACTCCCGTGCGATTCCAAGGGGAAGATTCCCGCTCTGGCCAGCTCAGCTCTTTCTCAGCCTGCCAGGCTTCAGGCCAGGAGAACATAAGCCTTTCCACGTCATTCCTGCCGTGCTTACCTTGCTGGGATGTTCTCAGCTCGTCTCCCTCTGGTGTGTTATTTTACAGCGTGTGCAGAGGTGAAAGCAATCCCTCTGTGCAGCGAAATTCATCCTGCCTTCACTCCCACGAGCACTTCCCTGTGCTGCTCCCTTTTGGGGAGTTTTGATTTGTTTAGTTTACCTCCCAGGCTGTGGGAAGGCGTGGTGTGTGTCTGTATTTCCATGCTTTTCCCCCTCTGGGGTGGGTTTATGTGGTGCTCTCATGGCCGTGTCACTACTCCCGGCTGGCTCTCTGACAGAGCTGCCAACTTGCTCTTCCCAGGAGACAAACCCATCTCCCAAGTCTTTCATCCTGGATTTCATGTGCTGAAAGCACCTTTCCATGACTAACCAGCCACCTTGAAAACCTGTTACAAGGGGATCTGGCTGCAGCTGGAGATTAAAGCAAGCCATGAGAGTCCAGCCTCTTGTTCTTCCCTAAGCGGGGCAGCTGCTTGGGTTTCAGATTGGTGGCTGGGGCACAAAAAAAAGCTGGAAAACAGGATGTGTGAGGCTCCCCAACACCAGCCCTTCTCCATGCCACAGGTGAGGAACAGAACTAGATCATCCTTGTGCTGGTAGAGGAGTTTCTCCACATGAGGACATGTAATAACCAATTTTTTGGCAATTTATGTGACAGTCCTGACGTTGAAAAAAGAACTGATTTTGTGTAGGTGTTCAGGTGGTGAAATGGTGAGGTGTGAGACAGCATTTCTAAATGTATGTTTGTAGCCTCTTAGACATGAGTTCCAAAAATAAGCAGTAAAACAAGGCGTAAAAAAGCGTAAAAATAGCCTTGAGTTAACGTAACCTTTTGATTCAAAATGTAAGTGTTTTGTATCAATTATATACCTACATAAAAGCAGAGCGTGGTGTGACTGGAGCGTGAGTTCAGTGCCTGCTGTCCTGCCTCCTGGGAGAGGAGGGCGTTTAGTTTTCCAGCTCCTGCAGGATCCAGGACAGGCATCACGGTCACGTGAGTGTTCCATGGCTGAATCACCTGTCCCGGCACACCTGGGAAGATGCAGCTGCCGAGCGGGAGCTCATGGCTCCAAAACCTTTTTGCCTGGGTTTTGACACACTGAGTCCCTGCTAATTGTGGAAATACTTGTGGATCCTTCTCCTTTTTTTTGTCCTGGAGCTGGTTATTCCCTCGGGAGCGTGAGGAAGGATAGTGTTCGATGCCAAGCTCTCTAGCGGTGAAGGAAGAGGATTGTGTCTGCTTATGAGGTATTTTCCAGTGGGATTGCAAGGGTCTGAGAGTGGCTGAGGCTTGGATTAGGGTGGAATTTTCATTCAAAATCACCCTTTCTTTGACTTTCAGAGCAGTTTTGGGTGGGTTGGTTAGAGGTAAGTCAGGGGATGGCTTGGAAATTCCCGGTGATCCTGGGTTTATCTGCACAACTTGAATATACAAACCTTGGTGTGTTGTCAGTGCCATGGAAAGGGAATGCGAGCTGCTGTTCTAAAATATAAAGAAAATGGAAATAGAGCCAAATATGCCACATACAGGCACCTTCTTTCACAGGTTTTCTCCTTTCTGATCTTCCTCTATATACCTGGGTTGTTTTAATCCTTTGTGGTGGAGATCTTATGGTCCTTTAAGCCAGAACTCTCAAGTCTTTATCATGTTTTACATGCCCAGGCTTCCCATCCATGACTGGAGATGTTTTCCAATGAATGGCTTCTCAATAGGAAAGGAATTTTTAGCTTTAAATAAAAGAAGATGTGGATATCGGAAGAATATTCACTGTGTGATGATCAGTGGGTGTAGGGGGTGTGTGTGTCATCCTGGAATGGTTTGGGTGGGAAGGGACCTTAAAGTTCATCCAGTTCCACCCCCTGCCAGGGGCAGGGACACCTTCCCCTATCCCAGGTTTCTCCAAGCCCCATCCAGCCTGGCCTGGAACACTTCCAGGGATGGGGCAGCCACAGCTTCTCTGGGCAGCCTCTGCCAGAAGAATTTCTTCTTGAGTGCTTTGCCAAAATCCATATGAACCCATGGATGGGGATGTTTTACAGGTGTGGAATAACCACCCAGCTTTGCTGATGAGGCTGTTCCCTCACAAGCCCTTGTGCTCCGTGCAGGAATCCCTGGAAATCAGGCAACTCGAGGCAGCACTGGAATTGTTACAATTGCCAGCTGTTCTTCTTTGGATATTTTTAAATATTTTTTTTTTTTTATTTAATGACCAGTTTTACTTGCATAATTCCCACACAGTTTGGAGTGAATTTGTTTAGTCTTAAGGGTCTGTTCACTCTGCTGCAGTTCTTATGAGGAGGCTGTGAAACAGGGCAGCACTGTCAGGTATGGACCTGCCAAACCACAGGAGGTGTTTGGATGCAGTGCTGTTGTTTTCAAAGTTGCTGCTGTTCACAGGCAGTGCCACTGTAAATTCAGCTCCCTGTGCTGTACAGTACAGAAACCCTCAGTATTCCTGACTCCTCTCTGTGCATTTGGCCTCCTGAGGCTGCACTGGCAGGGGGTGAGGGCGAGATGTAGGTAAGTTTTTCTGCTTTTTGATGCCAATCTTCTCTCTTCTGAATTTTAGGAGAGCTCACACCTTAACAGTCTTGTTCATCCTCACCTGTGCGCTGGGCTACGTGACCTTGCTGGAAGAGACTCCCCAGGACACAGCCTACAATACCAAGAGGTAAAGAACTGAGCCAGGGGGGTTCTCAGGTGTGTTTTTGGAACCTCTGCACTCCCTCACTGAAGTGCCTGAGCCCTTAGAAAGCTACAAAACCAATCATAAGGCCGTAAGCTCCTCTGGTGCTCATCACTGAACGTAATTTCTAATCAGTTTAGTGTCACTGTCACGCCTGTGGCTGTCGTGTGGTGGGGTTGAAAAACCCTCTCCCAAAATAGCCTTTTCTTAAAATAACCGTAGTTTCTAAATGAGAGGAGCTGTGACTAAATTTCTCTGACTCAAGTGCCTTTTTAAAAATTATGTTGGAGATTTCAGCACAAATCACTGTTTGTGGTTGAAAATTGCCATGAGGACTTGTAGCCCAAAGGGAAACAAGAATGAGATGAGTCTGTTTCTGCTGCAGTTTAAACTGATTCAATGTGGTTGAATTTATCCTCTTTTTCAATACAGTAGGGAATAAATACCATGTAGAAAAGTGGTGTTGTAAAAAGCTAAGTTTGCTTTAAAAATATACTGCAAAGCGTCCTTGCTAGAAATACGAAAATCATTGTTTTCTACCAGTCTGGTTTCTTAAACATAACATTTTTTTTTTCCCCTTGCTATAAAAGGGTTTCCTCCTATTTTTGTACATTTCTGAAGTGAGTCAGGATATAGCATTTATTGTCCTGGAGAGGCAGGAGCTGGGGTATTTCCTGAGATAATCCTGGTTTTTCTGGCAGTTACACAGTAGCTGGGGCTGGTGGAACTCACCCTGTGCCCACCTGGGTGCTGGGATTTTACTCGTGGGGGTGAAATGGAACAAGTTGGAAGGTGTCTGGGGCTGGGAAACGTTCTGGAAGGCTTGTGTGTGAACAAATGCCATTTTATTCCCCTGTTAAAATGAGGGAGTCTGGGCTGGAGGCGTGACATGCTCCGGAATGGCCGCTCAGAACTGGGAAGGGGAAAAGCTGAAGGAGAAGTGATAACACATCCTCAGGGAGTAATACAGAGCTAAGGTGACTCAGTGGAATATCTTATTACTGAGCTTAGAGCCTTCAGTGCCTTAATCAAAACAAACCCGGGGAAGATTAGTCAGCAGGTGAGCCTTTCTCTCAGGAAACACAAGTTGTTTTCTGCCTGTTCGGTGAGGGGAACGATGTGCCCAGTTGTTAAAACCAACTTAAAACATCCTACCAGGGAAGGGGCAGCAAATGGGCTTGGGTCACTTCTGCTGCTCTGGCTGTGGAATTCTGCCTGGCACAAAAATCCTTGAAAAGCAGCATCCTGAGGATTGGACAGGGTCTTCCGAATGTTCCGTGTTTTATACATCTCTGTTCCCGTTCCTGCTGCTCCCTTAGGCTGTTGTCAGCCATTCCAGCTCCATGCTCTTGGCCAGATTATTCCTTTTCCCAAGCTAAAGATCAGTGCAGGCATAACCATGAGTCCTGTGGGCCCTTCCCAGGCTTTACCTGCTGCCTTGGCCAGGGTGGACGTGGTTGTGCTGTTCCACAGGCTCCTTGTGCCGAGTCCTTTTCCAGGGAACTCTGGTCTCAGTTGGATCATGCAATAGCCAGAGCTGGAAGGGACTCATAAGGATCAAAGTTCATCTCCTGGCCCTGCACAGGACAGCCCCAAGAATCCCTCTGTGGCTCTCTTTACTGAGGTCTCTGAGGTGCTGCAACAAGTTTAGCACCATCCTACATGAAATGAAGGATTCCAGCTCAGTCCCTGTCCCTTACCTTCTCCAGCATCTGGGAGCTTGTTGCTCTCAGAGTGTTCCTGGCTCTTCAAGTGTAAATCTGAACAAGGAAAAGATATATTTAAGTGTATATCTGAACAAAACCAGGCATTTCAGAGCAGGATAATACGGTCTCAACGTGCATAAGTATGTCCATAGCCCAAATTTTCACAGAATTTTTATTTTTGCTTCCATAACTTAAAAATCCTGTATCCCAGCCCGAGATCTTTGTCAGTCCTGATGCAGAGCTGTGTTTTGATTTCAAATCCTGGCCAACACGAGGCTGTCCCTGTGTGCTGGTACTTTATGGGAACACTTGCTGCCTAATGACCAGGAGTGGTTTTGGCACCACTGAGCGGAGTCTGAAGCTGTCATGGGGTTTTATTTCCACCTCCTGCACACTGACAGTGGAGCAGTGTTTGGGGGTAGGTGCAGATCCTAAGTACACACTTCCAAGCACTCCAGCCTCCTTTGTTTCCATGCACTGGCTGAGGTGCAGAAGGTGCTCAGAGGAGTAAATTGAGGTGAAGTTGCCAAATTTGCTGGCACTGTGTTTCCCGGGCTGGAGTCTCATGTGAGGCTCCCACCTTCTCCCCTGTAAAATCAGGATTATCTTACCCTATAAAGGTGCTCCATCCTGTCACTGACAGGAGCAGGATGAGTGGTGGAGTCATGGAATAAGTCACAGGAGAAATGATGGGCAAAGCCCATGTGAGGGCAGGGACCTCTGAGCTCATGGGGTGTGGTGTCTGTAGCTGAGATTGTGTTTGCATCTGTCTGACGTTCCAGGGACATTTTCCCTCCTGCAACAGGCAGGACAATTAAACAATTAAACAAAGGTGGATTATTTCTTTTAAAGGTAAGGGTTCTGGAAATCTTTTATGTGTAGATCTAATCAAGAGTTCATTGGGATCCCACACGTGATCCTGTTATATATTGTGATTAAACTGCCTCGGTTTAAGGACAGTGGAACATTTCCTCTGTTAGGCAAAGAGGTGCTGTGCTGCAGACCTGTCTGATCCATGGGGCTTTTATTCCCCCAGTTCCTTCAGCCCATCCTGACTGACAGCTGTCCCCTTGTCCTCTGCTCAGCACTTGGGAGGGACAGGACTGAGCTCCATCTCAGAGAGGGGCCAAGTGAACACTGAGCACCTCGTTTGCATACCGTGGCTGTGGAAGAAATCCACAGCTCCCAAATATTTTGAACCCTGAGCAAGGTGTCTTGGGGGGGAAAAAACCAAATTTTTCCCCCCATATAAAGCACATTCAGGTTAAAACCCACCTTTTCCCATGTGTAAAGCGCATTCAGGTTTCAAAGCAGCTGTGTGCTCCAGGGCTGTAGGTTGAATTTCAAGCTGTGAAATGTCCCCTCTGAGGTGCCTTTCTGGATAGTTTTTGGGAATCCCTGCCTTCCGTGGGGATGGACCCATGGATCTGTGGCTGAACACCCACAGAAGAATTGAGGCAGTGAAGGCACCAGACCTCCCTGTGCCCCTTTGCCAGGGCCTGTGGGTCGTACCAGCTGTGCCAGCGTGGATGCAGCCCAGGCATGGGGACAAGGCAGTGGGAGCTGGCTCAGTGAATCCCAGGACAAAGGACCATACACAGCTCCTCACAGACAGGCTTCATTGTCCCCCTTAGCACAAACAAAAGCTTGTTTGTGCCGGTGAAACTGCTGCCAGGTTCTCCCTTTTTATTGTTTGGTTAAGTGCTAAAATGATTTTTGCAGGCACAGGTTACAGCTTTGCGCCTTCCTGATCTGCTGCTCGGGGGAAACCACTGGCTGTGTCCATCCAGGTGAGGAGAGGAAACCCCCTCTCAGGTCCTGGAGTATTCCTGCCCCTAGGCCAGGCTGCTGGTTAGGCCTTGGAAGCTTCCTGAGGAGACAGATTAATGGTGTGAAGGGGGGAAATGTAGTTACCACTGGAGAAAAACCCACGACCAAAATATAATGAAGATGGTGTGGCTATTATGCAACCTTGGGATTTGCTTCCAGGCTTGCCAGGGTGAACTTGAAGTAAATTAATATATCTGAATCCCCAGCGTGTTTTATGGGCTGAGAACGGGTTTTAGAAGGAGCACAACTAAGTTCCTGTGGTGATTTGGACTCAGGATTTGAATTCCAGCTTTGGAAAACAACCTGTGGACTGAGGGGTCCAGACTGTGGGCAGAGATGGGGTTGTCACACCTCACACAATACAGGCTGTTCCACGACAATTCCTCATGCTGGTGCTTCCAAATACAGCTGTGACTCAAAATGCGGAATATTCTCATTATTTGAGATCAGCTGAAAGGGTTTTGCCATCCAGATCTCTGGAAATCCCGATGGAACTGTCTATTCACAGGTCCATTCAGTAGCTAATTCTGGTGAGCTTCCCCCTTTAAAGCAAGCAGAATAACTGAGTTACATCTGTTAACTAAACCCCATTTTTATTTTCGGGAAGCACGAACATTTGTGCTCCCAGGTGAATGTTGCAAAATAAGTGTCATAAATCCTTTAGTTTTCTATTTTGAACAGAATTTCTGACATGTTTAAAGTATGAACAGTCTCCTACTGCTTTTGGTTTGTGACATTTTCTCTCTGACAGCAGAATTATTGGGCATTTTCCGTGGCTCCTGCAGGCTGAGCCATTTCATTTGCAGTCAGGGGTTGCATCATTTACTGCAAGCAGGGAATGAGCTATTTCCCAATTATCCATCCCTTCAGCCAGCACTTAGGCAGGTGATATGAGGCAGCAGGATCCAGTGGGAATTGAGGTGTATTAAAAAGAGCATTTTTGGATTGCTTTGTGCCACTTAATCCATTAAAACTAATGGAACATGTCCAAGGTTGTGGGTCTTTGGTATATTTGGGCTCCGGGTCCCATAATTTGTTTTTATTTCATATCTCTGTTGTGTTCTTTAGGCTCTGTGTTACAGTTCCAGCCCTTGGAACAGCAGCAGTGCTGGTGTGGTCTTGCAAGCTCCTCCTTGTCCCAAGTTGATTAAGAAGCTGTTTTGGGAGCGGGGACAAGTCTAACAACTCGTTTTTAAATTTCATGGAAATCTAGTGGAGCAATGAGAGCTCTCTCACTGCTAAATCCCAGGTGTCTCTGTGAGCTGGTGGGAATAAAAGCTGCTCACAGACACAAGGAAGGGTTTGACTGGCTGTGTGATCCCCATCCTGGGGATCCAGGCACTGCCCCTTTGGGGTTGGTTTTCCCTGGGTGGTTTCTGGATCCATTTATGATGGACACATCCAGCAGTTCAGAAACAGAAGTCCAGGAGTTTCTCACATCAAAGAACACGACGTGCGGTGCCGTGAGGAGGATGAAGCAGTAAAACAGGTTGTTGTGTTTTCCCTTTCAGAGGTATCGTTGCCAGCATTTTGGTTTTCTTGTGTTTCGGGGTGACACAAGCTAAAGATGGACCATTTTCAAGGCCTCACCCAGGTAATTCACCTTTCTGGGGTCACTCAGATCTCTGTGACGAGCTGCCTGGTTTATGGGGAAGGTCAGTGTTTGTGTTGCCTGGAGAGGAGGTAAGTTGTACCTTCAGTAATCACAGGGGTTCATCAGCACTGCCCACTTATCACATCGGCTCCACTGCATCCTGCCGGGCTTCCAGGCTGCCTGCAGCATGGGGGCTGTGCTTGGATCTCCCTTCTTGGCTTCCTGTTGTGGGTAAAAAATCTTTGTGTCCACTGCCAGCTTCTTGAAACCTGAACTTCCCCTGTTTATCCTCTGTTTTTTTGTTTCTCCTCTCTGTTCTGGGATTACACTTGTGCCCTTGTGCCCGGTGCTCCCATTGCTCCGTGTCCATTATCCACAGAAACTGGGAGATTGGAAGCCCTTGATTATGATTTTAAAGACTTCTTGTAAGGACTGAAGTCTTGAAAGCATTTGAAAGCCCAATGCAAACCTCTTCCACATAACGTAGCAGCAGGTGAAACGTGAAAATATTTTAGTATCTTTGATCTTTTGCCTATTTTTAGATGTGAACCACTGAAAGAGAAAGAATTAAGGGAATTTATACAGGCTTAAATAATATTCCTGAAAGCATTGGGCTCTCCTACAGCCCCATAAAGCTTTAAGTGTTTTTTTTATGTGAAAAATTTAACCCTCCAGTTTAGGAATGAGAACCAGCAGACACCTCACAAACCTCAGGCAAAGCAGGAGTGGTTCCAGAGCAATGCCCTCTGCAAACCAGGAGGTTTTTATTGAGTTTGCATTTCTGGGGTCTTATTAAAGAGCAGGTTTTAATCTTTCCTCCTGTTACAGTTAATTTTGGTTCCTCCTATAAAATGAACTACTCCTCTTAAGGGCACCAGTGATATTTGGGTGCATTCAGGGTTAGAGCATCAGTGGTTTTGCAATGGAAGCTGGGTTTATTCCCTAGAACAAAGCAGTCCAAATTGGATGGGGAAAGTCCAGTTTATGACTAGCTCAGAGATGGTTTCTATTCTTTATGGATTATTTTCTGTCTGATGTTGTTTTTGTGTTTACATATCCCTTCTTACTGGGGTTTATCCACCAGATTTATTTACATGCAGCCCACCTTTGCCTTTCCTAAGGCAAAAAAATGCTGCTAAAGCAACAAGCTTGGCTTTTAGTCTACACATTTTTGGCAGTCCTTCTTTGTGTGTTTTGAGTTTTCTGCTTTCAAATGGCTCCCCAGTCCTGCAGGATGTTGCAGCTCTGTGATTTTTGTGATAGTGTGATGCTTCCCCATATTTCTGGCAGAGCCTGGACGTCCGTCTTCACATTCCCTGTGTTCATGGCTGGGTGAGAGTGACTGGCAGGTAATCCCAAATCCTTGTGGCTCAGCTGATGAGGTGGCAGGAAATGTTCCTGGTTCCGGAGTGTGGAGCTGTGTTATGAGCTCCTCTGTCACTCCAGTCCCTTGGGACCATCTGCTTCTCTCTTTGCTGTCCCTGCCTTCCCTGCCGTGTGTCATTAACCTACTTTTCACTAAGGCCATTAAGGAAACTGAGCCCAGCCACCACCTAAATGGCATCTGTCCAGAGTGGTGGCTTTATTTCTTTTTTTGGGCACCCTTTTAGGATTCCCAGCAATGGCAGCTTTAGCCAGGGGCTCATCCAGGTTTGCCATTTTCCTGCTGATTTCACACAACCCCTGGTTTTCTCCAGTTTAACTAATAATTTGCTACATGGGCATATTCCATTATGGCCTGACTGTAATCCAGAATCGTGGGAGTCTCATGGAAATAAGTAGCTCTGACAGTTTAGGCAAGGCTTTACCAACTTACTCTGCTTTTACCCCATTTTCCTGTAAACCATTGGCTTTGTTTGGTTCCATCCAAACCTTCTGGCAAAGGAGGAACTACTCCCTTAACCCCAGGGAACAGAATTGCATGGGGGACAGATCTTAGGCTCTGCTTGAGGGTCCACTTATTGGTGGGTGAGCAGCCAAATTTGGGCAGTGGCATTAATTTAATGGTAAAATTAATCGCGGGTGCCGTCAGCACCAGCAGCCTCTCTCACCAATATTTGCAGATAAAAGATACTCTTCATTCTCACTGTCAGCTCCTTTCTGGAGCTGTGAACGTGCCAACAGCCTGGTGTTGTAGGAGCTCAGGGATGCTTTATTGCTTTTGTCAAGATAACATGCCCACATTTGTCACTGCGAAAAGAAGTTTTCCATGACAGTTATTAATGCCCTAAGAAGCAGCTTTTAATATTCCCAGCCTTTGCCAGCAGTTGTTTGGACTTAATACATCATGTGTGACAGCACAAGCTGTTTGGGGAGTAAACTGTGAGGTTCTTGAGTAACCCGTGGGGGTGGAGGGCTGCAGTAGCTGGGGATGAGCAGGAAGAAACGTGGGGACGAAGCACAGGCAGCACTGGTGACACTGGAAGGAGCAGCCTTGTAATTGTGCAGAGGAGAAATGCTTTCATCAGGGCTTTACCCAGGGCACAGCAGTGATCTGCCCCTTCCTGACAGCTCCTTTAACAATTCAGGAGTCTGGGTGCTCACTGCTGGTTTTGCAGGAGTGTTTTGTTCTGGGGAGAGTGATACCAACTGGCTGAGTGGAATAAATGAGGGCAAGGCGAGCCTTTAACTCAGATTTTTCTGTCTCAACGCAGCGTTTAATGTGTTCAGACACTACATTTAGAGTATTAAACGGCCCTCCCAGGCTGGGACAAGAATCAGTGTCCCAGCCTCCCAGTCCTGGCGGCTCCCAGCTCCCACAGATGGTGCTTTGAACCTCAGCTGCCCGTGGAAAAGCCGGAATTGGAGCGGCCCAGTCCCGTGCCGCCTCTGCCCAGCACCCACAGCTCCAGCAGAAGGGCTTTGCTTGGGCAAACCACTCAGATTTTAGTATTTCTGGACTCATTTAGCCCTTCAGGGGGTGTGGGCCAAGCTCCTGACCAGAAGCTGGTTTTGCCCTCTGCTCTGAGGGATGTCTTGATGTCCTCTTCCCAAATCCCTGCAGTGGCAGCAGTTTAGTGTTGGATCCCAGGAATCACTCGGTTGTCAGGTGTGTAAATGCTTAGTAGAAACCTCCTTAACCAGGAGGAAATCCCTGGCTGGAAGGAGGCAAAATGGCAAGTGAATTTAAGGAAAACAAGCATTGAGAGATCTGCCAAAAATAACATTACAGCTGAGGCTGGTCCAGGAAGAGAGAGAACAGTGTTTGTACACTGTTTGTACGTGGTGATTCTGGGGTACAGATACAAACTGTGTCAAAAACTTCCCAGGGACCTCAGTCACAGCACTAAAGCAGAGCCAGATCTCCGTTTTTAATTATGGATTTTTACTGAGCGTGTTCAGCAGCTGCCAGAACCATGTGAACAGAGGGGAAGAAAAGCCCAGATAAGGATTTAGGTTTCTCTGCTTTCTGAGCTGCGCCTCCATCAGTTTCAGACCCACATTGCTGTCTGTGAGCAGTGTAAAAACCTCTCCTGCAAGGCTCTGTGGGTTAGAAAAAGCAGCATTTTCAGGCATCTGGCAGTGACATTTAAAGGAAATTCTGCTCAGTTCTAGAGGGAGAAGTGTGGTGATGAAAGGTTATTTCTCCCCGCTGGCTTGAACCTGGTGCCAGCCTGGGAATAGTTTCCTGCCTTCCAAATAATCCTGTGACCGGTGGAGGGGTTTTTTTTGGCTGTTTGGTTTTCCCTAAGCTGCCTTCTGGAAGGACACAGAGCTCTGAATTGCTGTTCTCTGGGCCACACCTGCCTTTTTTTTCCTTTATTTTTAATTTTTGGGTATTTTATTTTCCAGAAGTGTCAAGTAGGTGATTTTGATGGCATTAATTTAGCAGTTTTGCTGAAAAGAAGTTCCCACCTTCTCACTCTTCAATCTATTTTAATGATGGTGTCAAAAGCAGGTTGTCAGGGACTACTTTGAAAAATGTGGGGAGTTTGTTGGTAGGTTTGGTTGGTTTTCTTCTTCTTGTTTCTTTGTTGATTTGGGGGTTTTTTTTTATAATTTATTTTCTACTTGAGGCTGAATTGGGCAAAGACACATTTTGGTTTGGGTGCAGACAACCCCTGAGAGGCTCTACAGCCAGCACTGCTGATTTAAATGTCCCCTTGGAGTGTCGAGTTCTGCTCAATTACCTTGTGTAGAATTTTTGGGTCCGGATTGGGGCAAACTGCTGGAGCTCTGTGTGTGCATCAACCCTCTTAGGGCAGGTCACAAACGTGGGGGGGATTTCAGAGCCCAGAAGTCACTTTGTGGCACATGGAGCACACACTTTCCATCCAGGGCAGGCAGAGAGAGCCCGGGACCCGAGGGCTGAGCCTGTCAGGAGGTGTGAGGCGCTGAGGACGGGGCTGGAAGTGTGCAGACACTGTAATTTGGGCAGCCTTTGGTGTTGCTCAGCGTGAGAAGATCCATAATCACACGTCTGGGGAGGGCTGAGAGCAGCCCTGGGCTCTGCAGGGCCGAGCTTTGCATCACATTTGCTGTGGAGGGTTTCAGGTGATCTCACGTGTCTTGCATCCAGCGCCTGCTAAAACCTTGGGTACGTCATTTTTTAATTGAATTCCAAGCAAAAGTGAAATTATCCTTGGGATTTTGAAATGCTCTCTGTCCTGTGAGGGCACAGCCTTGTCTTCAGGCCAAAAGCTGGGCTTCTAAAAGTGGCTCTGCCCTGTCTGGTTGAGCCAAGGCTGGACAGGTCAGGGCACCTGAGATCAGGGAGAATGTAGAGGAAGGATCTAGTTCTTTTCCAAGGACTGCTGGATTCTGATTCCTAACTGGGAAGTGTTTTGTTGCGTGGGAGTGTTCTGGATCCTGGTCCCTTCTCCCAGATCCAGGTCAGTGCCAGAGCAATTCCAGCAAGTTTACACAGCAGCTTGTGTGGGAGTTGAAGGTCCTTCCTGGCTGTATCCCTCAGGAGGGTGGGGAACACTGTGCTTGGGAGCTGGGATTTGTAACTTCTTGGTGGGAGCATCTCTTGAAACAAAATTGATTCCCAGAGAAGCTGTGGCTGCCCCATCCCTGGAAGTGTCCAAGGCCAGGTTGGACAGGGCTTGGAGCAACCTGGTCTAGTGCAAGGTGTCCCTGCCCATGGCAGGGGGTGGCACTGGATGGGCTTTAAGGTCCCTTCCCACCCAGACCATTCCAGGATTCCATGTTTAGTGGTACTGCAGTATATATTTAATTATAAAATGAATAATTAACTGCTGGTTTATTGAAAACTTTGTAACATCCCCCCCTGTCTCTCTCCACAGCTTACTGGAGGTTTTGGCTGTGTGTCAGTGTGGTGTATGAGCTCTTCCTCATCTTCATCCTCTTCCAGGTAAGTGACTTGGACCTCCAGTTCCTAAATGCCACTTGAATGTGGAGATAACTCCCTTGTGGTGTGTTTTTTTCACTGACAGCAGGAGATGCTCTTCAGTTTTGTGAAATCGGATCATTGGGCTGCTTAACAAGACTTGGAGCCTGAGGGAAATTATAATATAGAAATATTTCACCTGCTCTGACCCCCCAGGTGCCCTCAGCCCAGGGCAGACACTAGGGTAAAGTGTTCTTAGATGAGCTGGCTCTTGTTCAGATCAAACAATCAGGAGCTGTGTTTTCACACACCCAGCCTCTGCTCTGCTGGGCCTGCTGTGGCCTGAGGGGGAGTTCATCTGGTTTCACCTTCTGAAATACCTTTTGCCTTGAACAACACGTGCTTGGAGTATTTGGGGTGTTTGCCATAAAGCAAACCTTCACACCCAGCTTTGTCTGGTGGCAGGAGCTGAGCAGGAGGGTTTTTCTAGAAAAAAACCTGCCCCTGGTGCTTCCAAATAAAGCAGTTTTTACCATGTTCTTGTTTTATCACATTTTACCATACCTTGTCCTTCTGTAGTAAACAGAATTTCCCCCTGACTTTTACAGTTCCATCACTTCTCAGAAGGGCAGAAGTTGAAAGAAATATTCTGAGACAAAATACTCAGCAGGCAGCTTTAAAAATCATTTTAGGTGAGAGAAGGATGAGGAACATGCTTTTTTTTTTTTTTTGAAAGGAAAGTTTTGCCTTTAGAGGCCACATGACTTGAGGAGTTGGGGGTGGAATTGGGGTGTGTGGGACCTGCCTGCTGCTGGAGTAGGGCCTTTGCTTTGCAAACAAGGGTTTGATATTGATCATTTTTTGATCATTTGACCCTTTCCAGCTCATCAAAGGTTTCCTTTGGTTCCAGCATTTCTTGTTCTGCTTGCCTGTGCTGGTGTAGTCGTGAGTTCCAGTAGAAAAGCCTGGAATTGGCTCTGCTTTCCTCTGGCAGTGTGTGGTGTCACCAGAGATTTAGTGGTTGAGGAACTCCCTGTGGTTGCTCGGCCCTTTCTAAAAATACATCATTGCCTTGCCCAGGTTTAAATAAGGTTAAATTCTGCTGAGTCTGCAGGTGACTGAACTTCCTTACAGCAAACACAAGCTGGCTCGTGGCTGAGACTTGTCTCAGTGGGTTCATTCTATAATTTTACTGTTACTCTCTCAATTAACTTTGGCCTTGTCCCGCTTTGCCGCCTGTCACGGATGTCCCGGTGCTTGTGGGGTGAAACCCTGACCACAAACCCTCAGCAGTTTCACTGGGAAATTAGTGCTCAGCAAACGTGTGGCTGATCTGCAGGCAAATTTTTATAGGTTTTGGTCATTTGGGAAATTTCTTCTTGCTGTTCCCTTCAAGTCTGTCCCACGTCCTTTGACTGGAAAGGGGTGTTGGGAAGGGTGAGCTTTGGGGAGGGCAGCGGCTTGGGGGAGCAGGGTTAAGGATAACTGATTTCTCCTCTTTAAGAAATATTAAGGTCGTTCTGTAGGCATTTTCCCCTCACTGTGTGGGACTAGAGAGGCTCAAAGTCAGATACACGTGTGAGGCTTCAAAACCTGGACGTATTTCAAGGATTGTTCCGCAACGGATTTGAAAAAAGATCAATTTGAAGATGGTGGTTGATCTTAATTCTCTTCGTACCCTCTGTGCACGCATCCTTTGTGTGGACCCCTTGTTTCTGTGCTCCTTTGCAGACTGTGCAGGATGGGAGGCAGTTCATGAAGTACATTGACCCACATCTAGGGGTTCCTCTGCCAGAAAGAGACTACGGGGGCAACTGCCTTATTTATGACCCTGGCAATGAAACGGATCCCTTTCACAACATCTGGGTAAGGGACAGACTCAGTAAGTCTGGGTTTTTTTCTTTGAAAGATTTTTTTCATTGAGCTCTTCAAAGTGCAGTTGGGAGTCTGTCTGAGTGTTGAGTCAGAGCACAGGCCACGACTGACTCTTCAGCCACCTTATTTCCCTTCTGTTGCCCTTCCCTGTCCATCAGGTGGAGATGTGTCCCTGGATCCTAATTACCTGATTGCCCAGGGGTGAACTGTTTAACAGCCCTTCTTGCTCAGGTTACTGATGTCAAATTTTCCACTCAGAGTTTGGATTTCTCTGGGTGCTCAAAGAATCTTCTGCTTGGTCACCTTGAGGCACAAAGTCCATCCTGGAATGGTTTGGGTTGGAAAGGACCTTAAAGATTATGTAGTTCCAACTCCCTGCCGTGGGCAGGGGTACCTTCCACTAACCCAGGTTGCTCCAGCAACACAAGCTGCACTTTTCTGAGTACCAGGAACCATGAGGTTGTTGTTTTTTGCTGGCAGACAGAAGCCTTGAAATTCAAGGGCAAAGCAATTATGGTTATTTACAGCTCTCTGATTGCTTCTGTCCCCTCATTAGGCAAGGAACAGGACATTCAGCATTAAAGAGGTGGTCTCTGCTCTACCAACCACCATCCTAATCCCAATTTCTGCCTCATCAAATTGCTGTCTTAGCTTGTTTTATCACTGTACTTGGGAACAAAAACTCCTAAAATCCATCAAGTGTTTATCTGTGAAACAGCAGAAGTTCATTGCTGCATTTTTCTTGGGGGAAAAAAACAGGGCAACGACTGTTTTTCTAGTGTAGTGATCTACACTGTGTTCTTGGGTTCCAGGACAAGCTGGATGGATTTGTTCCTGCTCACTTTTTTGGCTGGTACCTGAAGGTAAGAATGGACCTTTGGAAGTGGAGTGTGGGACAGGCAGTGATGGTCTGCTGTTCCCAAACACTCACGTGTTATGATAGGCTGCTACTGCTGCTTTCACTGTGGCATCAAATCAGGATTTTAAACCATTAAATGGGCAGTGATTTAATTCTTGTTACTTTTTAGTCAGTATCAACCAACTGTGGAGGAAATCCCAGCTGTGCTTGTCTCTTGCAAAACATTCAACACGTGGTTTGCTGATTATTTTGGTCTAAATATTACCTTTTTTAACCAGAGCAGACTTACTAACTCACTTGATTTTGCCCCCTGCAGACCTTGTTTGGGTTTTTACCCACACAAACCCACCATAAATAACAATCTGACAAAGCTCAGCCACCGGGATGGCAATAGTTGGAATGAATGTGCCTTATTCATCAGAAATTATTTTGGCTCTGCAGTAATTTAGAGCCCAGGAAAAGGCTGTGAAAAGCCTTTTTTGAGCAGTGTTGGAACCTTGCTGCCTGTGGTGGTGGAGCACCCAGCAATTCCGTGCGTTTAACTAATTCCCTTCCTGCTGAATCCCATTTTACCTGTCTCTGCTCTTCCATGGGCTGGGATTTATGCCATCATCTACGTTTCTGTGCTGGTTTTGGCTGAGGGGGGAGTTAATTTCCCCTGGTGTGTTTGTCCCTCGTGCTGAATATGTGTAAAGCTGAGAGGCCTTTCTGTGAGTGTTTGGCCTTATGGGACCAGCACATCATGAAAATCAAATCGTCCTGAGTTTCCTGATCCTTTTCTCAACGCTGGAGACAAGATTTTCAACTGTACTGGAAAAAAATAACTGGTAAAAAACCCACACCAGGCATGTCCTTTTGTGTTCTGAGGCCAGAAGTTTGGAAACTAGGGAAATAAAAAGTAATAATGTTTCATACACCATTGCAAAACGCTAAATCTGAGCAGACTCTGACCGGGATTTATGGAACACTCTGTTATTTAGGTTTCTAAAGGGCGTTAATGTGAGTGGTGTCTGGTTCTGCTCTCTCTCTGGTGTGCACGTCATTTTTGGGATGGTTTTGAGCAGCTGTTGGGGGTGTTTGAAAGACCTTTTTTTTTTTATTATTTTTTTTCTTCCTGCCTTTAGACGTTGATGATTCGGGACTGGTGGATGTGCATGATCATCAGTGTCATGTTTGAGTTCCTGGAGTACAGCCTGGAACACCAGCTCCCAAACTTCAGTGAATGCTGGTGGGATCACGTATGTACTGCAGGGATCAGGGCTGACATGGGAATATATATATATA
>VYXB01007505.1:12823-40967 GCA_013397135.1 Pachyramphus minor
TGTGGATGAGAAAAAACTCCAGATGAATGGGAGATTTTTCTCCCCCCCCCATTTTTGTTTGTTTGTTTGGTTGGTTGTTTTGGGTTTTTTTAAATCACAAAAATATTTATCCAATGTTAATTTTTCTTTTTACAACAAGAATACATAACATAAAATGGAGAGAAACATCTATGTGAGGTAGCACAAATTTGATTCTTTTGTCAACAAAGAATTAAGATTTCTTCAAAGTTGTTTATTATGGAGAAACTTTAGGGTTTATTAAAGTTTTGCTGCTACCCAGATATTTATTTCTATGTCTGTACTCTCACTACTGGCTCACGAGAAGGCAAAGCATTTCATCCACATCAGTGCTCTTTCAACATAATAATTGCTGAGCCCTGGACTCTGGTTCTTCTTCTTTCAATGAATGCCCCTTTGGCCCCTCCCTTTTTTTTTTTTTTTTTTTTAAGATTGTTAGAAGAAAAGCTCTTTCTTAACAGATTTCAAACTTTTTCTTTTGCCTTTAATTTTCCAGCTGTGACAGCTGAATATTCTAATCAGCCCAAAGTAGAAAGGGGACTCAGGCACATTGTAATTTTTATCCCTTTTAAGTCCATTTTATCCTGATTTTGGTGATTAGTCTTGTGCCACAGAACAGTGAATGTTATGCAGATTAATTGTATATCTAACTGTAATTTTAACTACAACTGATAATGTTTTGCTTAATGGTGTTTGCATTCTTTACATCCAGAATAGCTGGAAAGGGAGGAAAATTAAAAAAAAACACTTCTGCATATGAATATTAACACAAGTGTGTTTATTAGCGGATATTTCTTGTGGAAGTTAGAAAGAATCATTCAAGAATTTTGTATTTTAAAACTCCTGTACAAATGAGGTTGCCATGCGTGGGACTTACTCAATATATTTATTTCTTAGAGGATTAGATGCCTCTCACATGTCTTCTCCTGAGTTCATCTGAAAGTCTCTCACTCACCAGCTGTCAGGGAGAGGATGGCCATTGTGTCCTTTGCTCAGCACAGAGAGCCAGGACACCCATGGCAGCTGCCTGACTTATGCTGCTACTACCTCCCCTGCTTTACACTCTTCAAGTCTGAATAAACCATTGCTATAGTTTTCCACAAGCTCCTGGTCACTTATAGGTTCTCTAAAGCCATGGTATTTCAGCTCCTCTACCTTGTTTTTTGAATCAAAGGGTATTTTATTGTTTCATGATCTCCAGACAACTCTTTCAGCTCTGGTTTCAGCTTAGTACAATTACAAAATACCCACACTGTGTGCAACTACAGACTACACTGACTTCTTTAAACAGACAACCTCAAGTGACTAAAACAAAAGTTTCCTCAACCTACGCCTTTATTTTTTTGTAATGTTGTCCTCTTTCTCAGACCCAGGAGATGTTCCCTTCACAGATTTTGAGTAGCTTCTGAGCTATCCTGAAAGTTTGCCTCTCTGTTTCAGATTTTCAATTATTAGGGAAACTGGAAACCTCTGGCAAATGCTACACTAAAAAGTACTCATAAAATTCAGACTTCTCTAAAGTCATAGTGATGGAGTAACCAACTGTGTCACATACACTTCATTTGCAGTCTGCAAAAACTCCTTTCTATGTGGAAAAGTTTAGATTTTCCTCTCATATAAACTGAGGAACCCGTAACTTAATCTGCTCAAGAGACATAGATATGCCAAAGAACTGAAAAAGAAGGGGGAAAAGTGAAAAGGGAAAAGTTAGGAACCCTTCATGGTCTGATTTATTTCACACACATCCCTACTGCTTTGACTGCTGTTTTGAGAAACCTGGCATCAAAATTGTTCTGTTTTACTCTTATCTGCAAATCTCTTTGACAAACCAGTCAGACAGACACTGTAAAACTCAGGATGGATAAGCTTCTTCAGCAGTGGCATTTCTGGTATTTTAGTGTTTATATAGAGAAGAGTTTCAGTCCATGTGATTGAATGGAAAAGAGTACTGAGGCTGTGTGCCTTTCAGACTTTCAGTTTCCCACAGTGAACTGTGTTAGTTATCCAAAAGCAAAGTATAAAGAAAGAAACAACACATTTATCCTAGTGACACAGAGGTTTTTTCCTATTGCATTGTTAAGCTATGAGGCTAGTGCATCTCCAAACAGCTTAACATAGCAATGCTTTGAAGAAGTCCTTATAGAGACACTTGGCAAACATTTACAGTCTTAACACTTGCTTAGTAATTTTGAATATCATTTGCATTGCCACATGTTTGGAACAGTGGTGTGTGTCTGCGAGGCTACTGACAAAGCTAAAAAAGGGAGAAGTTAATTTGCAAGAGATGCATGTGAGAGCTCCTTGAAGTCGCTCTTTTTGGAGCACTTCATGGTGCAGTGGTTGGTAGATGGGCTTTATGGGGCTGCAAAGGGAAGCTACTCAAGCATGGTGCAAAGGTATATCTGGCAGGAGGGCTATTTTATGAATTGAAAATTCATAAATTGAAAACCAGTTTCAAAATTAAAGGAAACTATGGATGCTTTACTTTTTCTGTCCAAATATTACTGAGTAATTAAAGCTTATGCCTACCAGGTGATCAAATACTCAAAGATATATCTAAGTGGATAGTAACTTTTTAAAAGTGTGCAGGTTAGCTTCATGAAGGTATTCAAGATTAACTTGGTCTTAATATACTCTTCAATTTCACTGAAATATCTTAGACGTGTGTATCAAGATGCTTCTTAAACTCTGATGGGGGGGAACAATAAAAATCTTGAAAAACCTAAATCCATTTTAAATGTGTAAATAAATGTACTTGTCTAAAAATATGCTTCCTTCCCTTCATATCATTCAAGGCACCAACCAGTTGTTGATAGGCCAGAAATAATCAATTTGGATTCCCTGTGTAATGACACCAACATCTTCTAGGAGAACCTATGATACAAGAGTCTGATCATCTTTGCCATTTGCCCTGGAAATCAACATGATCAAACCAGAACAAATCCAGAGAAACAAAAAAGTTTGACAAACTTTACTATTAATACTAAAATATTTTCAGGAAGGTTAAAGATTCGGTTTGAATTGTAATATAGAAACTAAAACCTTGTCATTTTTATGTCGAGATCTATATGTATGAGTCCTGAAAAAAACCCACAATACCCTGTTATAGGACTTTATATATTTTTTTTCCAAATTGTATCTTTGATTCTGAAGACAATATTTCAGTTAGTCTTGTCTAGAGGCTTCCAGGGCGAACTTATATGAGATGCTAGCAGTATCAAAAACAAAACCACAGAAGCTCACACATTACTGAGGAAAAAAATGGAATTCTGGAATATTTTAAAGCTAGGTGTTTTGCCGGAGTTGAAAGATACAGGGTAGTTTGCATTCCACAAGCACTGTATTTATTAAAAGAGATAAAACACAGTACACATATAAGCTAAGGATTCTTGGCAGGACCAGAAAGCAGTAAAACTGTCTGAAACACAGTTAGTGCTTTATAGCATTAGTCATCCATTTTCAGTTGATTAAGTCAGTCTGTTTTGATTTTGTTTCTCCTACCAATTTCCTCCAAAATAATGTTATGTTCTTCATTACCAACTCTAATTCACCAGAGTAAATTTTTTAATGTCTAAACCAGCATGTGAGGACTAGTTACAATAAAGTTCAAGATGGGCCACACTTCTAAACATATATGCTGTTGATCAATTATTTCAAAAATTTACTCAGTCTGATACTCACTGATGAATAGTGCCTGTTCAGATTACAGAAAACTCGGAAAATGCTGTACCAAGTTCTGCTACCTCAGAACTGCAGTAACATGTTACTTGATGTCCTGCAGAAAACACAACTAACTTGTAACCGGGTGTCCCATGCTAAAGGCAGAGACTCTCATTACAAAAAGTAGCAAAATTTTCGTAAGGCATACACCCGTTTAGATGGAGAAAAAATTGGAGTCACATTTGACAAATACCAAATTCACTAGCTACAAAAGTGAAAATGAAATAAGGATACATCTTGTTTACAAATCTGAATTCATAAAACCAGTATTACTATAAAAGAAAGGAGACATCTTCTGCAGTAAAAACATCCCACTAGTGTTTCCTGAGGATTGAAATTACATTTACAAGAAGGATCCCTGACCTAAACCAGGATTATTTGTTACAGACAAAACATACTCTGTGATTTCTTTCTGAAATAGCAACCACTGGGCTCAGATGCGTTGCTAATGTATAGGTCAAGGTGCTCTTATTCACTCTGTAAGGGAGAATTGTGAGGCCACATTTTCATACTGCCATTGACTCATTTAATTTCTGAGTCTTGTGATCCAGGACTCATGATTTAAGAAACTGCAGACAACAAAAACTGATAAGAAAATACGTTACATAAAAGCTTGGTGAACAGGAAAATAACCCTATCTTGCCTTGAGATGGCTGAACTCTTACTTACTTTGAAAGTCTTTTATCAGGTTATTACATGATTTTCTTATGAAATGGGATGTGTATGATACAAATAGGAAGCAGAAGATGTTGGCTGTTGCTATCATCTGGAGAATCCTGTCAATCTTGTAATTTTTTGTATTTCTAGATTTTGATTCATGGATACACTGTGACTGGAATTTCTAAAGTTTTAAAATTCTTTGAATGAATAGTAATATATTATGCTTTTGTTGTTATTCTTGTACAATAGACTTGCCCTTGTATAGCCTTAGAAACACATATCTTATTTGTCATTTCATAGGGCTGAACAAAGAAGCACAGTTTTACACGTGACAGATAGGAGACTTATGGGGCTTCAAATATTTAGCTTTCCATAGGATGATCAAAACATTTTGAGTTTGGGAATTAATTAAAAAAAAGCAAGATATAATAAAGAAGCATTCCATGTGCTCTATAACTGAAGATCAGTGATAAGAGCAAATCCGTTCCTGTTTAAAACAGGAAAAAACATTATTCAGGTTCAGTATCACCCCTAGTTCACAAGGATTTTGTGTTACAATTCATTGGTTTATGTGTTTAATTATCATTGAACTTTAAAATCCTCATGTCACCTAAGTGTGTACTGTGAGAAATGTAAGGTAAACTGAACCACAGATATGACTGTAATGTTGACTTCAGCAGGGATTCTCATGGTGACAGAGTTCACCTGCACATATAATTTCAATGTGGAAATAAAAAGAAGAAAGACCTAAACTCACCCAATTTAATGATAACAGGATTATTTATTTATTAAGCTGGGGCTTTGTTCTTAGTTTTGAGCTAGCATAAAGTGAAACCACCATGCATATTTGTAAAAATCATCTAAAAACTATTCCTGTTGCTTCCAGTAACATGTAGATGGAGGAAAAAACTGTATATGAGAGTGTGGCTGCTTCATTTCTTCTCTATTAGAGCTATTATTCAAGAAAGCATTGTACATAAATAACTGATAAATGGCACAAGAAATGGAGTTGCCCTTGCTCCTTTATTAAATTACTATCAAGGGAAAGCTTTTATATCTGTAAACAACTTCTGATTCTCCACTGAGTTAAGATGAAAATCTTCCATAAGGTGTCCTCTAAAATATTGCTTTATCTGATCTTAGGTATGTGAATTAAACTTGGAACAGTTTGGCAGCAAAATTTTTGTTGTTCCTCGCCAATGTGTTGTCAGGAAACAGAAACATTTGTCTCTATGAAAGCCAAAGGAAATGATAAAATGAAGAAATATTTCTATATTGTTTATCATCTTGGTCTGCATAAGGATTTTTTTTTTTTAATGGACCAAAAGACAAAATGAAAATCACATGAAACCGATTAAAAGAAACAGAGAAAAGACAAGCCTTGAAAAAAGAAACAGAATTGTTTTAAATACCTTCATGTCTGCACCCCAGTCTAAATTACCCTTGCTTAAAATCATGAGTTTTGTAAGATTGAAATCCCCCTAGCTAGGACCATGGAATACAATGGACCTGATTTGTTTAGCTCCTTCACCAGCCACTAGGATGCCAAGTTTTCATTAATTATATTTGATTAACTGGAGGAAAAGCATTGCTAATTCTTGCTGATAAACAGTTGTGATAGCAGTCTCATGAGAGTAGTTACCTGTCAGTCCTTCCTTTCCTTTAAATTCTTGTTGGTAGATAAAGATTTGGTCTACTGACTTGAATAATTGTGCCTTCAACTTTATATATCAAACCGATGTACAAACAAGTATTCAGTAATAAGAACAAATGAATAGGGAATTAATTATTTTAGTTTATCCCTTTTTAAACATTCCTTTTACTGATTTAGAATACTAAATCAACACCAAGCATATCTGAAGACGCAGACAAATAGAAATACAGTATTAATTCACTAGAGATGTTATTCTTCCCTTCACTTTCCACTGTGTATTTAAAATTGTCTATGGAATTAAAGCCAACACATTTTAACAGCAATACCATAATTTTTATGTGTTTGGGACATTTTAATGTCTTTTATTCCGAACTGTTACAAAGAGAAAATTTTTTTAATATAAACATTCAGAAAGGGATTAGGAACACAAACTTTTACATAGTAAATATTTTATAAAGGAAGAGATAGAATAATATTTTTAATATGTGCCTTGGCTATGGAATATTGTCTTTCGGAACATTTTTATGTCTCTTTCAATGGAGTAGTTTAGAAAGACGATTTCAAAAGAGATTTAAAAAAAACCCAAAACTCTGTAAAATTGATTTATTGAGATTAGTTGTCGTAATGGTCTGTACTTGTGCAAAATGTCCACAGCAGTAGTAGTTAAAGAAAAGTGTATGCAATACTACTAGTATAAAGTAGTATTTTAGTCTTCCTAATACTCAAGAGAGATTGTGACCTCTGGGCTCTCTACTGATAAACAGGAAACCCCTAACAGGTGATATAGCAGCTATTCTTGAAACAACAATGGAGGCTTGTTTAACATCAGAAATGTTTTAATTGTGAAGGAAGGACTGATTCTGGAAGCTTGGAAGCCTTCAGGAAGCCTGTTCAAAAGGTTAAGGTAAAAAAAGAAGCTATCCATTGCTGGGGAAATTGACAGTTTGGGAAGAAGACAAACCCTGGGATACAATGCTGCTGCTCCTACATAAATTATATTTTCTAAAGTTCAGAACAACTTTTCCAAAATTTCACCTACATTATCTCAGTTTTGGAGTATACACAAGCTTGAATGACTTGAGAGCTAATTCTTAAGTTTGTCTCAAATTCAGGAGAGCAAAGCCCATGTGATATCTCAGTATTTATAGAAATTTCATATATTTTGACCAGTCTCTTCTTGAATGATGATATGCCTAATAGGGAATATGCAAGAAGTGAGGAGCCCAGTGTCTGTGTCATACCTCCAGTGTTAGACTGTAGACATCAGAAACAGCACTGTGCATGGCAAAAAATGTGTAGGACTCCTGGCCTTTGGCTTTCGGTCTTCGAATTATCTCTCACATAAAATAAAGAAATCTAGCCACAGGCACTACAACAGGCTGAGCTCTGAAGCATTATCTGACACTCTCCCACTCCACAGAGGAGAAATTAAGTTCTGAGCAACAGCATAGCACTGGTATTTTTGCACTAAACCCATAATTTCTGTTTGAATTATAGTGTATCTTTTGAAAAGACAGCTTGTATTGATTTAAGAGTTTCAGGTGGCATGGAAATCACTCCACCGTTAATACAGTGCTTTATTTTTAGTTGACATTCACCTCCAGTAGCTTACGTCTCTTGATCTCTTTATACTTTTTTTTTTTTGCTAAGATCCATAAATCTTTCCTATGTAGATACTTGGAAAATGACATCAAGTCATGGATTAATCTCATGTTAGATTATTTGATGGATTGATACTTTAAATCTTCTACAGTAGGAGGGTCTTAAATCTTACCCTATATAGTCCATTATTCAGATTTCAGACTATCTCAGTAGACCTTTTCCAATTTCATATATTGCTTTTAAATATGTCTTTCAGACACAGTAATAGCCTCATTGATGTTATAAAGTGTAAGAGCATTTTCCTCCTCCTTCTCCTATATAATCTCCAACTTCTCTATTCTCTGACTGTATTTGATTAAAGCAGAAGCTAGAGAAACACATCTCAAAGATCACCTTTATTAAAAAGGTGGAAATTTTAAAGAAAGCATGCCATTCTTGGACAAAAATTTTCTATTTATTTTTTTTTTTGTCTGAGTTTGTCCATTCAATGAAGGCTACACTGATTGTATAGTATATTTTAAAATCAGAATATGTGAACTGAGCCAAAAATTTTCTCTGTCTGATTCCCTGAACAGTGAAGACATCATCCTACTATGCAGTACTGCTTGAAGTACTAACAAATTGGGTCTTCAGTTTATGGAGGACCAGAGAGTTACTTTCTAGTGGTTTTCTCTCAAACAGGTTATATTTCTATGTTCTGCAACCTCACATTGCTGTCAAAAGAAATGGGAAAAGCAAAATTCTGCACATTAGTAAACATATCTGGTGCAATTTTTTCCCCCATATATCAGAATGCTAAGAGAAACACAGGAGTTTAAAGCACAAAGCACTGGGCCTGAAATTTTACACCATCTGCTACCATAGTTGAAACAGCATGGAAAACAGATTGCACTTCTTTTTCCTCTGAAAATGAAGGCAGAAGAAAACCAACCCCATCTTGCCTTATTGCTGGGAAGGGTGGGGGTAAAGGAATGTGACAGTGGTTTGTATCTGCCTGTTGGACAAAAGCCTCTTGTTAAACGCACTTGCATATAATGCATTTTGCAAGAGGGAGTGTCCAACTGCACACCTAGAACAATGCTGAAACAAACACAGGTGTTTTCTTGAGGCCAAGAAGATAAAAAGCAACCAGCAAACTGTATGGAAACATAACAAAAAGGGGTTTTTATTTTACTTCATAGTGGTTTACAGATATGCACTCTTAAACATAGATCAACACATTGAAGCACTGGAGGGGGACTACTCGTCCAAGATCTGAAAAATGTTAACGACAGAGCTGGTTACACAAGCATTCAAGCTTCAACACCTTCCTTTGGGAACTATCAGTAGGACTGTAAATTACTCAGATTTAATCCCTTGGGAAACAGACCACTGCTTTGGGATATTTGAAAAAGCATCTAACACATTGTTACAAAAGAATCATTATATTTGTGTTCTATAGTAAAAACCCTAAAATCTATGATGTGCAGTACAACATGGAAACCATTTCTCAAGAACAGTGAATAACTCAGTGAAATCACACTGAGTAATATAGATCTGGTTCACAGAAAAATACATATGAATCTTTAACTGCAGAATTCATGAACCAATGTCTACATCTCTTGAGATTTTATGTATCATGATTAAATTTTTCCCACTCTGTTTCACTATAGAACCAAATACAGTGAAGTATGTTTCAATGTTATTTATTATTAGGTAGGGTCAAACACTTTCTCATGAAGGGTTCTGTTGGAAAATATTCTTTTTTTTTTTTTAAATGGAAATGTTTTGGTAAGTTCTTGTTGAGCAAACAGCAGGGCTTCATTTACCTGTTTTCTAAAGCAGACTACAAAGACACCTTTTTCCTAGCTATGTGCCAGACTTGCAGCCCAAAGCAGTGGGGTCTGGCAAATGAGCAAGAAAGATTCCAGGCGCCTGTTGTGATGTTTCTATATTTCCATAAGGTTTTGCAAGGTTGGTAGATTTTGAAAACCTTTGCTTCCAGACTGTCTTGGGAATGGAATTCCTAATATAATTCTTGAAAAAAGAGCGCATGAGATGATAATAAAAACAGGACTGTGCTGCCCTATACGGGAGAACTGAGTCTTTTCCACTAAACATGGAGGTGTGGAAGACCTTCAACAATACATGAATGTAGCGTGTATGTACCAATAACATATTGACATTTAATTGTCTACAAGGAATGTCTTTTAAAAAAAACCTCTTTCTTGAAGTGCTTTTTGACATATTATAAGTTTTTGTCAATATACATGACACCTTGATCAAACTTCATGGTAGGCGGTTATGAAAGATTTCAGAGCAATGGTTTTTAGAGGTGCCATTTTTAATTTCTAAGACTTTATCTGCTTTTTTCGGTGTGTTTTTGTTGTTTTTGTATTTTGCTTTGGTTTTTTTATCCTTAAAAAAAAAATCTAACCCCCCCTAAGCCAATAATCTAAACTTCAAAAATTTAACCTTAAAGCATCATCCTTTCTTTCTCTTTCCTTATGAAAACAATTTGGTACATTCTTTGTTGATTAAGCATCTAAAGCATTTATAGGAACATTTGTGGAAACATTTCTGTATCCTATTTATAATACAGTGTCAAATAAAATATTATTTCCTCTTCAGATCATAAGCATCCATGTCATCAATGGTCCTCCCTTAACAAGAAAGTGAACTCCAGACCTGTACTTAATAAAAATGATGCCTTCCTACTTTCCAAATAAAGCTGTATTAAACATCCCTCATCCCTTAAGAAACAACTCTTTTCCAAGGTTATTATTCATCTGCAAAGTCTTTCCAAGCACTGTTATTAAATTCCTTTTGATACTTGCTCGGAACAACCCAGAGAGTGGTGATTTAGCATTGCCGCAGCCTCCTTTTTCAATAATACCATGATTAAAAAGTAAATACTTTGAAGCAGCCTTGGAATTAATGTTCTTACAGGCAAATTAAACCCCTCGTAACATAACTTTTCTTTCTGCATTTGAATACATAGATTTTACATCATTGGAACAATTCTTTACAACAGAAGTTGAAGCTTCTTTGTTCATGCATTTTACAGGACATCTTTTCAAGCGTCTCATTATTCTGCTTTTACAAAGTAATATTACCCTTTAACTCCAACAATTTATATTTCTGCAAAGGTTATTTAGGACAAGGACTCCCAGTTCATTAATGTGATGTAGTGGTTAGAGTCCAGGCACCGCAAATCTCGATTTCCTGCTAGTCATAGCTTCAGTCTTTGGGTACCATAGTCCTGCATTTACATTAGAACAGCAATAATGACAGGTTAATTACATTTGAGATTCTGAAATTTTCATATACAAAAATAATACATACATATAAACTCTTAAGGTAAAGGCACTGGCATGTTTATGCCTCTAACTTCCAAAGTCATTTTACTAATATGAATTCTTGTTTTACCAACTACCACGGGAAAGAAATTGGGCAAGAGAAAGATATCAGATAGCACATATGCAGATATATGTCAGGGGTTATAAGAAAAATGTTGATTAAAAAAATAGTATTAAAGTAGCAAAATAGTTAGTAACAAAGAGAGAGTGGTGGACACCAAAGAGATTCACCTTAAATTTTGTCTCATTTATCTTGCTCACTGATGAACTAAAAGCAATAACAATGGATGTAAATGATACTTACATTTTATAAGGCTTAGTGCGGTAAAAGAAGAACACTGAAGTTAGACAAGAGGACTGAAAGGTTAGAAATTTGATCAGAAAATAAGAAAATTAAGTCAAGTCTGGAAAATATGCAGGCTAGTCTAGGGGAAAAATAACCTGAAACAAAGATATTTATCAGTACAGGGATTCAGCCAAAATCCCTCAGGGTGACACCAGACAGCAAATTATAAAGGATCTTACTAAGGAATGCAGCAACAAAAACTGCCAGTGTGAATTCAGGCTGTACATGTAGAGGCACAATGTTGTGGGCTAAGGAGAAGATAGCTATAGTCTGTGTAGTATGAAGGAGACCACACCACAGATACAGTTTATGGTAACAAGCATCTCTGTGCCAAAAAATTTCCGTATGCTGGAGGGAGTTCAGAGAAAGTAACAGAAATAAACATGTGGTTGTAGGGATTAATCTACGTGGAAAGTTCAAATGAAATAAATACCTTGATTTGGTTAAAGAATTACTAGGAAGGAATATGATTACATTCTTCAAACACTCCAGGACTGTTATCAAGAAAGAAGATAAATAGAATGCATAGCAGATCTGGCTCTACATCTACTTTCAAAATGTCCATACAGTTGAAAAAATCTTCTGTATTGTCTCCCAGTTGAACTCTTTCATCTTACTCCAAATCTCTCTCAAAATGCATGTCCTAGCACAGAATCAACCCCCCCCCAAAACAGAGAAAAAAAGGGTTTTTTATGTCAAATTGAACAATTTATCCAGCTTAAAATATTGTTTTTATTTTACTTCCCTTTCAGCTTGGTTTACAGAAGACATTAGGACAAAGCTTAACTCTTTCACAGAAGATAAGACCTTCAAAATTTCCTCATAATGTGGTCTTATTTTGTACAAAATACACATAAACTTCAGGGCAGGGGGACAGAAACTCACATGTGTCCATCCCTAGATTTGTCAATCTATAAACCACATCACTCAAGGAAGTATCTAGAGGCAAAGAAATGAAAATCAGGGGTAGAATGGATCTGAATCAAGATTTTCACATCTTAATGGACGGCTGGAATAATAGACATCAAGAAGTCTGTTGGATGAACTTCCTTCTTCTTCCTTTGGAATAGCGTTTTAGTCTCCTTTCTAAGGTTTTTTGGAAACTTGGAACAGGATATTCACAAAAAGTCAAAAGGAGGTTTCTTGACATCTCCAAAATAATTCTTCTTTAAGATCAACCTAAACTGTTAACTGAATTAGGGCCAGAACTATAAATAGCCTAGATGTGGCAAAGTTGGTATTTCTCAGCAAAGACTAAAAAGACTACTAAAAAAAATCAGGAAACAAATATAGATCCTACCATAGAACTTAGGCTGTAAATACTTTCTGTGCAGACTGCTTTATCCAACTGATATCCATGGTTTAACTGATGCTCATAAAGACCAAGTCAATTTTGAATTTGATAGAGTTAAATAATTAATGGAACTGTTCAGTCATGTGCACAGTTAATTGATTCATAAGAAGTTAATGGGCATTCTGAATTTAGCTTCACCACTGGGGACTTCGATCTGGGCATGATTCATGCAACTGGCAAGAATTAAATCAGTCACCAGAGCCACCAGTAGGACTCCTAATGAACAAAATCGAGTAGAATCTTCAAGCTTACAAGGAAGAACAAGGCCTGCTTTCTTAAATTCAAGGACTTGGCGATATGCACCTCATTTAGGCACTTACTGCACATTATCAGACACAATTTAAGACAAAAAATTCCAAACACAAAGTTTAAGATGTTAATACCTTTCTTCTAAGATGTTGTCAATATTTTCTGCCAAGTAGAAAGCATAAACATGAGGAATATGTAGTTTCACTTTGGTTCTCGGCACGTTGAGACGCTGGACTACTTCTCTGTCTACCTAAATGTGGATCTATTTGTTGACTTTTTAAGCTGTTGACTTTTATTTCAGGACAACTTATTCAAGTCATACTATAAAGCTTTCACTGAATTCAATAGTAGTTATTGTTAAACTACTTGTTAAAAGTAGTTATTGTTAAAAGTTAAAATGTATTCTCTCCTAACATTGGAAAGAACATCAATATTAATTTACTTTTGTTGACACAGGAAGTCAATCAACAGAGATTCACATTGAAAAATAATTGATTGTAGCATTGGGTTACATACTTCTGTAGAGAAAACAAATATGAACTTCAGACATGGAAATATCTTCAAACAGCAGAACATTGTCAAAGACACTGCTGTGCCAGATTTTTTTAGAGATTTTGATAGTTCTGCCAAAGAACTTGTGTTTTGTCTTTGTACACTGATCCTGTACATGATTCAGTTCAACACTTCTGCGAGATGTTGGCCCAAAATATTTGTGCGTCCTTCCACAATCTGAAGGCTTTTCTCATGTAATCAGCATGGAATCCCCTGGAGCCATTTTACTACCTAGCTTTACAGAGTGAAGTGAGTATAAATTGATGGTTTTGTCCTAACACAATTACAGACATTACAGCTCTTGTCAGAGACTAAATCAGGCCCTTGTAAACATTTAGACAATTCTTAAGGAATTTATGCCAACTGTATTTTTTGCAACAAACATATTATCATATTTTTATGAGAATAACTGTCCTTGTACTACTTCTCCCTCTCAGTGAAAGTAACAATTAGATTAGTTAACACTTCCAAGGGTTTTTTCCATTGCCTAAACAGAACAAAGCTTCAAAAGTTCAAACACTTTTATGTGTTTATATGCTTATACCCTGAGGATGCAGTATACTGTAATCATTCTTTTTTCAACAGCCATTGATTCCTTCTGCACTAGTCAATACTTATTTAATTCCACAGCCTATTATACAGATTTTTTGGTTCTTGCATTCTATTTGGTATAATCCATTAAATGTGATCCAGCCAAGCATTTGCGTAAATGTCCTTGAACTTCACTGTGAATCAAATGAGCATGTCCTAAACAATCTTGCACTTCCAGTGAAAACAAAATTGGCGTAGATTCTAGTAAGCAAGAATCAATTTCATAAATAAAAATCTAAATTTTATTAAAGAAATGAGACATAAACAGCTAGAAATTTCCTTCCATTTAAAATAATAAAAAAATCCCAACAGTGTATACTAGAAATGGATTTGATCTGTAAAATAAGGTTTTGGACTTCCTTTCCCTTTTGTAAGAAGACTGGCCTCTCCAAGTCTCCCAGAATCTTCTGGATTTATGCTACCTGTTTGTGCTCTCACATTAGAGTTTGATTCCCCCTACCAGGTCTATGTTATTTAGAGGTCACAACACATACATGGGAGGAGAAGAAGGCATAACAGATAAAAAGCAGTAAATTACACTGGTCACACTGTACAGCACTAGTCTTCGGTACACTGTGTGCCCTTTATCATCACACACAAGTCATTCTGGTAAAATTCTGGGACAATTTCAAAAAATAAATCTGACCAAGTGTGCAGCTTTGACAGAAAGAGGGTTAGTCCTCAAGCATTTTTGAAGGACACAGTTTTTGCTAAGATATTATTATAGTATTTTAATTTTAAATGTCAGCTATTAATGTCAGCTATTTCTATAAATTTCTGCTTCTACATATTTAGAACTACAAAGTCTATGTATTTTCTGCTGAAGAGGTCAGTGAGAAAGCACAAATATAATTAGACAACATTTAACTTTTTTTCTCTTTTTAAGAGAAAAAAAAGGAATCTAATTTTGTTGATCCATACCCAAGTCTAGAGACACTATGTGAAAAGTCCAATAACACATCTGAACTTCTTGATCAGAAGACAGATATAGTACTCCACAGTGATACTGCTTCTTCTGTATATCCCTGACTAGAAGGATACCTTCTGCTGCATATATCTCTCTTTTTCTGTCTAACGGCTTCTCCCATGGCTCCCAAGGAGACAATAAAAAAAAAGAAACTTTTGTTGCTTGTTTTGTGTTGATAGACAACAATGTAACTCTAACAAAAGCAAAAGAAGCAAAAAGAAAACACAGAGTTTGTCTATAGTCTGAGCTAAGTCACTACCAGCTAACAATTCATGGAATAAGGATATCAGGAAAAATATTATAGGGATCTAGGAAGAGTATCAGAGTATCAGAGAACAGATAGACAATTACAAACAGATTTATCCTTCATTCTTCTGATCTCACTCTCCTGTATTTTAATAACACATTTAGTGTCTTCAGGAAGAGCTCCACAGTATGTTATCATTCAGCTCACAGGAGTACATGCCAGTAACACATAGGACTGCTCTTCAGTGAAAGAACTGAGAAGTGCTGTATATGATGATGAAGTGCCCAATATGAAGAAATAGCCTTCCTAATCCTTAAAATAAAATAAAATAAAATAAACACAAAAAACCCCCAAACCAAACCAACCAACCAACCAACCAACCAACCAAGCAAAACAAAAAAAACCCTGTGACAGTTTTTTGGTTTTTTTTTTTTTTTTTTTTTTTTTCCCCTGGGAATATTTTGAAAANNTAATTTGAAGATATCTGGAAAGCTGACAAAGAAATTACAAATTTTAAACATCCTAAGCAGGTGCTATGACACAGAGTACTGACTGAGCTATGATGGATGGAATGATTAATATTTTCCCCTATTCCTGTCATAATGTATATTTTCCCATTTTTTTTTAGAAAGACTGAAAAATTGGCCTAGATTACAACAAACCCTAAAAAACTACTGACTTTTGAAAAAAGAAAACTAACTCATACTCTAACAAAGCCCCTAGTTTTTGACTGAACCCTGATATGATGCAATTTCAGTAACAGCGTTACCAGATACTATTGCTACATGATGATCTCTGTAAAGACTAAAAATGAAACAACTGAAAGCTTGATTATTTTCTAGTACTGTGATAATAAGAGAGACATTTTAGAGTCTGAGAAAACAATGAACATAAATGAAGACTGTTTGGTGATCTTCCATTTGGAAAGATTCAGTGTTTGCAGTCATCTCTGAAGACTGAAAGTATAACCAGAAAGTTTTAGTTCCTGATTCAGTCAGGCATTTAAGGTCATGAGTATTCTCATTGAAATCAACGAGATTACTCACTCTTTGAAATTAACCACATATTTAAGTATCTTTCTGAAATGAATGTCTACACTTGCAGAACGGTTGTAGAGAACTGGTTTGCCAGAGACTGGCTACAAGTCAGATTTGTAATGTTTGTTTGGAAAGTCTGCCAGAACTTTCCCATGAAAAGGTACATTTTTCTACCCTACTGAACTGTCAGAATAGCTAGGGGCAAGTAGGTAAAACAGATAAAATAATCCTTTGCCTTGTTCTTTAAGAAGATTATGTGAGGGCATAGAGTAAGCTCTTTCTACTTTGTCTAGTGTGTCAAGAAAGCCAATTGTTTTCCAAACCAGTTTTCTCATATTTGTATCTTAATAAGTGAGCTTATTACTGAAGCAAATCCTCCTCCCAGGAAGCACTGATAAAATTAAATTAAAGTGTTGATTGACTTGCAAGATTTGCAAAATTTTATTCATATTTCATTGTTTTTCAAAGAGGCAAAAAATGTCCCAACAGAATTGTTCCAGAAAGGAAGTCCCCTATCACTAAAGGGGACGATGGTACTATTATTCTTATATAAATTCAATTAGTGCAATGAAAGGGAGAAACCGATATACACGCTTTACCATTATGAAAGCTAGAAGCTCCAAAAAGTAGATGAGTTGTTCATTTAAAATAACTCTAAACAATGTAACAATGTAGACAGTAACTGCTGAAGATTAATAAACAATGAACCTGTACACAGAACAAAAATCTGCCTAATTTCCAAAATGAGGCTAGCTGTCCAAGAAACAACTCTGATTTTGCAATCTGAAAAAAGAGAAAGAATTCTATATATAGAAAACATGTAGATACATACAGTAGACAATTCTTTTTTCCTTACAGGCTAGAAGTCAGAAACCATGTTAGAAAATGAGATACCTACAGCAGAGAACAGTATTTTGTCAATATGAAAAGGCAGTCCTTGATAAAGTTCTGTGACTCCAGGTACTCTGGGCTTTATTCCAAATCGTACTTTGAACTTCTCTCACTATCAAGGAAACATGACAAACCTTTGTACCTTATTGCTCCACAACAAAAACATAGGTAATTCTTCTTCTTCTTTTTAATTTATTTTTAATTTATTCATGGAAAAAGCTAGACTTTCTTACCTACTGTTCTGATATTTTGACACAATAAAAACACTTTGTAGACAAGCTGCTGAAACATAAGCAGAATATAGACTATTGCTAAATTAAAGAATTATAAAACCTTTAAACTTTGTCCTTCTCCACCACTTTTTGGCTAATAGAGTTCTGTTTACTGTACTGGTTAACACAAATCAGCAGCTGGCAAAGCCTGTAGTGCAGTTCAGAGAGGTGAAGGTGGGTTGAGCAGCAACCAGCTCTTCCTCTGCCAGGATTCCTTACCTGAGTTTTAAAAGGCACAGGTTAAGTTTTCTTTCAGGCTCTTCCTAAGGTGAAAAAGGAAAGTGGCGTGGGATGAGAGGCAGAAGAGGCAAGTAAGCTGTAGTATTTTAAGGGGTTTATAAAATTATCCCCTATATGTGTAGAAACAGCCAGTGAAAAGGAATGATGCCTTGTGATTGCCTTAAAGCGTACATATCCACGAGACCTGCAACAGTGGAAAGGAGATAGATTGGACAAATGAGATGCAACTATCTTGTCAGTTCCTGTCTTTCATGACTAATCTTGTTTTGTGCTTTTTGTTCCGAGCCACTGTCTGCAACCTACATGACAACAGCATCTTTTGACATTGGCTGTGTCCTTTCTCCCCTCCCCCTCCAGTTCCTGGTTTTTCTCACGAAACAGTTCTCTTCAATATCAGACATATGCTAACTTCTAAGTTTTGTATCAAATAATCTCACAGTGATGGAAACGTGTGTTCCTCTTCTAGGCCTGGTTATAAGAAAATCCAGCAAAACATGCTGTGGGTTTATATCTGAGAACATGGCTTCTGTCCAATAACATGTCAAGTTTGTCAAAATTGTCTGACTGAAGCCCTTTATTTTCACACAGTGGTGAAACGATTTGCCTGAAGGGGAAACAGAGCATTAATAAATTGAATGAATTGTACATTGTTCATGACGGACTCTAATGGTAGAGTCTTCTGTGTACTGTACTTTCCAGATACCACCTCAGGTCCTACTGATTAATATTCATCAGTATAAAAGCATAAGAATCAACTTGGGATTGGTAGCATAATTCAGCCATTCTGAGTCTGCCTCATTGAAAGCATTCCACAGACTAGATCATATGCCACAGAGTCTTAAAACATGGCAATATATCATGTTTACACTGTCAATGGTTCATCACTCTGATGACATGGCAAAACTGGCAATTCAGGCTTTAAATACTCATGTCATAATGTCAAGATTAACAAGCACTTAGAAATGTGCAGTAAACAGGACTTGTTCTTTTATTGCCCTAATCGCCATGGTAAAGGATCTGAAAACATGGATATGGCCTTGTTAAGTTCTATACGATTTTTTAACTCCTTGAGAAAAAACACAGTAAACTTCACATTTTAAGTGATTCTTACATCTTGATGAAACAACAAAAACTTGACAGACTTGCTAGAATTTTGTTGGTCCAAATGAAAAAGTTAAGAGGATAAAAACACTCTATAATTACTGTATTACAGATTTATTACAATGAGGAAAAGAGAATTACAAAAATCAAAGGTTTCACATTGTGCAGAAATGCAAGAAAACATTGGTGCAGGATTGACTTCCTCAGTACACTGCTTCAGGTTGATCTTCTACTGTGAAAAATCAAATGTATAATAAAACATTTCATGATGGCTTATTTAAAGGTACAGAAATGCCAGTATTTTAAGAGAAAGTCCAACTCCAGGCATGGTGCTACATATTAGCATTGTTCAGTAATGTCTTAGTGGTTTTAATAGCCAAGCACTTAAAAGCACAGGCAGAAAAAGGGATGTTGTTTGATTTCCTAAACCAGAAATTGGTACAAATCTAAGTTTTTTACCTCGCCATTAAGTAATGAGAAATAACAAAACAAAACAAAAAAACAAGAAAATAACCAAGTGAAACCCAACAAAAGAACCTAAAGAACCAACCCCCACCCCTTAACTCAAACCCCAAAGCCCACAGCCACCCAACATTTATCCACAAGGAAGTCTCTATGAATGCTGTCAAATTCTCTTCCAGAGGTGTTGGTAAGATTCACCTCTGGACATCAATCAGATTCTATTCGTTTTCCAGGACCATTGCTAGTGTACACTTCAGAGGGGTCAGTGGCATATTCTGTTTATTCAAATACTGTGTCCGTATTCACTCACTTCCTCATCTGTGTGTTCCAGTTCACCAAGAAACTAAGCTCCCTGGAGAGCCTTTGTTCTCCCTCAAATGAAAAGGGAAAAAAAAAAAAAAAACCAAAACCAAAAAACTAGTCTTCAGCAATTCCAAGTAAATATTCCGAATTGTAATTAATTTCAGAGCAAAAAGTGTCATGATAATATTTTCATAACCTTTTGATGGTATCTTTCTCTTTTACTTATGCTTTGGCATAAAAGGTCATCAATAAATCACAGTCTTCCTCTTAGAAACTGAAATTCACTTTCTTGAGTGGCTGGAGTAACTGAAGCTACAGTATGACAAGTGGGATGCTAAGACTGTAATCCTTAAGTTTACATTATTTTTTTTTAAAAAAAGACATAATTATTGTCTGAAAGCCTTTCCCAACTCAAACTTTCCTGATGATGGTGTTCTGAAGGGCAATATGTCCTATGCAAAGATTAAACAAGTTGGTAGCTTCCCATACAGCCCTGTGAGTCATTTTGAAAATCTCTGTGCTGATATCAGCATGTTGAATACCAGAAAGAAAGTGACCCAGCAATGACTCTCGATAGCTTCATGGACTGAAGCAAATATTTACATTAATTCAGACAACGGGGAGGTGGAGTGGCAAAATGAAAGCCATATTTGTCCTAAGAATTATGTCACTGTTCCAAACACAGCTTCTCTGTGCAAAAACCGAGGAGCATTTTAATTACCCTTCTCCTCCCCCCTCATCAAAATATTTTTAGGATTACTTGACTGTGCTGTGTGATAGCCAGTTGTCAGGAACAAAGGGCACTGTATTCCTGAAAGAAAGAGATGGTCTTCTGAGCAATCAAAATTCTCAGAGATGCACAAAAGGAGAATAGGTTGTCCCTAATTTGATCATGTGTGATATCAACTGGGAAGTTAATAACTGTGCCTAAGTAATTGGATTGCAAAATACATAAATATTGGGATAGTCTTCTTATGTTCACAGGAAAAGACTCTCTTTTAGAAAAAGTTGGCTCTTAAAAAATGAATAGGGGGAAAATAAATATGAATAACTGTTAAAAATCTTTTTATATTCATGTACTTCTTTAGTAAAACTGTAGCACTTTTGCTTCAAACATTTGAACAAATGTTTGAACAAACGCTGCAAATCAGCGTGTCTTTGAGCTAGCACAAGCAATCTGGGAAGACTACCAAATGCTAGGTTGATAATCTTTTTTTCCTTTCAGTAAACTGAAAATGCAGAGGAAGCATTCAGATCTGTTTTCTATATATAAAAAACATTTAGGTTGCCTCCTGCAGCAGGTCATATCTGTCCTTAACACACTGAGATTCCTTATCCTTTTGATGCACACAGGACTGGGTGCATTGATAACTACTCTGTTATTGTCTCTCTTCCTTCCTTTCCTAGAGAAATGTCTTTGGTTTGCTTTTTCTTTTTGGTGGTTTGTTTTGTTTTTCTCTAAAAAGGCAGCACAATCACTTCATTACAAATACAACTTTATGTTGTATTGCTTAATTCTGATTTTCCAGATAAGCCATAAGCTATTGTTTAGATATTCATCCGGTAAGATGATGGGAACACTTCTGACAGCAAAACTTAAACAAAGAATTAATGAAGTAATTTTATACAAATAATCTCACATAGAACATTTATTGTTCTCTTTCTGTAGTGTTGGTTCTTGGAAATTAACTTGGAATGCAAAAAAATAATATTTAAGAGTAAAAAAAGAGTTTTTCTTTCTTCAAAATGAAATAGTAGCAATAGCCATATTGCCAACAATAAATACTTTACAACTAAAATCTCTAAATCTTAAAACCTATTTTTAATTCAGTATTCCAGTGCATTCTCTTAATGCTCTTACAACTGTAAATAGTTCTAATAAAGTCTCACATAATGCTATCTGAAAAAAGTAAACTACTTTTTGATTATTAGTGCTATAATATAGATTGAAGACTATGAATGCTGTCTCTAACAATGTTAAAGAGAAACACAGTATACTACAAGACAGACGTAACACAAAAAGGTGCTTAATTTTATTGTGTACTTTGTCCTTAGAGTTCATAATTCATAAACCGAAATTTACTGTGTTTTTACATTAAAGTTTTTCTTCACAAAATCAAAGCAGTATCCTCTCTAAATTAAAAAGGATTCAGTGGTCTCACAGGTTTCCAGAAGATGAACAATGTTGTCATTATGTGAAAGGGCTTTTAATGTTATAGCTGTCAGCTATAAAATTTTGGACCAAACAAAGGTGATAAGTTTGCACTGAGGATAAGTGTTCCCAGATACAAGCATGATTTCAGACCTCTGGGCTCAATCTGCTGTTTTCTCTCTATATCAATATCAGACAAAAAAGGGGGGAAAAAATTAAAAAATTGCTCAAGAATACCAAAACAGTTTTTGCAGCTTATTTTTGAAAAAAAAAAAAAAAAGAAAAAGAAAAAACCCAAACCAACCAACAAACCAACAACAACTCATACCCCAACTCAAAATTCTGCCACTAGTATTTATTATCAGATATGTTTCATGTAGTTCCCTAATTGAAAAGATGTGTCTTTCAGTTACAAACATCCTTCTTTTGAGACTGAGCTAAGGAAATCAAGCAAGATTATAGGGAAAAGTCAGTCCTGAAGACCAGACTAGTGGTGTGCCATAGCATAGAAAATGTCATGGGGGAAAAAATAAATTGTTTTATTTTCACTCTAGACATAGTTAGTACAGAAATTTAGTCTTTAGCCAATGGGAGTCAAGTGCAGGCAGCACTAATCTCTTTTAAAATTATGTAAGGGAAAAGCTTCTGTTTGTTTCAGGGCAGGATGCTCTTATACTGTTTCTATAGTCAATTCATAGGTATTCTGAGAAAGACAAACTTGCTGAAAGAGAGTACATCTAAAGTGAAACAAAGCCTCCTTTGCTGTAAGGTGATTGATGTTTCTACTGATCTCATGTTTACTGGGTATATGTTAATTCTTTATATCAAAGACACATCTTTTAGACTTGGTTCAGAAGTGTTGGCAAGATGAAAAACACTAGCACAGGCTTTTTCGACAGCTTTGTAACTGCTTAAGATTACTGAACAAAACCCCCACAGTTTTTCAGTCAATTATATATGGTTATACGAGATGCAGCTACATGGTGTAACCAGACATTACTTCAGTCTGCATTTCACCCACCTTGACTAACCGGTTCTCTTTTTCAAAGGGAAATGCAGTGAAAGATTTTTGAAACTTCAAACAACAGTCCTACGGTACTTCCAAAATTTTACCACTTCCTTCAAAAGTCAGGCCTCATTTTAAGATACACCAGATTTCTGGGGGTTTTTAGTCATCTTGTTTCTATTCACAGCATAATGGTAGCTCATCTTCCAAATGCAGAGATGCTGTTCTGTCTTTGGTCTCCTACTGCAGTGCTTCAAGCCCACTGATGGAAGATGCAAGAGCTCCTGCTCAGTTCTTTATAGTTTCAGAGCATTTGTGGAGACATAGTTGTGCAACCTTTAGATCAATAGTAGACCTGGCAGCTGGCAGAGAGATTTCAAAGAATCTTAATTGCTCTTTTGAAAGTGCCTCAAAACTTCATAGCTAAACTGTCTTGGCAGAATCTTTAAAGAACTGCAGTTTTCAGATGTGAAAATGTTAGCTTTTTTTTTTTTCCTGCTTCAGTAGTTTGTTTGTGAACCAGCGCACATCCACTTACTAGCTGGTTCCTATTATTAGCAGGAAACAGTCATTTTAAAACAGAAAGCATACTCAATTTGCCTTATTTTTGACTGTCCCTTATTGCCTCTGAATTACACAGGTTCTGTACTGGAATGTCTTTCAAAGACAAAACTTCAGTGGTATGGAAATAAGAATGGACTGGGTGTTGCTCATCACCTGTGATTTTACAAAATGTCTTGAAATTGTTTGTCATGCCTGAAGGCAAGCTGAGTGTCATTTTTGCCAAGGTGATAGAAAGTGACAGAGAATAATTAATTATATTTGCTATTTTTTACACTTAAAAATAATGTTGCTTTTATTCATTTGAAACAAACACAGCTTTGTAAAGTACTTTCACATACTTTTCTCTATACCACTGAATCCTTTTTATTAGTTCTGTAAATCAGATAAAAAATCACAAGGAAGCTCATGCTAGAAGAGGGCATCCAGATCGCTTTTTACCGCATGAGGATTTTGCAAGACCAAGGTCAACCACATAAAGAGGAAGCTGGAAGAAATACACAAACTTTAAAACCAAAGTTTAAACCCCAATGTGAATACTTTTTTAAAGAAGCATTGAACATTTTACATTGTCTAAAGAGTCAAGTAGTAGTTCAGGTGTAAGTTATTTGAGTAATTTTAAGAGGTGATGAAATTTCATGATCTATCTAAAATGGCAAGTCAATTACTGACTATGAAATCCTATTAATGAAATTAAGGAATCTAAGTCAAACCTAAATCTTTGAAGTTTTTATGCTTCAAAAATAAAACCCAAAGTGTTCATGTTCTTGGATTTCAGAAACAAATGCCTGGAAATTCTTGTTTACTTTTAACAGTCTGCTGACACCTCTGTTTTGGCATTTGTACTCTTTCTCCTCTTCCAGTCAAGGCATACAGGAATAAAAGCTTCTAATCACACACAACTTTTACTTCACCATTTCTAGTAGTAGGCTTTTGATTCCCATTTAAATTCCCATTCTAAATCATAATGTGATAAATCTATCACTGATGTAATTACTCCTTATCCAGTATTGCAGCTGCGAATACTGAGTGACAGCTATAGACTGTATTTTCCTTGAGGCAATTTCAGTGTAAGTTGAGGGGATATTTGTGAAGGCATGTTAAGAATATTCTTTAATTTTTTACATAGTAGAAAAATTTTATGTGCATCTTGGCCTACAGCCCAAAATCTCACTTGAGGAAGAAAAGACTCTATATATTGCACATTCATTAGATTCAGAGGGAGTATACATCCTGATACATAACTTCCACATCAAGCAATAAAGGTGGAAAAAACTTTCAAGAGAGACATACTTTTATATCATGGATTTAGTTCTGTTCCCTAGATTAAAATAATTTAAAGTAGTAAAACCTATTTTAAATCCACAGTTGAAGTAATGTTACACTGAGACATAATTTTTCCCAAGGTTTTAAATTAATTTTTTTTTTAAGCTATGTCCAGCAGTCATAAACTTGGAAAGGAATTTTAAAAAAAAGTTAAGTCAGCACAGCATTGCTATTTGAGAGCTTGCCTCCACTTTTCCTCAAGCTATCTGAAATACCCAGGTTGATCTCAGAAGCAGAACTGAGGAAGCTCATTCTTGGAAATCACACATTTCTTCCTTTTTGAAGAAATCATGATGTCCAAAGCATGTCTTGGTTTTTAATTTTGAGGGACACAGACATCTTCTGTATTAAGAAGCAATGGAGCTAGCCCACAAAGCACGAATTACCACTTTCTTGATTTTTTTATGTGTTCTTCTCATTTAATGTTGCTCAAGACTAGACAAGACAGATCCATGGAAACATGGCTTGGAACAGCAGAACTTTATCGGATTATTACTTTATCTCAGAATGAACCAAAATAACATACATCTACTGCTGCACGTGCTAGCTTTATTCCTTCAGAAAGCGTAAGAAAGTTCTTAAATGGGAGACTATCTTATACTTACCAAACATCATTTTCTTTGGTGAGGGAGTCTCATGTTTACTGGTAGTAAGAATACTGCCAGACATGGCAAAACAGAACACTTTTAGATGACATGTTGTCGTGGGTTACCAGCCCCCCTGGCTGAAATGGTCAGATCCAGGTAGGTTTCCAGAGAAAAAGCCAATCAAAAGTTTCAGTAACGCCTCTGCTAATGACATATTTAAGAAAACGGAAGAGAAGGTGTGTCACAGTAATAAATTTGGCAGCCATGGAGTAGGAGGGAAGCAGCAGGCCCCATGTGGGGGCCAGGCCTCCTCTCCCCTGGCCTTGGGCCAGGGGCAGGCATGGCATTGAAGTCTCTCCAGCCGGGATGTGTAGCAGTGGAGAAACAAGCTCCAGACAGAAACTGCCCGGCTGAAACATGCTGCAAGGATTCCAGCTCCGGCGGAGAGCAGAGGACGATTCGAGATAACCAGCACCCTCCAAGTTCAGCCTTAGCAAGAGAAGAGTTGAGACGAGGGGGGAGTACTTTCCAACCCCCCTCCCTGCAACAGGGGAAAGAGACTGAAAGTTGCAAACCCCTGCTGCCCTTAGAAGATAACTGGGGTGCAGAGAGACCCCCAGCAGTTAATGAGAGAATTAGTTACTGTGTGAAGGGGGGAGTTCGAGAAAAAGGGTTGGATCCCTGGTAACCCACGACACATGTATGTATCAATATCTCTTTCACTCTCTGTACACTGGAAATACACATTCATTATGTGTTAAAGTGTCTAGTCCAATTCTATTTCTTTTATTCTATTTTTTTCTTACTGTAGAAGGATAAAACCTTTGGGGGTTTATTATAATACAGAAGTAGTTAAAATCTACCTCCTAGTTTTCTGCACAAAAGCATGGACCAGGAAAGTCTCAAAGCCAGAGACTTTCCACACAACAGTTATTGTTTTAGTTCTCAGCTGTTTTTCGTATAACTGAATAGCTGCAGCTCTCCACTGCACCAGTAAGATTAAAGCAAACTCTTACTTGTAAATCAGGAAACAAAAAGACAGCAGGGCAACACTGATGAATAAAAAAAGCAAACTTAGAATCAGAGTTTAACATCAAAATTAGACAAGGCACATGAAAGCATTGCAAGAAGAAAGAAACCCCACATAGGAAAGTTTAGGATACTTTATATTTCAAGTGAAGACAGCCTAACAGAACAAAATTCCATTGCTTATAAAAGAAAAATTATTTTTAGAGGTATTTTCAAGATTCAGATTTAAGGCTCAATAAGAACAATGTCTTTGGAAAGACCAAACATGGTAGTCAAAAAAATTTATGGCAACATATATTTTTTAGAAGATATTTTATTGCTAACAAATACAAAATTGTTGCTCTCATCCCCTGATGTCTCACTTTAAAGATAAAGCTTTTTCTTCACCACTTTTAAAGACCTGTAAATACAGCATTGTAAAAAATTAAAACAAAAAAAAAATAGAAAGAAAAATTGTGACAATAAATTAAGAAAAAGATAATGTGAGGAGAAGAAAAGCCCAACCTATGAAGGAGAAAATGCATTAGAAGAAACAGAAGTTATGCAGTGGAATTGAAGTATCATATTATGTTCTCCTTCCAAGAGAACTTTGGGGCTTTTGCACATGAAATAAAATAGCAGCAAAGAAAAAGAATAAGTACAAGTCCATTTGTGTCCCACTGGAACTTTTTCTTATTAACCAAAACAGTAGTACTCATCAGAATCAAATTTGGGGTGCTCATGAAGAGGCTGTGGGTCCTCCATAACAGAAGAATCACTGAACTTGTCCATATCTGAAGGGGTTTGGTGACCAGGGACATCATCCACTAAGGTGTCCAAATAACTCCCCACTGATATTCCATCCAGTCCATCACTACAGTCTTGCAAACTGTTACAGCTGTCATGGAGGGATGTCTCCTGACTTTCCAGCAAGCTGCACAGACTGCCACTCAAACTGCTGCCTCTGCTGGCAATGGCCTTCTCTTCAATCATCCACTTGATTGACTCAATACTTTCATTGATGATGAGGAGCTGGCGCATAAGTTTCACATCAGTGGCTCGGAGATTAACCTATAATGCAAAAGGGATTCAAAAAATTACTCTTTTTTCTTAAAAATCAAACCAAATAGCAGGCTGGAGGCAAAGAATGGGTTAAAAAGAAAACAGATTAAAAAATCCAGCTTTCAAATCTAGAACAAACCTATTTAAAAAACTAGTAAAAAAAAAAAAAAAGTATTGCTATATTAATGCTTTCAATGAAGGTCAAGTGAAAACCTAATCAGGCTACCTAAGCAGTCCATTAATGGGAAAGCTAGTCAATGACAAAATTTATACACACACTGGCATGACGCTATTTAAATTAGAAACACAGCTGCTATGACAACTCTTGGGGATAGCTTTTTACTAATCAGAGAAGCAAGACACCAAGCCATTGCACCATTGCACTATTTGTAATTAATCCAACCTACTTGCAGCTACAGGCACCTAAGCATTCACCTGAAGTTATTCTTATTACTACTACTTGGGCAACCTAAAATTTTCAGATGTGCATCATTTGGAAAAGAGCTTGTGGACATTCAACTTTTACTCATGTTACTCCTGAGTTGATGTTACTATCTGCTGTATATAACTGCCTGAGTGCTAAAATACTGAACTTATGGAAAATACAAATTTCTGTTATTTAAACCTATATTAGATGAAGGTCATGAGTTCACAGTCAAAAGACCAACAGTTTGCAATAAATAACTAAATAAAAAGTGGACATTAAGTACCAACTCCAACTTTCCCACTTAGTTGTTGTGGTTGATGCATGCACACAGAAGTGTTAATTGCAATGCACAGTGGAATATTACAGTGTTGCATTTCACAGACATACTTGAGTTAACTGACTTCATGTTTT